>JAHRHZ010000008.1:4116105-4155686 GCA_024137785.1 Ginglymostoma cirratum | reverse complement strand
CACTCGCACACGCACAGTCTCTCGCACTCGCACACGCACAGTCTCTCTTGCACACGCACAGTCTCTTGCACACGCACAGTCTCTTGCACTCGCACACGCACAGTCTCTTGCACACGCACAGTCTCTTGCACACGCACAGTCTCTCGCACTTGCACACGCACAGTCTCTCGCTCTCGCACACGCACAGTCTCTCGCACACGCACAGTCTCTCGCACACGCACATGCACAGTCTCTCTCACTCTCACTCTCTCTATCTCTTTCACTCTCACACACACACACACACACACACAGTCTCTCACACTCTCACTCTCTCTCTCTATCTCAATTTCTCTCTCTCTCACTCACTCTCCGTCTCTCTCTGTCGCTGGTGGGGTTTTTGAGGAGAATAACATTGGGGAATCTGTAGTGAGGGGGCGATGTTTCAGGGTGGCTGGAGCCTCATGAGGGGCAGAAACACGTTGTGCCTGTGCTGTATAACCAGACTCCAGCCCCATCCCATAGTGAGCACAGCAACTCCTGCTGAGGGAACAGGAAACCTTCCTCATTCCAGGCCTCACTGTGACTTTCTCTTCCAGGAGGAATGATCAGTTTCGATATCTTTCCTGAGGGCTGGGACAAACGGTACTGCCTGGATATCCTGGAAAAGGATGGGATTAAAACCATCCACTTCTTTGGGAATGAGACTGAGCCGGTGAGAACTGACGAGAGGGTCGGGGGCGGGGGGTGTCATCGTGAGGGACAGGGGGTCATCGTGAGGGACAGGGGGTCATCGTGAGGGTTGGGGAGGTCATCGTGAGGGTCGGGGAGGTCATCGTAAGGGACCGGGGGTCATTGTGAGGGACAGGGGTCATCGTGAGGGTCAGGGAGGTCATCGTAAGGGGCAGGGGGCCATCATGTGGGGCAGAGGGTTATTAAGGGTTTGGGTGTTGGCGAGGAGGTTGGCTATTGAGGTTGGCTTTTATCTCAGGTGGGAGGATGAATGAGGGGTTGGGGTGGTGGCAGGGGTGTTGCGGTGAGGGTGTGGGAAGCAAGTGATTTGGGTGTGGGGGAGGGGGTTATTGAGTTTCTGGGTGTGGGGTCGGAGAGGGAGGCTGTTGAGAGGGGGTGGGGGAACGGTCAGGGATTGATGAGGGGCTGGGGAAGGGGGGAAACTTGATGAGGGGCTGAGAGTGGGTCTGGTGCTGAGGGGTCAGGGATTGAAGACCTATGTCCAGTGCCTACCTCCCCTGGCAGCATTGACGAAGATAACAGTGACACCAGGCAATGGGAATGAGGAGCTCAGCCTGAGATTTGGATGTAAACAGTAACAGCTGGTACCTGATGTTCTAACCAGTTGGCATCGCCAAGATCAACCCTGTCTCTTTGGCTGTCAGTCTAACCCAATGACTGGCCAGGGCTGGAGTATTTGAAGGGAGAGGTTTGAGGAGCAGGATGGGTGTTTGGAGGAGGGGTCGGTGATCAGGGGGTCGTGGTGACGGTGAAATAAGACTAACTGGGCCTCTGTCCGATCCACGTAGGGTGGAAATGATCACGAGATCTTCCACGATCCCAGGACAATCGGACACACTGTGTCATCCCCAGAGGATACAGTCCGGATCTGTAAGGAGCTCTTCCTGTAGGAATGAACTGTGGACACAACCTGTCACTCCCGGATCTTGAGCCCGGGAATTCTGTTTCTGGAATTCACGGAGAGGCAAACAGAAGTGGTGAGCAAGTAACTCAGCCGTGTCAACAGCAAGGAACTGTGGGATATCACTCCTGTGGGATGTCACTCATCCAGTTCCATACCAGTGTGACCAGAATCACTTTATTTATTATTCACAGTCAAATGTACATTTTTTTTTGTATGTGGCTACAAGATGGAACTCGAGTTGGAAGAGAGATTTCAGAAACATGCTTCACAGTGCTACCTAGTGGCCAAGGGCCAGTACTACACCGTGACAGTTCGAGGAGAAAGTGTTGACATAGCTATTTACAGTGGTGCATGTTGATGGAAAAAACACCCCCCAAGAAGAATCGTAACAACGGGAAGCAAAAGGGCTGGAAGTGCACAACTTAGAACAAGAGTTTGCATGATCTCTTGAACATTAAGAACTGAGCGGATGAGATTGCAGAGAATTGAAAGGCAGGACCAGGTGAATGAAGCACTGATGGTTAGAGGGTGCCAGACTTTTTTATTTAAAAATCTGGAAAAAGGGAAATGTGGAGGCTGTGATTTTTCCACAGCTCAAAGTCCTGGGAGATGATGGTTTGAGATGAGAATCTGAGGCGAGGGAGGAGGAAGACTGTATTGTCATTTATAAACAGCAGGGCAGGACAGGTGGTGTTGTAGAACAGAAAGACCTAGGGGTTTAGGTACATAATTATTTGAAAGTCGCGTCACAGGTAGACAGGGTGGTTAAGAAGGCGTTTAGTACGCTTGCCTTCATTGCTCAGACCATTGAGTATAGGGAGTTGGGATGTTATGTTGGGATTGTACGCGACATTGGTGAGGCCTAGTTTGGAGTACTTCGTCCAGTTCTGGCCTTCCTGTTATAGGAAGGATATTATTCAGCTGGAGAGGGTTCAGAAAAGATTTACCAGGAATGGAGGGTTTAAGTTATAGGGAGAGGCTGGAACCTTTTTCCACTGGAGCGTAGGAGGTAAGGGAAAGGTTTATAAATCATGAGGGGCATGCGTAAGTGAATAGCAATGGTCTTTTTTTCCAAGGGTGGGGGATTTCAAAACAAGGAGGCAGAAAGAGGAAGACTAAAAGGAGTGAGGAAAGGGGAGGAGGTCTGCGCTGTAAGGAGCGGGGTGAGAGATGGATGGTAACATTTGTATTATGTACACATCAGAGAAACTCAGTATAGATTCAGCAAGGAGGAGTAGGAACGTGGGTATTTATTCTCTAAGACTTGGGGTTTAAAAGTCATGAGACTTCCACGAGTGGGAGAAGACATAGAGTACAAGACAGGTTTGGTCTCGCCCACCCCTCCCCCAAGAATTGAGAGAGGGTCTATTTGGCCGAGTCTAGAGGTGAAAGTGTTGTCCCGATGGGGAAAGATTGGGCAAATTGGGTCCAGACCCATCAGAGGTTCGGCAAATGAGATTGAAACATAGACAGTAAGATCACGAGGGGTCATGACAGGGTGGGTGGTGACAGAATGTTTCCTATCAGCATGTAAAGGACAAAGTGTAAAACTGAAGGGACCCGTTTACAGCCGGGATGTGGAGGAGTTTGTTGTCTCAATGAGTTTTTATTCTTGAGATCTCTTCCCCCAGCGACTGGCTGAGGCTGGATTTTTTTTTTTGAATCTATTCAAGGCCTTGTCAGATACATTTCTGATTGACAAATGGGTTAAGAGTTATGAGGGAAAGACATGAAACGGGCTGTTAGGACTACAACCTAATCAGCCATGACCTTATCGAAGGGTATAGCAGACTGAAGGGGCTGAATGGACTCCTGGTGCTGCTATTCCTTACGTTTTTATTTGTCTCTTCTACTCGGCCTTGCAGGACAGGCTCTGAAAGACGTAATGCATCGTGGGTATTGATGATCATCGCTGTCACAGGGCGAGCACGGTGTTAAAGATGCCAATTTTCATTGGGCCATATTCATTATTTGAACTTTTGCACTCAAACCATCACGTTTGTCCCCTCAAAGCTTTTTAATTAAAAATAAAATAATCCACTTTTTAAAATAATTATTTAATGTGTTCAGCAAATTAAAGTCTGTCTCTGCTCCTACATGTCACTGTTGTACCCAGGCGATTAATGCTCAACTTGTGGACAATCCAGGAGGTTATTGAATTGAAAGTCGATAAATGAGTCAGGAAATTAAAAGAAAAACTCTCAGCCTTGTCAGCGATTTTTTTTGTAGCAACCCATCTGCTTCACTAATGTCCTTTAGGGAAGGAAACTGCCACCCTTACCTGGTCTGGGCCTACACATGTGGCTCCAGACCAACAGCAATGTGGTTAACTCTTACCTGCCCTCTGGGCAATTAGGGATGGGGAAGAAGTGATTCCCACATCTCACGAACAAGTTTTTAAAAAAATCAAATTGTTCACGGAATGCAGTGTTCAATTTTTAAGTTTGAATTTTCAAATTAGCGAAAAGGATTTCATTTTCACTTGGAAATTAGTTGCGAGAGTTAGTGCCATAGTTGGAATACGCTAATTCTAATAAAGGCTCTTTTCCTGTTCGGATTTCAATTTTAGATTTTATTGTGTACAGGAGTACAGGGAAAAGTGTATAATGTCACCACACGTGGCACTATCTTCAGTACCAAGGTCCCTAGGCACAAAAATCTAGGTACAAATTGGTCAGAGAAACAGAGTTTAAGAAGTTATGCATTACTTCATAGAATAATCCTACCCAGAGCGGCTGGTGACATTTAAAATCTGGAATTGAAAATTAATCCCAGTCCTTGATAATTGTCAAATAAAACACAAGGGAATCGGGCAGCTTTACCCGCTTTGGCCTACACATGGCAGCTGGGGACGCGACAGCAAATGTCAGACTTCTCGGTGATTTCTACTTCCCTTTGAAAGACTAAAGAAGCAGAAATGGATCCCGTCAGGATGCCAGACTGTTCCTAAACAGTGGCCAGGCCAGTTCACCTGGTGAACCCATCAGAAACGTCACAGGGTGGTTACAGCTTCCCTTTATCATGGTGGGAAGGGCAGGTTAGAATGATAGACCCCTGAGGACTGGAGACACAGAGCGTTCTTTCCCGGATTTCTATCTGATGTTTCTCTCCCCACAGCTTTCAGGTGAATCGGCTTCATGTTTTGAGTGAGAATTGTTAAAAGCCAACGGAATATTGTCAGGATTGTGAAGGAGGAGAGTTCTGGAGGACAGCAAATTTGTAATGGTTATTTGTGAAATTAGGTCTGAAATAACTGACACAGAGGCTTAGTGATGGGAAACTAGTCTCCGGTGTGAGTGAGTGTGACTGTTTGTCAGTGAGTATGAGAGTGTGAGTGTGTGAGACAGAGAGAGAGCACTGAGACCCACCAGACTCAGGTTTAAAGTGTGAAATGTCAGCAGCCAGTTGGCTCCAGTGACCCTGTGCAGGACTGGGCCAATTTTGGTGACTTTCCAGCAGGGAGTCCTCAAACATCCACAATGTACATTTATATAGCAACGTTCACATAGTCACAATTGTCCCACATTGCTGCAGGGGACTGTACAATGAGTATTTTACACTGAGGAGAAATAAGATAATCTCAGCTGCCTAATAGCTTTATTTAGTGTATCTTTTTGTGGGACGAGGTGTCTGTAGGAAGACCAGCATTTATTGTCCCATCCCTAATTTCCTCTGAACCAAGTGGCTTTCTGGGCCATTTCAGACGGTAATTAAGAATCAACCACATTGCTGTGGGTCTGCAGTCACATGGACCTAGACCAGGCTGATTTCCTTCCCTAAACAATATGAATGAAACAGATGGGTTGTTACAATAGTTCATCATTCTCACGGTCACCATCACTGAGCCTTGCTTTAGTTTCTACATTTACTGATTGAATTTAAGTTCCACAAGTTTGCGGTTTGAGCCCACGTCCCCACAACATTAGCCTGGTCCACGGGACGGTTAGGTCCGTGATATTACCACGACACCACCACCTGACCAGCTCAGTCAGAGATGATGCTTTGGATGGATTGCCTTAAGGAAGGAGAGAGGGAGAGGGGCAGAGGGAAGTTCACAATGTTGTAACCAAAGGTACGGCCACCAATGATGAAGTGATTCATGTTGGAATGGTCAGGCGATGAGTCTTAGAGAAGGTGCAGGGATTTGACAGGATCATAGAGCTGGAAGAGATGATAGAGCTAGGGAGGTGTGGGGCCTGTGGAAGGATTTGAGAATAATCAGTGTTACAATCATAGGATCCCTGCAGTGTGGAAGCAGGCCATTCGTCCCATCAGGTCCACGCCGACCTTCCGAAAAGCATCCCACCCACACCCATCCCATTATCTCTGCGACCCTGCATTTCCTGCGGCCAATCCATCCTAACCTGCACATCTTTTGACTGTGGGAGGAAACCCACACAGACACGGGGAGAATATGCAAACTCCACACAATCGCCTGAGGGTGGAATTGAACCTGCGTCCCTGGTGCTGTGAGGCAGTAAGGATGATCATTTTTAAGTTGAGGCATTAGTGGGACTGGGAGCCAGTTCAGTGTTGGCCACTGAGCACAAGGAGAACGGGCCCCTGTTCATCACAGGTTAAGGTGACTACTGCTCACCCAGATCAAACCTTGCTCCATATATATGTGTGTCTCCCACTTTCACAGTGCTGTGATAATTTCACTGACAACACCCTGCTTCGACAAACGGAGGGTAGCGAATGATTTCCAGGTGGCTTCTGCAGGTATGGGCAGACAGATTCAAAACATTAATGAAAGACCAACCTGTTTGAGGCACAATTTCGTCATCCTCACTATGCAATCCCTGAAGTGTAATGTTGCTGCTCTAAACTGTGAGCTAATGTTCTGGGCATAAAAGCAGAAATTGCTGGAGAAACTCGGCAGGTGTGGCAGTGTCTGTGCATGGAGAGAGAAACAGAATTAACATTTCAAGTGTGTTTTTGGGACATGGGTGCAAATGGAAATCTCAATTCAATTTAGAAAACGTCTCTCTGATGGGAACCCGTTGTTATAAACAAGAAGCCCCTCTCATTCGTGAGTAGCCAGGCATTGCTCCAGTGCATCTTGTAGATGGTGCACCCTGCTGTGGTGAAGGGGGATAGTGAATGTTAAAGTTGGTGGCTAGTGCGCCAATCAGACAACCCACTACCTTCTCAGGATCAGGCCTAGCCACACCCTCGGCCTGTAGGGACCCTTACAATTGCCAACAGAGCCAACTCCGGGGATTGGAGTCAACGTTGGAAAGCGATCCTCATTTTCTCGGGCAGGACACTGTGAAGACAGTGCAACGCGCCCACGTTACGTTATCCACAACGAAAATAAATGACGATAGTGTGTGATGCAAAGATGGAGGAAGGTGTTTTCCGTGACACCCGGGCCGTTTCCTTAACACAGCCCGTAGCAACGGGCACAAAATGGCAATTGTTCTCCTGCGGACCGAATCAAATTTAATCTTAATGACCTCTAGAATATCAATCACGCAGCCTTACTCCTGCCAAATCCATCCTGGGGGAGCATGGAAAGGACATTCCAGAAGCACTAGTCACCATGGTAACGACGACATTGAAAGGGGACGGGGGGTAGGGTGAGGTGAACATTAAGTTTTAAAATCTGTTTTCTTAAATTCCTTTTCCGGAGTGAGAGTGTCACTGGGAATGTTTTCAGCGGAGAAGCTGGGTTTGAGAGCGTTGATGGGGACAGCTGAAAGGAGCAAATGGGCTTTAGGGTTTTTGATTCTTTAAGGAGCGTGGGCTTCGATAGGAAATCGGGTATTTGTGACCCATCCCTAATTGCCCTTGCTCAGCCATTTCAGGGGGCTAAGAATCAGCCACGTTGCTATGGGTACAGGGGTCACTTGTGGACCTTCCTGAAAATGCCAAAGATCAATGATCACCTTTAATCATATTTTAAATTCCACTGAGGTGGACCTATACGTTTTGGCAGGAGGAATAGAGGGGCTGAATATTATAAGATGCCTTGGAGGTTTGACAGGGTGAGTTTGAAGAGGTTATTTCCCCCTTTGTGGGGATTCAATGGGCTGAATGGCCTACTCCTGTTCCGAATTCTTCTTGTCTTGTATCCGCCCCTATCTATTCAGCTGCATGTACATTTGTATAGCACCTTTCAGGCCTCGAGACATCCCAAAGCACTTTACAGCCAATTAACTACACTGTTGCTGTGTTCCAGTTCAGAAGACACAGCGAGCAGTTTGTGCACAGCAAGCTCCCAAAAGTAGCATCCTGTTCATGGCCAGCTCATTCTCCGTGTGGGCAAACGTCAGGCAGGGCAGATGGGAGAACACTTTGTGTAAGAGGTTTTTATATACCCACCTGAGATGGGGCAGGATATTGCTCTCAAAAGGCAGCATTCCCTCAGGAACTACACTCAGAGTGTCAGCCTCAACCTGAGGCTCAGATTCCTGGAGCAGGACTTGAACCCATTACTTACCTGACTCCCAGATGGGAGCTACACTTTCCAATGTGGTTGAATGACTGATCGGAGGCACACGGAGATCAGGATGCACAAAAACTAGGAGTAGGAGTAGGCCATTCAGCCCTTTGAGCTTGCACCCCCCCCCCATATCAATGCCATAGTCCCACTTCCCCCTCCCCCAAAAGGGTCGTGACTTATCCCCTATAGCAACCATTAAGCCAAGTAGCTCTGGGATGGAAATTTGGACCAATCCGAATGTTTATTTCTGGGCTGAGAGGGTGTAATTACCCATTGTGCCAGCAGAGGGCTCTTCACCACCATCAAGGGTCATCTCAACTTGACCAACTGGCCAGGCCAACAGCATGACTCCCTCTTCAATCGAGAACAGTAAGATCCCACATAGAAAGAATAGACAGAGGATGGGGGCATTATTGCATTTTATTCATACTTATTGCCAAGGACACCATCAGCCAATCACAAACCATTCTTGCTTCCTAATGTTCCCAATCCCAAAGTGTCCGTTCAGCACTGACAGTGAATATTAATGATGCACATTAGCACAGTTTGACAGAGTAACACACAGCTAGATCTTAATCTCAAATGACAAAGTATTAATGGGGGAGGTTGGCTGGGGTTCGGATGGGGGTAAGTGTCTGGAGGAGAAAGATAGCATGGCTCAACCTGTGTCCTGAATGAGGCTGATGAAAGGTTTAATCTAGAATCCAAGGACTCCCTCTGAGCCCCCACCACTCTTACAGTTGTCTCTGACAGTTCACCCCTCCCTCCCCCCACCCCCACCGAATCCCTCGACTCCTGGGCATGGTCCCAACAGAGGTCACTGAGTCTCGGTTACCTCAACCAACAGCATCATAAATCAGAAAGTTTCCACCAACAGGACCAATCAACTTGATCCAAATCCAGCATCCAGATCCCCGGGGGTTATGGGGAGAAGGCAGGGGGATAGGGTTAAGAAACACATCGACCATAGTGGAGCAGAGTCGATGGGCTGAATGGCCTAATTCTGCTCCTGTAAGTTATGGTCTATTGTTGGGAGAGTGTGGGGGCCAAGGGCACAGCAGCAGGTGACCTGATGAAAACACCAGGAAAAGACCCAACTGGAGGCTGTTCGCATCTAAAGTGAAAGGAGTTCCTCTTGGGCACATAGCATCTTCAGCAGGTCGTGTCTTGCTCAGGCCGTGGGTTATGGCCCCTAGGGCAGGGATCATGGGATACCCCACGAGGTCAACAAAATGGCGGCTCTCCCTCAGTGAGGCCTGTGCCGTGACTGGACAATGAACAGATCTCTCCGTCCGCAGCAGGGCTCCCTAAGAGAGAGCCGGACGTGGTGTGTGGACCTCTCCCACTCAGTGACTGTTTCCCGGTGACTCACTCACAAAGTTAACCGTAAAACCCAATACCCGAGAAACAGTTCATGGCACAGAGCCATAACGCACAGCCGAACCAGGGAGAGACATTGAAACCGAGAGATTGAATCAATGTGTACTCCAACAGCTCTCTGTACTCTGCAAATTGTCTTTCAGTTCAAACATTTCCCACCCAGGTACCTGGCTATGTACAGAGTGACACCGCTCTGTCAAATCAGACACCCAGGGGCTAGTATAACACATGGTGTGAAATGTAGGAAAATTCTCCCAATATTGTCCCATCTCTCCCTGGAGATGTACGATACGGGTTAGGTACAAATTAACATTCCATCTACAATATCCCCATCAAATGTTCCAAGACAGAGATTGCATTGGGTTAGACATGGAGTAAGGCTCCCACTACTCTTTTAAACTGAAAGCTCCCTCTACACTGTCCCCATCAAACACTCCCACGACAGGGACAGCATGGGGTTAGATATGGGGGAAAGCTCCCTCCACACTGACCCCATCAAACACCCCCAGGACAGGGACAGCACAAGGTTAGATACGGAGGAAAGCTTCCTCTACTCCTTTATACCGGAAGTTAAACAAGCTCGACACTGTCTCCATCAACACTCCAAGGACAGTGACAGCAAAGGGTTAGATACAGAGTAAAGCTCTTTCTACTCTTTAAACTAAAAGCCCTCTCTACGCTGAAATAAAAATTCCCAATGCACCATCCCCATCAAACAGGTACCCCCTGCTGATCAAAGTATTTGGGCAAGGGTTGTTACTGCGTGCCATCTGGGCTGTGAGTACCTAGCCTCAAAGGGACAAGCATCCTGACCCCATGTGCAGGTGGTGGCTAACAGGTTGCTGTGTAGAAATCTCAAAACCTCACCATCACAGCCCCCCGGGGACCCAGTTTCCAATCACTAAACTCGGAGCTTCCTCCATTTAGGTTGCCAACACTGTTGAATGTTTCTGAGAAGGATTTTCAAATCTTTAACCATCTCTAACCTTTTCTAACCATCTCTAACCTTTTCCAATACTCCGTTACCATCTCTAACAATCTCCAACAATCTCTAACTTTCTCTAATCTTCTCTAACCATCTATCACCTTTTTCAGCACTTTCTAACCAACTCTAACAATTTCTAACTTCTCGAACCATCTCTAACCATCTATAACCTTTTCCAGCACCTTCTAACCAACTCTAACAATCTCTAACCATCTGTAACCATCTTTAACCTTTTCCAGCACTTTCTAACCAACTCTCACCATCTTTAGAGATAAAAGGTACTGCAGATGCTGGAGAATCTGAGATAACAAGCATGGGGCTGGATGAACACAGCAGGTCAAGCAGCATCATAGGAACCTATGATCATCTATGATGCTGCTTGACCTGCTGTGTTCATCCAGCCCCATGCTTGTTATCTCACCATCTTTAACCTTTTCCAGCACTTCCTAACCAACCTTCTCTAACTTCCTCTAACCTTTTAGTTCCCACCAGCTAGCCTGGAGATTAACTGCCTGTTGCTGGAAACTCTTGGAAAATCCTTGAGTGTTGGCAACAGCTCCTCGTGTATTTCCCCTCAGGAACTCTACCCAGTTGATACTGAACATTAAAACCAGTTGCAGAAGAGGGTGTGAAGCGTAATACAGTGACAAACCCAAAGGCAGGAATATGAGGATCAACGCAAGGACAAAACTTCATAGTTACTCTTGATTGGTCTTATCAAACTATGGTTTGATTGCAATTGTTTTAATTATAAAAAAGGTACACAGTATGTTGCAATACATATTTAATCCCCAAAACACCTAGAATTCTGTTATATCATTAGAACATCAATGAAATTCACTCTTTGCCCTGCGCACGCTACCTCAAATTGTCATTTTCTAATTTCTTAAAGCACTTCAGTGATTGTGCCTCTCCCTAATATAAGGAGCTTGATGTTTAATAGAGGAAATTAACATTTGTTGACGTTTATAGCATAGATATGTTAAATACTTGCATCATTTCTCCTCCTCATTCCTATCAATATCTTAAAATCATGTCACAAGCCAAATCCCAAACATGCATATTAAACATGGTCCAATGAGAACAGGTACAGTGACTCAGAATTCAACCATTCTAACAGCAAGGAGCTGGTTAACAGGTGAGAGAACGGCAATTATTCACCTGTCTGCAGCTCATAACCTACCATTAGTGACATCTCAGTCTAACCCCGTGCTGTCCCAGTCCTGGGAGTGTTTGATGGGGACGGTGCAGAAGGAGTTTTACTTTCAGTTTAAAAGAGTAGAGGAAGCTTTAATCTGTGTGCCCAGTCTGGGAAGTGTTTGATGGGGGCGTTGTGCAGTCAGCTCTACTCTAACCCCTCGATGATAATTGTTAATGAATCCATTGCAGCATTAATGCCCCTCCGATTAAGTATAGGAGGTGCTGTAGTAAATGGATGGGAGCTGTGAACAGAACTGGAGACTGTAAGGGTCGAAGCAGTTCAAAGGAGTGTGGGAAACAAAATAGCTGGTGTCTCTATTCACTGTACCATTGGCTCTGGACTGTCATAGTACCGTGAGCAATGGCTTAAAACCAGAGATGTGAACTCTCCGTCTCCATGTGTTTTTATTGGGCTTTGTGTATACGATAACAGCTGTGAACAAGCATGATTCCAGACTGAAGTCAGTCACATACCCAAGGATACAGTTTAGCACCAAGCTCTGCCCAGAGCCAAGGGAACAGTAAGACACCCAGACATTCACTGGAAGGAACACCAACGAAAGCAGCAATGAGAAAAGAAACTCTCAGTAGGTCTAGCAGCATCTTTAGCACTGAAGAAGGGTCACTGCTTACTGTTAACTCTGCTTTCTCTCCACAGATGCTGCCTATTCTCTGAGTTTCTCCAGCACTTCCTCTTTCTGTGCCAGAGATGCACTGTCCAGGTGTGCCCAGTCCTCCAAAGGTGCCACACCATCACCTGTCGCCCTTCACCTCCCCGCCCCTCCTGGACATTAGGGGTTTGGAGGAGGGGGGTTTTACTGAGGACATGCACTGGCTGGGGTTAAGGTGAGGGACGACAATTTTGGAAACCCCACATTGGGGGTCTGCAGCTGGGTGGTGGGCATGGTGCTCACTGCCAATATCAGTGGGAAGCAAGTGGCCAGTGGACCCAGGTGACAATGATGGAGGCCATGTTCGCTCAGGGTCCTGAGGTGAAATGTTTGGTAAATTAAGACAGATGCTGGAAATAAAACGTAGAACAGTCCAGCACAGCAACAGGCCCTTCAGCCCACAATGTTGTGCCAAACATGACACCAAATTAAACCAATCCCTTCTGCCTGTCCTTAATCCATATCCCTCCATTCCTTGCATATTCAGGTGTTTATCTAAAAGCCCCTTAGACACCCCCATTGTATCTGCCTCCAGCACCTTCCCTGGCAGCACGTTCCAGACTCTCTGTGTAAAAAAACTTGCCCCTTACATCTCCTTTGAACTTTCCCCTTCTCACCTGAAATGTATGCCCCCTAGTATTTCAACTCTGGGAAAAAAAGATTCTGTCAACCCTATCTGTGCACCTCATAAATTTATAGACTCCTGTCAGGTCTCCCCTCAACCTCTGCCACTCGAGAGAAAACAACCTGAGTTTTTCTGAAGAAGAGTCTAGACCCGAAATGTCAGCTTTCCTGCAGGTCTGAAGCTGCTTGGCCTGCTGTGTTCATCCAGCTCCACACCTTGTTATCTCAGATTCTCCAGCATCTGCAGTTCCTACTATCTCTGAGTTTTTCTAGCCTCTCTTTATAGCTCATACCCTCTAATCCAGGCAGGGTCCTGGTAAACCTCTTCCACACCCTCTCCAAAGCCTCCACATCCTTCCTGTAATGTGGCAAGCAGAATTGAATGCAAAACTCTAAGTGTGGCCTAACCAAAGTCGTATAAAGCTGCAATATACATCCTGACTCTTGTACTCAAATCCCCAACCAATAAAGGCAGGCATGCCGTATGCCTTCTTTACCACCCTATCTACTTGTGTGGCCACTTTCAGGGAGATGTGGACTTGAACCCCAAGATCCCTCTGCACATCAATGCCATTATGTCCTGCCATTAATGGTATACTTTTCCTTAACATTTGATCTCCCAAAGTGAAGTACCTCACATTTACCCAGATTAAACTCCACCTGCCATTTCTCTGCCCAAATCTGCAACTGATCTATATCCTGCTGTATCCTTCGACAATCTAATCTGAAAGAAAACCAGAAAGTGCTGGAGGAACTGAACAGGTCCGACAGCATCTGTGAAGAGAGAAATGGAATTAATGTTTCAATTCCAGTGACCCTTCTTCACTGACCCCGGTTTTGTACGGGGTGGGGGGTGTTCCTGTCTTTGCGGTATGGTGACAATGTAAAAATGGTAGACAAATAATCTGCCCCCACCACCCCTCCCTCCCTGCCCCCAACAAAATATTCTTTTCTGGGATTCAAAGCCAGCCCATCCCTAATTGCCCCTGTACTGGAGGCTTTGGCAGCCATTTCAGAGGGAATGAGAGTGAGGGTTTGGAGTCATGTGTAGGGTTGTAGATCTGGTAAGGACGGCAGATTGCCTTGCTTGAAGGACATCAGGTGGGATTTTTCTTTATTCATTCACGAGATGAGGGTGTTGCTGACCAGGCAGCATTTATTGCCCATCCCTAATTGCCCAGAGGGCAGTTAAGAGTCAACCACATTGCTATGGGTCTGGAGTCACATGTAGGCCCAGACCAGGTAAGGATGGCAGTTTCCTTCCCTGAAGGACATTTTACAATAATCGATGATAGTTGCCATGGTCACCATCACTGAGACCAGTTTTTGATTTGAGGTTTATCGGTTGGATTAAAAATCGAGCAGCAGCCATCAGAATGGAATTCATGTCCTCAGTTATTAGCTCAGTGACAGCACCATCCCACTGAAATATTGGAACTGAAAGCACGTTGAGGTTAGAGTTGGGGTTTTGACAGAGAGGGTTACTGTTTCTTCTGTCAGGTCAGAGCTTCAAATTCCACTCAGTAACCTTCGTGGTTTTGTAGGAACCGAGACGGCTAACCCACAGTCAAAACTCGCCAAAGAATGGTGAGGCATGGTGGCTCAGTGGTTAGCACCAGGGACCAGCTTCACGTGACTGTCCCCATGTGTAGTTTGCACATTCTCCCCATGTCAGTGTGGGTTTCCTCCCACAGTCCAAAGATTTGCAGGTTAGGGTGGATTGGCCATGCTAAATTACCCATAGTGTCCACAGATGTGCAGGCTGGGTGAGTTAGCCTTGGGAAATGAGGGAAATAGAAACAAGGTTGCTGGAAAAGCTCAGCAGGTCTGGCAGCATCTGTGAAGGAAAAAACAGCTTTAACATTTTGGGTCTGGTGACCCTTCCTCAGAGCATCCTGAGGAAGAGTCACCAGGCCCAAAACATTAACACTGACTTTTTTCTTCAGAGATGCTGTCAGACCTGCTGAGCTTGTCCAGTGACTTCTATTTTTGTTCCTGACTTACAGCATCTGCAGTTCTTTCGGTTTTTAATTAGCCACAGGAAATGCCCGAGGGAGTATGGCTCTGCCAGTCCCCATGGGATGTGACGCCATCCCAGGATAAAGCAGCCCGCCTTGATTGGTCCCACACCCACAGGGATACGGTGAGTCAGGGTGGGATGCTCTTCAGAGGGGTGATGTGGACTTGATGGGCCAAATGACCTGCTTACACACTCTGGGGATGCCAGGATTGATGGGACTCCAATTCTTGAAGATGTGCCAGTGGGAGAACTGATGCTTTCCAGTGGGTTTGTCTGTCACATTTATACACCTTTCACGTATTGAGTACAGAGCATTCAGGGCTGATCTGACCGATGTACAACAAACATTGTTTAACGGGGCACCCTCGTGAACTGGCACACTTGATAAACCGGTAAACTGTAATATACCTGAAATACCAGCGGTCTACTGTATTATTGCAATGTCTAAGTAGTCAGTTTAGGTGTGAGTGAGAAGGCTCTCTGCAGGTAAGTTTTATTTAAGGCAAAGTTGCATTATCCTTTAAGTGATATGTGTTGTAAATAAGGTGATGTGTTTACCCCTGTGTTCTGTTTCTGTTAATGTGTGCTTTAACAAGACGTGGACCCCTTCATCATCCAGAATGTTTGACCAACTGGTCCCATAGGTGCCCGTTAATAAAGTGTTTGCTGCATTTTAAATGAGACTGAAGGATTTGATGGAGAGAAGCTATTTGCTATGGAGAGGATTATCCAGAACAAAGAGGCAAAAGCTTTGAATCAGAGCCGGTGGATTCAGGGTTGGGAAGGATTTGCTCACACAAACACTATTCACACATGCCTGAAAGAGTACAGCTCTGTCAATCCCCAAGGAATGTGACACCATCCAGGACAAAGCTTGATTGACACGACATCCATAAACATCCATTCCCTCCATCACTGATGCTCAGTAGCAGCTGTGTGTACTATCTACAAGATGCACTGCAGAAATTCACCAAAGATCCTCAGACATCACCTTCCAAACCTACGACCACTTCCATCCAGAAGGACAAGGGCATCAGACATATGGGAACACCACCATCTCCAAGTTCCCCTCCAGGTCACTCACCATCCTGGCTTGAAAATATATCGCCATTCCTTCACTGTCGCTGGGTCCAAATCCTGGAATTCCCACCCTAAGGGCATTGTGGGTCACCGCACAGCAGGTGGAACGCAGCGGTTCAAGAAGGCAGCTCACCACCACCTTCTCAAGGGGCAACTAGGGACGGGCAATAACTGCTGGGCTCTGCCAGCGATGCCCAGGTCCTGTGAACTACATAGTGAAAAAGAAAGGATAGTGGAATTCCTGGCCTCTTCTTCTGTTCAGTCGGGGCTCAATTGAAAGTGTCAAAACTGATAGATTTTTGTGAGGCCAGAATGTTAAAATATCGAAACAAACCAGGTAGGATGATGGAGTCAAGATAAACAATGATATTACTCATCTAAGCAGAATGGGCTCAAGGAGTTGAACAGGCTTACCCTGCCCTATGGCGCCTGATTGTGAGAAATTTGTGTTAAAGTTAAAATGAGCCCTCCCCATCATTGGGAAGTAAAACAAGGTGACGTTTTAAAATATCATTTGTGGGACGTGGACATTACCGGAAATTATTGCCCATCTCTAATTACCCTTGAGCACAATGGCTTGCTCAGCCATTTCAGAGGGCAATTAGGGTGATGTGGTGGCTCAGTGGTTAGCACTGCTGCCTCACAGCACCAGGGATCCGGCTTCGATTCCACCCTCGGGCGACTGTCTGTGTGGAGTTTGCACATTCTCCCCGTGTCTGCGTGGGTTTCCTCCGGATGCTCCGGTTTCCTCCCACAGTCCAAAGATGTGCAGGTTAGGGTAGATTGGCCATATGAAATTGCCTGTAGTGTCCAGGGATGTGCAGGTCGGGTGGGTTAATCTTGGCAAATGTGGGATTAGAGGGATAGGGTGGGATGCTCTTTGGAGGATAACTGTGGACTTGATGGACTGAATGGCCTATTTCCACACTGGAGGGATTCCACAAAGAGTCAACCAGATTGCTGTGGGTCTGGAGTTACATGTAGGCCCCAGACCAGGTAAGGACGGCAGGTTTCCTTTCCTAAAGGACATTAGTGAACCAGATGGGTTTCTATTGAATATAGGTCCGTGGTCACCAGTACACTAGATTTTAATCCCAAATTTTTCATTGAATTTCAATTCCACCAAGTGCCATGGACTCTCAACCCCAGGAGACTTTTGGCTGGGCGTTCAGATTGCTTGAAGCCAGTGACACTAGCGTTAGACTACTATCTCCCACTGAACATACCTCCAGAGGAATAATCCGATCCAGACTCTGTAATGAAGCAGAAACATTTCACAGCCAACGGTGCGAGTGAACTTTAGCGAAAATAAATAAAAACAAAAATAAACAACCATGATCATACCCCTTTCCCCAGCCTGGTGGGAACTCTGCTCTGTTTTGTGTGTAATTCTTTTTAAAATCCCGAACCATTAAATAACAACACACGCCTCACAAATCACATAATCTTCCCCACAATTACTGTCGTTGAATGTTTTGTTTCATTTTGAAGGCCCCGTTGACAGGGCCTGAGCCCCCAAGGCCCGGCCTGCCTCAGGAGTTAACAATCTGCCCAGACCAGGTCTCGTGCTTGGTGCCCGGTGCCAGGTGGGTGATGACCACCTCGACCGCTTGGTACTTCAGGTTCTTGGGCGGGACGGCACAGACCTTGTATGTGACCTCGTCACCTTCCACCGGCACGTACTCCCCCTCAATGCTGGAAGAAAAGAAAGATTGGGAAGGCTGGTCAAAGCACTGGACCCTGATGGACATCATATATCACAAGGCACCAGTAACATACAGAATGTGGAGAGTCAAGATGTAATAACACTTCAAACTGAAAATGACTCATAGAGTCATAGAGTAATACTGCATGGAAACAGGCCCTTCGGCCCAAACTGGTCCGTACTGACCATGGTGCCCACTCAGCTAGTCCAATTGCCTGCATATCCCTCTAAACCTTTCCCATCCGTGTACCTATCAAATGTTTTTTTAAATGTTGCTATTGTACCTGCCTCAACCACGTTCTCTGGCAACTCATTCTGTATACGCACCACTCTCTGGTCTTTCGTAAATCTTTCTCCTCTTCCCCACTCACCTCCAAAGCTGAAGCTAGAAAGTTCTTAGCTTAACACCATCTGGAGGGATTTTCTACTGAGGTGTGTGCAGCCTTCCCAATTCAACACTGAGTTCCATAAAGTCAGAGAATCATTTCTGTCTTCTGTTTTGTTTAGAAACCCTTCCCAACACCGTCTATGTCATGTTGGTTTTTGCTGTTAGCAGCGTGGGCCCACATTCTCCCTGACACACCTCTCATTAACACCTATTTTTCACTTCTATCCTTCCTTTGCCACCTTTATTGCCTTTTGCTCTGGATACCCTCAGTGTCTGTTCCACTTGTTCCTCTTCCTCCCCCGTCTCCCAGTGGTATAAAAACCACTGTCCAGCCCCTCTCCATTCTGAACAGAGGCAGATCAGACTCGAAATGTTGACTCTGTTTTGCTCTCTCCACAGTTGCTGCCAGACCTGCTGAGATCCTCCGGCCTTCTCAGTTCTAGTTTTCGGTTTCACCATCCACCATATTTCACTGTTTGAAGGTGCGGCTGGGTACTGAAATGATCCTCATCAATTTGACAAACATTGCATTGAGACAGCACCCAAAGGAATAGTTTCCTGTGAATTGCAAATACATTGCCCAGTCCTCCCCTGGGGGCTCACTCATCTCTGATGGATACGGCACCTTCCATCACCTCAACTGATCCCAACGTGCTTTCCCATCAATATCCCTTTACTTGTGTAGTCATGGAGGAAAAGTGGCAGCCATGTTGTACACAACAAGCTCCCACAAACCGCAGTGTGGTTGTGAATGAGTATTTTTTTTTGAGTTTATTCAGGGATAAACAGTGACCATTGATTTGAGAATGATGTTGACTCAGGGTCTCAAGCTTCCGCCATGAGTCTCCAGTGTGATTGGCCAGGCTGATTCCCCAATGGGCTCAAGGGGGCAGGACGTTGCACGAGGCAGTGGGATCCTGGGTGTGGGATCTGCTTCCATCTCTTTCCCTCTCTGTCGCCTCGCTGCCCCGTTATTAAGACATTGTCACTCGAAGGGTGAGGCAGATCCATGGTGCCATTTTGAACGATGGAGATCCTCCTAGACGTCCAGGTCAACGTTGCTGCACTTCCAAGAGAACTTCAGAGGATCATGAAAGCGTTTTCTTTGTGAAGTGCTGGAGATTTGAGAGAACAGGACCTGGTGAGGATGAAGCTTTTCAGCTACTGGAGCACAGTGCCCAGTCCATTAGCATTGATCTCACGGGAGATCTCTGTCCAAGTGCCCATGGGGCATGGTTCAAGGAGGACACTAGAGTTTGTTTGACAGAGTTGGGGGGGCATAGGTGAGTGCTGCACTGCCACCGGAACCATAAGGCGGCTGAGATATTAAATCCAGATATTATCTGCAACTCGAAGAGATGCCAAAGGTCCCCTGGCATGATCTTAAAGAGGAGCAGGGTGAATCCCCCTGGTGCCATTACTTATCCCTCAATGAATATGACAAAAACAAAATATGTCTGTATTTTCACCTGTGAAAGCTTGCTCAGAACTATCCATCACATTTTCCGCATTACAGCAGCATGTTCTTGTTCAAGTTGTGGCCAAGACAAGTTTCATCTTCCAGGGTTTTAATTTATTGAATTTAAGTTCCACCAGCTGCCATGGCAAGATTTGAACCAATTTTTATTTTTTTCTTTATTCATCATGGGATGGGGACTGTCGTTGGCTAGGCAGCGTTAATTGCCCATCCCTAATTGCCCAGCAGGCAGTTCAGAGTCAACCACATTCTCCCAGCACGTCCACCTGTCCCCTGGGTGACTGGTCCAGTGACCTTCCCACTACATCACCGTCGTCCTCACTATCAGCCAGGCTGTAAATGGCTGAAATGTTCTCTGGGGATTGTAAGAGTCCACTCTCTGTGCTCTGCTCCGAGTTGCGTTGCTGCCTCAATCGTGGCCGAAGGTCCACCCTGAGCCAGTCAACGGTTTCCATCAGTGAGGCTGTTGACTTGCTCGCCGAGCTGGCTTGTTCTCATTCGTCACCATGCTAGGTGACAGCGAGGCCTCCGATAAAGTAATGTTGTTCTACTCTGCCTGGAATTTATACCGTCCAGTCCGTTATGGTGAGTACTGTCATTTCCAGTTTTGATCTGTATGGGTTTATATATGGGGTCCAATTCTATATGTTTGTTGATTGAAGTACGGGTGGAGAACCATGCCTCTAGGAATTCCCATTCCCACAACATGCAGAACCAACGTGGCTTACAAAATACCATGCCACAAACATTACCTCGGACAGACAGGGAGGAAACTAGCCATCAGAATACACGAACATCAACTAGCAGCAAAACGGCATGATGAACTCTCCTTAATATCTGTACATTCAGACAATGAAGGCCATCAATTTAGCTGGGACAAGGTAACCATAGTAGGCCAAGCCAAGCATAGACATGCACGGGAATTCCTCGAGGCATGGTTCTCCATCCGTATTTCAATCAACAAACATGTAGAATTGGACCCCATATACAAACCCATACAGATCAAAACCAGAAATGACAGTACTCACCATAACGGACTGGACGGTATAAATTCCAAGCGGAGTAGAATAACATCGCTTCATCAGATGCCTCACTGATGATGTCACCCAGCACGGTGATGAGACATCTGAACAAAAACAAGCCAGCTCGGCGAGCAAGTCAACAATCTCACCCACAACCTGAGCTACAGCCAAAACTTTAAAGGTTTCCATCTGTGTCGGTTAGTCACCACGTTCCCTGCTCGGAGTTAGGGCCCTAATGGTACCTGTAGCTTTGGCTCAATTTGCAATCACATGTTGGCCAGATGTGTGTTGGAGAGTGGAGTATGACGTAGAGTTTCCAAACTTCCTTCCATTTCATGGACCAGGAATCGCTCCCTCTCCAACTGCCTGATATTGGCATGGTGGCTCAGCGGTTAGCACTGCTGCCTCACAGCACCAGGGACCCAAGTTCAATTCCACCCTCAGGTGACTGTCTGTGTGGAGTTTGCACATTCTCCCTGTGTCTGTGTGGGTTTCCTCTGGATGCTCTAGTTTCCTCCCACAGTCCAAAGATGTGCAGGTTAGATGGATTGGCCATGCTAAATTATCCATTATATGCAGGCTAGGCAGGTTACTTATGGGATAGGGTGGAGGACTCCTTTTCCGAGAGTCGATGCAGACTTGATGGGCCAAATGGGATGCTCTACCTGTTTGACCTCATTATGAACACAGCTCCTTGGTCACCCAACCCTGTAGTGGGTGTCAAAACCAGAGAATCTGGGGTCAGGCAGGACATTGGGGTTGGGGATTATCAGATAGGCCATGATTTCATTGATTGGCTGAGTAGTTCAATGGGCCGAATGGCTTGCCTCTATTCCTACATTTTACATTCCTCTGATCCTGGCTCAGCAGGATGCAATGCAAGACGTCCCAGTTGTCAAAGATGCTATATAAATGCACGGCTTTTTGAAACATGTATTTTCTTTTGGTTCAGCGGAGTGACTGATCCAAGTGGAATTTGGCCTTCCAGGGTAGCTTGCTCCTTGCCCCAGGGGGAGATGAGACTGAACAAAAACAAAGTTGCTGGAAAAGCTCAGCAGGTCTGGCAGCATCTGTGGAGGAGAAAACAGAGTTAATGTTTCGGGTCCGGTGACCCTTCCTCAGAACCTCAGATGAGACTGAACCATGTCCAAGGCTGCCTCCTACTGGTAGACTCACAAACCGCTCAGTCATATTGATACAAACAGCTGACTGCAAACCTTCTCCCTCACTGTATGAGTAAACTGATCATAGTCTCCAGATCTGAACTGATGAGAACCTTCAGTTACTACTCCTCCCCACCCCAGTCTCCTACCTGTCTCTTATCTCACAGCTATAGATACGTTAAACGTAAGACGGTTTGACATTGCCGTTACTCACTCAGAGATGTGTACAAAGATGTCCTCTTTCCCGTCCATGGGTGTAATGAAGCCGTGACCCTGTGACCTGGAGAAACACTTGCATGTTCCCTTCGAAAGAGGCCCAAGATTAGCCCGAGCTGAGCTGGAACAGGAAAGGCCGGTGTGAACAGTGTGAATACCAGTCTTGGAGAACAAACCTGAACCACCCTGTCAAATTGCAGAACAATGCAGCACAGAAAAGGGCCATTCAACCCCTCAGATCTGTGCCATCCCTTTTTAGATTAGCATTCCCAGTTAGTCCCAATCCCCTTCATTGTATTCCTGCAAGCACAAAACACTGGAGAAACTCAGCAGGTCTGGCAGCAGAGAAACAGAGTTAACGTTTCGAGTCTAGGGACCCCCTGGTTGGAACTGGCCTCATGTAACCCAGTTCCTCTCTCTACAGCTGCTGCCAGACCTGCTGAGTTTCTCCAGCTATTAGTGTTTTTAGTTTCAGATTTCCAGTATCCGTTGTTCTATGTTTATACCTTCAGGAAGTTATTTATTTGGAAAGGTATTTTTGAATCTGCCTACACTCCCGTAACAGGCCGTGTGTTCCAGATCCCATCCACTTGGATCAAAAGAGGTTTTTTTTTGTTTTGCGGTGTGGAAGGAAGCCAAGCCAATAAGAAAGGATCCTATTGGGCCAGGCGAGATTAGGAGATGCTGGAATTGTTCCCGTTATTCCTGGGGACAGAGAGCCGATCATCAACCAGGGGTTCCCGCTCCTGTTTACAATCCAGCTTCCCTTATTGCTGAAGCAAGGGCTGATGGTGTGTGGGTCTTAGAGTGTGGGCTCACAGCAGAACCACCAGTGGGCCCAAAGGCTCTCTCCTCATGCATAGAGCAGATGTGGACAAGGGCGTAGAAAATAGGTTTCTGTATTGTGTACAGACAGGAAAGGGTTAATACAGAGGAGCGCCTTAAATCTCGGATGGAATTGATGATAGAGCAGCCTAGCACCTCGCAGGAGTTAATCCCAATTCCCAGTCAGCCTCATGGTCTTTGCTGTCATGTGTATCATGCCAAAACAGCATTACATGTAGGAGCAGAAGCAGGCCACTCAGCCCATCGGGTCTGCTCCACCAGTCAATGAGATCAATGGCTGATCTGATTATCCAGTTGGTGGTATGGTGGACAGTGAAGGAGGTTATCTAAGATTACGAGGGGATCTTCATCAATTGGGCCAATGGGCTGAGGTGTGGCAGATGGCGTTTAATTTGGAAAAAAATTTAAGATGTTGCATTCTGGTTAAAACAAACAAGGGCAGGACTTATAACGTTAATGGTAGGGCCCTTGGTAGGTTGTCGAACAGAGTAGTCGGGTACACGGTTCTTTGAAAGTTCCGTCACAGGTAGACAGAGTGGTTAAGAAGGCATTTAGCATGCTTACCTTCATTGCTCAGACCCATGAGTGTAGGGCCATTAAGTGTGAATATAAGCAAAGCTTCAAAACAAAGCCAGGCCTCGGCCAAATGGTTAACATTTTCTTCAGGATCTGGGCCAGATAACCACTGTCGTTGCTGCTGGTGTGTAGACTCCATACAGCAAAAAAGTCCCATTATGAGGTTGTATAGGACATTGGTGAGGCCTCTTTTGGAGTACTGGTCACCCAGCTACAGGAAGGATATTATTAAGCTGGAGAGGGTTTAGAAGAGATTTACCAGGATGTTGCTGGGAACGGAGGGTTTGAGTGATAAGGAGAGGCTGGATAGGCTGGGAATTTTTACACTGGAGCGTAGGTGGTTGAGGGGTGACCTTATAGAGATTTATAAATCATGAGGGGTATAGATAAGATGAATAGCAAAAGGACTTTTCCCTTGGGTGCGGGAGTTCAAAACTAGAGGGCATAGGTTTAAGGTGAGAGGGGGGAGATTTAAATAAGACGTCAGGGGTAACTTTTAAAAACAAAAGGTGGTTTGTGTGTGGAATGAACTGTCAGAGAAAAGTGGTAAATGCAGGTACAATTACAACATTTAAAAGACATTTGGACAGGTCCACAAATAGGAACGATTTAGAAGGATATGGGCCAAACATATGTAAATGGGAAGAGTTTAGTTTGGGAAACTTGGTCAGCATGGACTAGTTGGACCGAAGGGTCTGTTTTTGTGTTGTATGACACCATGGCTCCATGACTCACTTACCTGCCTTTTCCCCATAACCCTTGATTCCACACTGATTAAAAAGTTATCTATCTCAGCCTTGAGTATACTTAACAACCCAACCTCAAATGCCGTTTGTGGTAAAGAATTCTGTGCAGGTTCATACCATCTGGGAGCAAAAAAAATTCCTTCTCATTTCTGACCTAAACTTGTAACCCCTTATTCTGAGATTATACCCTTTGGTCCGAGGTGTAGTGACTGTAACAAGGTCAGTCAGGTGGACCTCATAGAATATGAGTTCCTTCATTGGGGCTGTTAACCTGGTCCCATCAGGGAGCCCTGGCTGATGGATATCACCAGGAGCAGAGATTCTGCTCAGTCTGAAAGCTGGCTCTGAGGGTGTCAGTGTCAAGGGCTCTCCATGTGTAAATAAAAGGAGACTTGGTGATGGGATACTGGCCTCTGTGCAGTTATTTCAGAGGTGGCGAGAATGGGATTAATGATGTGACCATGCGAAAGCACCCACTAGTTGAAGCCCAACTGGACTTTATCACTGGAAAATGTGGCGAGTGCAGCATGAGTTACAGGATATTCCGATGGAAATGCATATCGTTGCCAGTCTGACTGAGCTTGGGGATCACCACTTGAGTAAAGGCAGTTGCACAGCCTCACACAGGACATATCTTGAACAGAGGGTCTCTGGGTCAGTCCACAGCAAAACCCCAAAACGAAGCCGAGCCTCAGCCAAATGGTTAACAATTTCTCCAGGATCCGTGCCGGTAAGCCATTGTAGCTGCTGCTGGTATGTGGCCTCGAGATGGTTAAAGAGATCCACTAGGCCTGAATGGAGTAAAAGAACTCATAGGTCGGTATCCAGGAGAGTGCACACCCTGGAAAGCTCACCTACATCTGGTTTGGAACAATTAAATTGCTTAGAAACATCCAAATCAGAACCAATCAAAAGAAACGTCTGGTTAAATGGTCACCTGGTTCTAATGGAGGTTGATAGTGGGCGCGGCTGTTTCTGTGATCGCAAAACCAGGCTTCAACAAAATTCACTCTGGACTCCAACCCTTGGCCAGACCGAGAACTTAAACCGGGGAACGTTTACAGATTAATGGTACAACTCCGGTTCTGGTCTCTTATGAGAAGCAGCTGGCTCAGTTACCACTGATTGTAGTAAGAGGCTCAGGCCCAAGCTTGATTGGTTGATAAAGATTCACCCTGATTGGCTCAACATGGTTCAATTAGAAAATGGCTGCCTGAGTGACGTCCTAGTTAAAGACCTGGAGGTTTTTCCAGGAAGGTCCAGAGACTATCAAAGTGGCCAAGGACATCTTGCATGTTGACCAGGGAGCAATCCCACAATTCTGCGAGGCCCATGCAATATTAATTGTCTCACGGGAAAAAGTAGAGGCAGAATGCCCAATAGCGTGCACATCCAGGATATTGGTTAGTGCAGAGCGTAAATAGGCCCAGATAGAGAAGGAAGGTTTGGTGGTCATATTTGGAGTCAGGAAGTTCCACCAACACCTTTATAGATCTAAATTTGTAATAATAACGGACGATAAACCTCTACTAGGTCTACTTAAGGAGGACAACGATACGTGTCTTTTCCCTAGGGTGGGGAATTTTAAGACAAGAGGGCACATTTTTAAGGTGAGAGGACAAAGATTTAAGTAAGAATGGAGAGGGAAATTTTTTTACACGGAGGGTGGTTCGTGTGTGGAATGAACTTCCTGAGGTAGTGGTGGGTGTGGGTACAATTACAACATTTAAAAGACATTTGGATAAGGACATGAATAGAAAAGGTTTGGAGGGATGTGGGCCAGGAGCAGGCAGGTGGGGCTAGTTTAGTTTGGAATTATGTTCGGCATGGACTGGTTGGACTGAAGGGTCTGTTTCTGTGCTGTGTGGCTCGATGACTCTATGACAAGGCACTGGTGCTCACAGCTTCAGGTTGAATTCAGCAGTGGGGTGCTTACTCTGTGTGTACAATAACAAGTTGGAGCACTATCCGGGAGGCCAAGTAGCAAATACGCATGCATTGAGCTGCCTCCTGCAGACAGATACACCACTGGTGGTAATGTCACAGGAAGAGTCTGTAACAGTTTTAAATTTTCTGGACACACTCCCGGTCACAGCTGACAATATCAGACTTTGGACACAGAAAGATCCCATCCTGGCAAAACTGAACCAGCTGGTGGTGATGGGGGGAAACCAAAGGACCGTCACAAAAAGAACTGAAACCTTTTTGACTCAAAGAGGCCAGATCACAATAGAGGACGGTATATTATGAAGGGGAAATGAGTGATGGTCCCGAGCAAAGGTCACCGTTGGATACTGATTGAACTCCACCAGGGTCATCCATGAGTGTCCAAAATGAAGGTGTTGGCGTGAGGTTACGTCTGGTGGCCAGGATTGGCTGCCGACATAGCCGTGTTGGTGGGGCACTGCCCAGAGTGCCCACAGGGACAAAAAGTACGGCAGCAACGCCCACACATTCGTGGGTTGGCTGGGCCTGGTTACACATTGACTACGCAGGTCCTTTCATGGGTTCAATGTTCTTAGTCATTGTGGATGCCCGCTCAAGGTGGCTGGATGTGCACAGAGTTCATTTGTCAAACACGGGGGTGACAATAAAATAAACTACGTGCATCTTTCACAGTACACAGACTTGCGGAAGTGTTGGTCACAGATAACGGGCCATCATTTCCCAGCAGGGAATTTGACTGTTTCCTAAGGAAAGCTCCAAACCATCCATCATTCAGTCATCGTACAAGGAAAGCTCCAAACCATCCATCATTCAGTCATCGTACAAGGAAAGCTCCAAACCATCCATTATTCAGTCATCGTACAAGGAAAGCTCCAAACCATCCATCATTCAGTCATCGTACAAGGAAAGCTCCAAACCATCCATCATTCAGTCATCTGGCAGAAAGAGCAGTTCAGACTCTGAAGGCGGGCTTAAAGAAACAGCCTATGGCCTCACTTCAAACTGTCCCAGTTCCTATTTGATTATGGAACCACCCCTCATGCAACTACAGGGATAGCTCCAGCAGAGTTACTAATGGGAACAAGACTCCACACCAAGTTAAACCTGATCTTCCCGGACCTTGGTGGGAGAAGGTGAAACAGCATCAGGAATGGCAACGCTGGAAACAAGACACCACTAAGCGAGAGAGACAGTTTACTTCAGAGGAAGATGTTTGGCGTAGGGACCACGGGAATGGCCCTGGATGGGTAGGAGGCACAGTTGATGTGAGGTCAGGTCCAGTGGCACATAAAGTTCGGGGGTTGTGACAGTCCCAAACATAAAAACCAGGAGCAGGAGTAGGCCAGCTGGCCCTTCGAGCCTGCCCGGCTCCTTGACTGCCTTTCCAATTGTTCCCGAACCCATGGGTTCTCCCTCTCCATCAAGTGTTAAAGATACCTCAGAATGTGATTTAGTTTAGTTTATTTATTTTCATCTCCATTTCAAAGGTATGGCTCCCAAGGTCTGCCCATAATGGCTACTGGTTAAGTGGCCTTGGGAATGACAGTAAGAAAGAAGTCGTACACACTTGAGGAGATAGTTCATGATTCCCAGCAAAAATAACTTCTGGCAACGAAGAAAATTCTAAGACAGGGATAAACCAAGCATGGCTATGCAAGGAAGTTAATAAGAGTATCAAGTTGAAAGAGAAAACATATAAGGAGGCAAAAGTTAGTGATAGCCCCAAAGATGTGCAGATTAGGTGGATTGGCCAGGCTAAATCGCCCATAGTGTCCAGGGATGTGCAGGCTAGTGGTGAAAGCCATGGGAAATGCAGGGTTACAGGGATATGGCGGGGTAGGAATGCTCTTCGGAGGGTCAGTGTGGACATGAAGGGCTGAATGGTCTGCTTCCACACTGTAGGGATTCCATGATTCTAAAGACTGGGATAAATTCAGAACCCAACAAAGAGGGGGTCTAAAAGATAATAAAGATACAGAAACTGAACTCAGGGCAAACTAGTGAGGAACATAAAAACTGACAATAACAGCTTCTTTAAAAAGCTAAGAAGGAAGAGAGAGGTCAAAGTGAACATAGGCTCTTTAGAAAATATATCTGGGGAGATGGATTTGGGGAATAAGGAAATGGCAGAGGAGTTAAACAAACATTTTGCAGCAGTCTTTCCAGTGGAATATACTTCAAACATCCCATTGATACTGAAGAGTATGGGGGAGGAATTAAGTATCGTCACCATCACTAGAGAAGTAGGATTAGACAAATGAATGGGGCTAAAGGCAGATAAGTTCCCTGGTGCTCATGGTTTGCATCCTAGGATCCTAAAAGAAGTAGCTACGGAGATAGGGAACTTTTTGCTTATAATATTTCAAAAACCCTTTGATTTTGGAGAAGTTCTAATGGACTACAAAACTGTTAATATAACACCCTTACTCAAAAATGAAGGGAGGCAAAAAGCAGCTAATATAGGCTGACTGTTGGAAAAGTATTGGAATCAATTATAAAGGAAGAAATAGCAGAACATTTAGAAAAGTATCATCCAATCGAGCTGAGTCACCATGGTTTCATGAAAGGGAGTTCATGTCTGATTAATTTATTAGAGTTTTTCAAGGAAGACTCAACCAGAATGGATAGAGGAGAACTCGTAGATGTGTTGTATTTGGAGTATCAGAAGGCATTTGACAAGATACCTCGCAAAAGGTTAGGTCATAAGATAAGGGCCCATGGTGTTGGAGATAGGAAATTGGCATGGATAGAGAAATAGCTAATGGGGCAGGAAACCGCGAGTGGGGTGAAGGGTTCTGTTTCAGATTGGCAACCTGTTACCCAGTGGTTCCACAGCGATCAGTGCTGGGACCATTCACAATATACTTTCAATGTCTTGAAGGAAGGAAGCAAATGTATTGTAGCCAAATGTGCAGATGACACAAAAATATGTAGAAAGGCAAGTTGTGAGAGGGATACAAACAGTTTAAAGAGATAGATTGGTAGGTTAAGTAAGTGGGCAAGAAATTGGCAAATGGAGTATAATGTGGGAAAATACAAAGTTATTCATTTCAGGAGAGAGAGCAAAAGAATATAAATTTATTTAAATGCAGAGAAGCTGCAGAAAGTTGCAACACAAAAGGACTTGGGGGGGACTTGTGCATGAAACTCAGAAAGCTAGCACACGGGGCAGCAGGTAATCAGAAAGGGTAAGGGAATGTTGGCCCTTATACTCCAACCCTCTCGAAATAAGGAGTCAGGAAGTCTTACTGCAACTGTACATCGTACTGGAGAGACCACATCTGGAGTACAGTGAGCAGTTTTGTTCCCCTTAATTAAGTAAAGATATAATTTCATTGGAGGCAGTTCAGAGAAGGTTCACTAGGATGATCCCCAGTCTGGTGGCATTGCCTTAGGAACAAAGGCTTAACAGGTTGGGACTCTACTCACTGGAGTTTAGAAGAATGAGAAGTGACCTCATTGAAATATACAGGGTTCTTAAGAAGCTTGACAGGGTCAATGCTGAGAGGACGTTTCCCCTCATGGGAGAGTCTAGAACCTGGCAGCATAGTCTCAGGATAAGGGGGCGCCAATTTAAGACTGAGATGAGGAGGAATTTCTTTCTCAGAGGGTTGAGAGTCTCTGGAACTCCTTGCCACAAAGAGCTGTGGGGGCAGAGTTCTTTGTGCGTATTTAATGCTGAGAGAGATAGATTCTTGATCATTCGGGAAATCAAGGGCAACAGGGAAAGGGCAGGATTGGACACGAGGAATGTCAGAGCGGTCATGATACTTTTGAATGGTGCAGCAGGCTCAAGGGGCTGATGGCTTACTCCTGTTCCTATGTTCTTATGGAGAATACATGGGGATATAGAGGACTCATGGCAGATATGGATGACTGTGGTGGATATGGAGGACTCATGGCAAATATGGAGGACGCATGGTGGATATGGAGGACTCATGGTGGATATGGAAGATACATGGGGGATTTGAAGGATACGTGGGGGATATGGAAGATACGTAGGGCATGTGAGGATACATGGTGGATATGAGGATATATAGAGGGTATGGAGGATACATGGGGGGTATAAGGATACATGGGGATATGGCAGACATATGGGGGATATGGAGGACTCATAGCAGATATGGAGGACTGTGGCAGATATGGAGGACTCATAGGGATATGAAGGATACATGGGGGATATGAAGGATATGAGGATACATGGGGGATATGGAAGATACATGGTGGATATGGAGGATACATGGGGGGGGCATGAGGAAGAATGGAATGGGTGGAGAATATTAGGGGACATGGTAAACTGAGGGGTTACTGAGGGGTTCTTTGGTGAGTGAGGGGTTCTGACTGTTTGAGTCATGTGATGTACGATTAATGGCGACGCTCCATGGTCTGACCCCGCAGTGAGTAAACACCATTCCAGTGGAAATACTATTTTGCCACATTGAGGCTCCAAGAGACAAATGTTGCTTTGGTTTCCAGGCACATGAACAGTTAATTTTTTTTAAAGCGGCAACATCGCATTTGGTAAACCTCTCCTTTCAAATGGCTCACGATCCAGGTAATGACCCTGCATTCCCTGACAAAGCTGTTAGATTTTCACCTTCATTACATTGCAGTGTTGCTGACTAAGGAGAGACACCCCTTAATGACTGGTATCTTTTAGTTTCTTTTCTACCTGTTCAATGTTACTTTTGGCTGCTGGCATGTGCAGTACTCCTCCATTGTCTCTTTGGCTTGTTACTGTACGTTTGACAATGTTTCAGAATTGTGTTTTCTTTCAGCTTTAAATAAATACGACAGTGCTACCCTCCCACTGATCTCATTATCCCAACAGGAAAATCAACTTAAAATTAAGAATGTTTGTGACTGCAGCTAGAGAAGGGACAAGTTGAAGTAAATTCTCCTTGTGTGAAATTGTACGTTAATATTTTGTCAGACACTGTGAAGTAGGTTGTGGCCAGTGTGAGATGAATATAGAAGAGTGATATAGACAAGTTAAGTGAATGGGCAAAAGAAATTGGCAGATAGAATACAACGTGGGAAAACGAGATTCACTTCGGCAGCAAGAAAGGAGGGGCTGAATATTTTTAAATGGAGAAAGACTGCAGAAAGCTACAGAAACGAGGGATTTGGGAGTCTCGTCCATGAGTCACAAAAAGCCAGCAATCAAATCCAGCCGGTAAGTTATTGCCCATTTCTAATTGGTCAGAAGGCAGTTGAAAGTCAACCACATTGCTGTGGGTCTGGAGTCAAATGTAGGCCAGGGCGCGTGAGGATGGCAGATAACTTTCTCGAAAGGACATTAGCGAACCAGATGGTTTTTTCTGACAATCGGCAACAGTTTCACGGTCATCATTAGATTCTTAATCCAAGATTATCTAAGGAGAGATTTACTGGTACTGGAGGCAGTCCAGAGAAGGTTCACCAGGCTGATCCCTGGTATGGAGTGTCTGACTTGTGAGGAGAGTTTGAGTAGATTGGGCCTGAACACATTGCAGTTTAGAAGAATGAGAGGTGACCTTACTGAAACATACAAGATTCTTAGGGGATTCAACAGGATAGATATGGGGAGGTTGTGTCCTCATGTGGGAAAGTCTGGGTCCAGAGGGCATAATCTCACAGTAACAGGTCAGCCATTTAAGACAAGAGATAAGGAGGAATTTCTTCTCCCAGAGGGGAGTGAATCTGTGGAATTCTTTACCACAGAGGGCTGTCGAGACTGGGTCATTCTGGACTGAGAGAGGCAGAATTTTAATCAGTAAGAGAATCAAGGTTATGCAGGAGAGGCAGGAAAGTGGAGTTGAGGTGGTCAAGGTTTAAGGTGAGAGGGGAAAGATATAGAAGGGACCTAAGGGGCAACAGTTTCATGCAGACAGTGGTGCGTGTATGGAATGAGCTGCCAGAGGAAATGGTGGAGGCTGCTACAAATACAACATTTAAAAGGCATCTGGATGGGCACATGAATAGGAAGGGTTAGGGATATGGGCCAAATGCTGGCAAATGGGACTAGATTAATTTAGGATATCTGGTTGGCATGGCCAAGTTGGACCAAAGGGTCAGTTTCTGTGCTGTACAACTCCATGACTGTATTATCAGATCTGTCAAGATCTCATTGAACAGTGGAGCAGACTCGACGGGTTGAATGGCCTACTTCTGTTCCTATATCTGATGGTTTAATGGTCTCATGATAACTGTTGCAGATTGCAATGAGGATTTGGATTTGTAAAGGGCCAAGATACTGAAAACTATCGCTACAGAACTGTAACACATTGTAGGCCCCTGTTATGTGCGTTATTTTAAGCATTCAAAGTATTTAACATCCATTTAATAAAGTGTTACTCCAAAGTGAAGCACACCTATTGATCAATGATAGAGAAGGGTCATCAGTAAAAGCCTCTCGCTGTGCACTGGGAGTACTTACGCAGAGTAGGTGCGGGTGCGTTTGGTAGGGAGGGGACTGGGCAGATCCGCCAGGAGAGAGCTGTTCCATGTTTTGATGTTGTCATGGAGATATGATAGAGGCGGGGACACTGACGATTTGAGGGACTGAGGTGGCTGTGAGGGTGACATCTCCCCCTGTTCCGATGACATGGTGCTTCTCGTGAGGATTCCTGTCTGGGACAGAATGAGAGGGGCCAATGTTAGAATCCAATTTGCTCTTGCTCCCCTCCCTGCCCCCACCACTCATCATCCTCACTGGAGTGGAGTAACAGTGCTGTCCTATCGCTCCCCTATAGGTGGCTACTTGGAGGTGCTCAAGGGCTTTGTCCTTCAATTATCCAAATCCTTATTGAGTCTCTAGGCCTGTCCGCTTTTTGCTATTTCTCTCTGCTGTTTGCTCAATTAAGCCTCTCTGAAGCCAAGTTTCCATTGCTCCAGTAATTTTGACACCCAACCTGCAAGGCCTCTGTGCCTTTGCCACTACTGCACATCATTGGCACTGATTCATTTCCCTGTGAATTCCACTAACCCACCTCTGACTGATCACCTGACAGAGAGACCGAGAGGGAGAGAGAGAGAGAGAGAGAGATGAGACCGAGGCAGTGGGAGAGACATTGAGACCAAGAGAGCGAGGGATAGAGGGATACAGAGAGACAGAGATAGAGAGAGAGACACGAGACCAAGACAGTGAGAGAGACATTGAGACCAAGAGAGAGAGGGATACTGAGAGACAGAGAGAGAGAGAGAGAGAGGAACAGAGAGGGAAAGACAGAAAGAGACCAAGAAATAACACATGAAGCTAAACAGACCAGTGCTCTGGACCAGGATCCAATTTGCTCACGTTGGGCCCACTGTAGACTCGGTGACAGCCCCCAGGGAGATAGTCAAACTCTAAATGGATCCCAACATGGATGGTGAAATTTGAAACTAGACCATTTTCTTGATAGTTAATTTATTCACAGAATGCAGTGTCTGCCACTGAGCTACTCACTCAGTGTTCTAACGGTCTCTCTTTATTTGTACCCAAGATGCTCAATCGATGTCCTCCACCCATGTATCATTGACCTCATCAGTACAACTAACAAAACACACTGAGCACCAGCATTTGGTATTCAGGGGTCTACTATTCAGTTTCTAACAACGAGACAGTGCTGCATGTGCGTAGGCTTGCCAAGGTCTGTCAGGGAAATGCCCATTGGGTAAGACTGAGAGCTGGCTGTGTCAATGTGTTACAATTACACAATTTCATGTCATCGCTTACAAAGCAGTGTTTGGTACGCTTGCCTTCATTGGTCAGTGCATCGAGTATAGGAGTTGGGAGGGTCATGTTGCAGCTGTACAGGACATTGGTTCGGCCACTTTTGGAATACTGCATTCAATCCTGATCTCCCTGCTATAGGAAGGATGTTGTGAAACTTTAAAGGTTTCAGAAAAGATTTACAAGGGTGTTACCAGGGTTTGAAGGTTTGAGCTACAGGGAGAGGCTGAATAGGCTGGGGCTATTTTCCCTGGAGCGTCAGGGGTTGAGAGGTGACCTTATAGAGGTTTATAAAACCATGAGGGGCGTGGATAGGGTGATTAGACAAGGTCTTTTTCCCAGGGTGGGGGAGTCCAAGACTAGAGAGCATAGGTTTAAGGTGAGAGGGGAAAGATTAAAAAGGGACCCAAGGGGTAACTATTTCACACAGAGGGTGGTGCGTGTATGGAATGAGCTGCCGGAGGAAGTGGTGGAGGTGGGTACAGTTACAACATTTAAAAGGCATCTGGATGGGTATATGAACAGGAAGGGTTTAGAGGGAAATGGGCCAAATGCTGGTAAATGGGACTAGATTAATTTAGGATATCCAGTCAGCGTGGACGAGTTGAACTGAAGGGTCTGTTTCCGTGCTGCACATCTCTATGTTTGTGTCTTACCCCTACCTTGGCTCCAACTCATTCGCCAGAAAGCAGGGGACTAAGGTCCATACTAAACTCCTGCACTAAAATCAGGAATGTTATCGGATGGATTCCTGGAGGTTTTGTCACATGAACTGTCCCAGTTCCTGTATTTCTGTTGGTAAATCCTGATTCATACCCGGAAGCTCCAGGGTAACAAAGGGTTGGAGACAACAGAGATATCGCTGACAGTCTTTCTAAGCTGATCCAATTACAGCTAGAGAGACAGAGACAGGGGGAGGGAAAGAGAGAGAGAACGAGAGAGAGAGACACACACAGAGAGAGAAAGTGACAGGGGGAGGGAAAAAGAGAGAGACGGGACAGAGAGAGAGGGACTGAGAGTCAGGGGGAGAGAAAGAGTGAGAGGCACAGAAAGGGAGAGAGACTGAGAGACAGAGAGAAAGAGAGAGAAAGGCACAGAGAGGGGAGAGAGAAAGACTCAGGCAGAGAAAGAGAGAGAGAGTCAGGAACAGAGAAATAGAGAGAGACACACACACAGGAGACACACTGAAAGACAGAGAGAGAAAGAAAGACCAAGAGAGAGAGACAGAGAGAGAGAGAGGGAGGGAGAGACTGAGAGGCGTGGAGGGAGAGACACAGAGAGGGAGAGACCGAGTCAGAGAGAGAGAGAGAGAGAGCGAGACACAGAGAGCAAGAAACCGAGAGGCTAAGAAAGAGAGAGAGAGAGAGAGTGTGAAAGAGAAAGACTGACAAAGAAAGAATGAGACATGAAGGGAGAAACCAAGAGAGAGAGAAGAGAGAGAGAGAGTAAACAAAGGCCAAAGAAAGAAAAATAGGGGGGGTGTGGGAAGAAGAGAGAGTGAGACAAACAAAGAGAAATATACACACAAAGCAGAGTCATGGTGATACAAAAAGCCTCTGTATCCCCTCAGCAATGGCACCTGCAGGTTGGGCTATTTCCTAAAGGCATGTTACCCACTTCGGAACACGACCCTAATCATTGGGAATTTTCCTCTCGAGGAGGTGGGGTGAACTAGGGATTCTGCTTCTCAAAACAGGCCCGAGGCAGCATGGGAGTCTAGAAGCCCTGCCTCTCTGTACTGGAACATTGGCCCATTCTATTCATAGCTGTTAGGGCCCCTAGCACTCACTCTCATCCTCTAACCCACTGGCCATCTCCCAATCTACACAAACCCTTACATATCCTTTCTCAACATTCCGTACGCCCCTATATTGTTTCCATACCTCCACAAACCTTCCAAACCTACCATTCATTCTTCATCTTGATCTTTCAGCACCCACTAGGTACAGAAGCAATGAGCTACGTAATAACACTAAAAGGCTCATAAGACTTCCAAATAAGCAAAGAGGCATTCAAAATCCCCTTGAAAAAAATCATAACAAGCTCATAAAACTATCAAATGTAGTCCAGAAGCAAGGGAAAGGAAGAGATCCAGACAGCATCCTGGGAAGGTGAGTGAGACCTACCTCAAGAATTAGCAGCAATAAGTAAGGGAAAGTGTTTAATAAATTTTCAGCTAAATTGGGGATAGAACTGTCAGTCAGTGGGGCTAAGTGCTGCACTTGTGAGATGTGGGAGAACCATGACACTTCCAGTGTCTCAGATGACGACATCTGCAGGAAGTGCACCCAATTGCAGCTCCTCACAGACTGCATGGATAGGTTGGAGAAGCAATCCGATGCAGTTAGGAGCACGAGGGTGGCGGAAAGTGTCATACACAATAGTTTTAGAGATGCGGTGACCCAAGGTGCAGGCAGACAGATGGGTGACCGCTCGAAGGGGCAGGCAGGCAGTGCAGGAATCCCCTGTGGTTGTCCCCCTCTCTAACAACTATACCATTTTGGATACTGTTGGCGGGGGGATGACCTATCAGGGGGTTACAGCAGCAGCAGCCAGACAGTGGCACCACGGCTGGCTCTGTTCTTAAGGGAAGGACAAAGAGCACCAGAGCAGTAGTTATAGGGGACTCTATAGTTTGGGGTACAGATAGATATTTCTGTGGATGTAAAAGAGACTCCAGGATGGTGTGTTGCCTCCCTGGTGCTAGGGTCCAGGATGTCTCTGAACGGGCAGAAAGCATTCTGAAGGGAGAAGGTGAACAGTCAGAGGTTGTGGTACATATTGGTACTAACGGCATAGGTAGGATGAGAGACGAGGTCCTGCAGCAGCAGTTCAGGGAGTTAGGTAGAAAGTTAAAGAGCAGGACCTCCAAGGTTGTAATCTCAGGACTACTCCCTGTGCCCAGTGCCAGTGAGACTCGAAATAGGAGGATAGTACAGCTCAAGGCATGGCTAAACAGATGGTGTAGGAGGGAGGGTTTCAGATATCTGGACCATTGGGATCTGTTCCAGGTGGGACCTGTACAAGAAGGACGGGTTGCATTTAAACTGGAGGGGCACAAATATTCGGGCTGGGAGGTTTACTGGTGTCACTCGGGAGGATTTAATCTAGTTTGGCAGGGTGTGGGAAACAGTGCAAAGGTGAATTGACTGAAAGGGAACAAGAGAATTGGGCCGGTAAGACTCAGAGGAAGAGCAGTCAGGGTGTGGTTGTGAAACGAAGCGGGTCTTACACACTGAAGTGCATCTGTTTCAATGCGAGAAGTGTAACCGGTAAGGCAGATGGATTAGTAAGGTAAGGCTTGGATTAGTCCTTGGAACTATAATGTTGTTGCTATTACAGAGACTTGGTTAAGGGAGGGACAGGATTAGCATCTTAATGTTCCAGGATACAGATGTTTCAGGAGGGATAGAGGGGGATGTTAAAGGGGTTGGGGAGTTGCACTACTAGTTAAGGAGAATATCACAGCTGTGTTGCGGGAGGAATACCTCCGATGGCTCATACTGCGAGGCAATATGGGTAGAGCTCAGGAACAGGAAGGGTGCAATCACAATGTTTGGGGTTTACTATAGGCCTCCCAACAGCCAGCAGGAGGCAGAAGAACGGATATGTAGGCAGATTTTGGCAAGATGTAAAAGTAACAAGGCTGTTGTCGTGGGTGATTTTAACTTCCCATATATTGACAAGGACTCACTTATTGCTTGGGGCTTGGACGGGGGAGAGTTTGTAAGGAGCATCCTGGAGGGCTTCTCGAAACAGTATGAAGATAGTCCAACCAGGAAAGGGGCTGTACTGGACCTAGTATTGGGGAATGAGCCTGGCCAGATGGTCAACATCTCAGTAGGGAAGCAGCTTGGGATCAGTGATCACAATTCAGTAAGCTTTAAGGTACTGATGGATAAAGATCTGTGCAGTTGTCAGGTGAAGGTCTAAATTGGGGGATGGTTAATTAAAACAATATTAGGCAGGAGCTGAAGAACGTAGATTGGAGGCAGATGTTTGAGGGCAAATCAACATCTGGTATGTGGGAGGCTTTCAAGTGTAAGTTGCTGGCAACTCAGGATCGGCACATTCCTGTAAATATGAAGGATAAGTATGGCAAGTTTAGGGAACCTTGGATAATGACAGATATTGTCAGCCTAGTCAAAAAAAGAGAAGAAGCATTTATCAAGGCTAGGAGGCTGGGAAAACCTGAAGCAAGGGTGGAATACAAGGAAAGTGAAAAGAAACTTAAGCAAGGAGTCAGGATGGCTAAAAGGGATCATGAAAAGTCATTGGCCAACAGGATTAAGGAAAATCCCAAGGCTTTCTACACATATATAAAGAGTAAGAGGGTAGCCAGGCAGAGGGTTGGTTCACTCAGGGACAGGGAAGGGAATTTATGTGTGGAGGCAGAGGAAATGGGTGAGGTATTAAACGAGTACCTTGTGTCAGTACTCACCACAGAGAAGGACTTGGTAGATGATGAGTCTGGGGAAAGGTGTGTAGACAGTTGGTTTTGAGATCAATAGGGAGGAGATATCAATAGGGAGGTCTTGAAAAACTTTTAAGGTAGACAAGTCCCCAGGGCCTGATGGGATATACTCCAGAATACTGAGAGAGGCAAGGGAGGAAATTGCTGGGGCCTTGAGGGAAATCTTTGTATCCTCACCGGCTACAGGGGAGGTCCCAGGGGATTGGAGAATAGCCAATGTTGTTCCTTTGGTTAAGAAGGGTGGCAAGGATAATCCAGCTAATTACAGGCCAGTGAGCCTTACGTTAGTGGTAGGGAAATTATTGGAGAGGATTCTTCGAAACAGGATTTACTCCCACTTGGAAATAAGTGGGTGTATTAGCGAGAGGCAACGTGGTTTGGTGAAGGAGAGGTCAGTCTCACTAACTTGATTGAATTTTTTGAGGAAGTGACGAAAATGATCGATGAGGGTAGAGCTATGGATGTTGTCTACCTGGACTTCAGTAAGGCCTTTGACAAGGTCCCTCATGGCAGACTGATACAGAAGGTAAAGTTGCATGGGGTCAGAGGTGACCGTGCAAGATGGATAAAAAGACTGGCTTGGTCATAGAAGACAGAGGGCAACAGTGGAAGGGTGCATTTCTAAATGTAGGGCTGTGACTAGTGGCGTTCCTCAGGGATCAGTGTTGTTATTTGTAGTATATATAAATGATTCAGAGGAGAATGTAACTGGTTTGATGAGTAAGTTTGCCGATGACACAAAGGTTGGGTGGAATTGCAGATAGTGATAAAGACTGTCAAATGATATAGCTGGATATAGATCGGTTGATGACTTGGGCAGAGAGATGGCAGATGGAGTTTAATCTGGAAAAATGTGAGTTAATGCAATTTGGAAGCTCTAATCCAGATGGAAAATATACAGTAATTGGCAGAAATCTTAAGAATACTGATAAGCAGAGGGATCTGAGTATACAGGTCACTGAAAGTGGCAACACAGGTGGGGAAGATAATCAAGAAGGCATACAGCATGCTGGGGCACTGAGTTTAAATATTGGCAGGTAATGTTGCAGCTTTATAGAACCTTACTTGGGCCGCACTTGGAATATCGTGTTCAATTCTGGTCACCACACTACCAGAAGGATGTGGCGGCTTTGGAGAAGGTACAGAAATGATTTACCAGGATGAGATAGTAGGAACTGCAGATGCTGGAGAATCTGAGATAACAAGGTGTAGAGCTGGATGAACACAGCAGGCCAAGCTGCTCCTCTGATGCTGCTTGGCCTGCTGTGTTCATACAGCTCTGCA
>JAHRHZ010000008.1:4073744-4115705 GCA_024137785.1 Ginglymostoma cirratum | reverse complement strand
TGATTTACCAGGATGTTGCCTGGTATGGAGGGCATTAGCTATGAGGAGAGATTGGAGAAACTTGGGTCATTCTGTCTGGAACGACAGAGGTTGAAGAGTGACCTGATAGAGGTCTACAAGATTATGAAGGGCATGAACAGAGTGGACAGTCAGAAGCTTTTTCCCAGGGTGGAAGAGTCAGTTACCAAGGGCCATGGGTTTAAGGTGCGAGGGGTAAGGTTTAAAGGTGATGTACAAGGTCGTTTTTTTACACAGCGGGTGGTGGGTGCCAGGAACTCGCTGCCGGGGGAGGTAGTGGAAGCAGATATAATAGTGACTTTTAAAGGGCGTCTTGACAAATACATGAATAGGATGTAAATAGAGGGATACGGGCCCCAGAAGGGCAGGGGGTTTTAGTTGTGTTGGGCAGCATGTCAGTGCAGACTTGGAGGGCTGAAGGGCCTGTACCTGTGCTGTAATTTTCTTTGTTCTTTGTTAACTTTAGCCATTGATACTCACATCAGATAAGAAACTTTGAATCAACTTAGTCTCTCCTGATCTTGTCCAAATAACCAACAGGTAAATGGAGAAATAAATGTTTATCACAGGTAATAGAAGTGTCAATCAAGCAAAGCCAATTTACCCCTTCACAACTGTATCAATATTCCCTAAACGGCTGAATACACTAATAAGATTTGGAGCCTGTCAAGGCATTCATAATTGGACTATTTAGTGGAACAGATGGCTATAGAATCCCATTGTGAATTTTTGGCTATACTAACAAACAGCCTTGTTTATACAGCTGTGAAGAACACTGTTATGTTTGTTCAATTGTTTTATGAGCTTGTAATAAACTTTCTCTCTTCAAAGTAGTTTCTCAATGGCTTTTTTTAAAAATGTTAGGTGCATTGAAGCTTTATGAATGGCTGCATTTGATTGACAGTTCTACCAGCTGGTAAGAGCAAAATGATTTCAAAGGGAGTTTGAATGCCTACTTCCTTATTTTTACAGCCCCATGAATAGTTAAAAGATTGTTAGTGTTAGTATATTCATTAATTCTGTATCTAGTGGATACTGGAAGTGCATCAAAGGCTTATCAGATATCCAGACATTATATCAACATGGAAATCAAACCATGAGACCTCGTACACAGATTCATATCAGATTCTCCGTATTGTATAATGCAGAAGAGGACTTCATCCAGTGGAGAAAGTATTCTAATGCAAGTACATGCTTACACAGTGCTGGTCAACTTAATGGTTACTTACCATTTTAAGGACAGAGCCTTATAATCAAGCGTTGCATTAAAAACATTTAACAGTAACTAATTACGACGGTTGAAGTTGGCAGCAGCTTTATAAACGTGACAGTTAAAAGGCTCCCAATTCTGCAGCAGGCATTCCCCCAAGGATTGTGAACCAAACTGGTGCAGTTCAACCTCAGTCTTCGATATCCCTCCCACCCTGAAGTAAAATAGCAGCCCAAGCGAAAATTGTACTTGGAGATGCCACATAAACAGTGAGCGGGGGGTGCAAACTGCCACATTTCATGGCCCAGGGAGAATGACAGAAATGGTTTGGCAATCTTATCACCGTGACCCTCCAGTTTCAGCCACGTTTTGGCCTCCCAGACACGGCTTTACCGAGCACCAGGAGGACAAGGCAAACATTTTTCTCTATGTGTTTGTTTATAACCTTTCTTCCGTGCTTTACCTTCTTGGGGAGTGCTGTCGAACAGACGCAGGTACATAGTTCCTTGAAAGTGGTGTCACAGGTAGACAAAGTGGTGAAGAAGGCATTTAGCACACCTGCCTTCATTGGTCAGAGCACTGAGTGTAGGATTTGGGACGTCATGTTGCAGCTGTACAGGACATTGGTGAGACCACTTCTGGAGCACTGTGTGCAGTTCTGGCCGCCCTGTTATAGGAAAGTTGTTGCTAAGCTGGAAAGGACGCACCAAAGATTTACTGGACTGGAGGGTTTGAGTTATAAGGAGAGGCAGGATCAACTGGGACTTTTTCCCCTGGAGCGTAGGAGGTTCAGGAGCGCCCTTACAGAGGTTTATAGAATCGCGAGGGGCATTGATAAAGTGAATAGCAAAAGTCTTTTCCCTAAGCTGGGTGAGTTCAAAAGTAGTGGACATATTTTTAAGGTGAGAGGAGAAAGATTTAAAAAAGACTTGAGGGGAAATGTTTTCCACAGAAAGTAGCTCGTGTATGGAATGAACTGCCAGAGGAAATGGTGGAGGCTGGTACAGTTACAACATTTAAAAGACATTTGGATAAGTACATGAATAGAAAAGGTTTTAAGGGACATGGGCCTAATGCAGGCAGATGGGACTAGTTTAGTTTGGGGACATGGTTGGCTTGGACTAGTTGGACTGAAGGGTGTGTTTCCAAGCTGTATGACTGTATGGCTCTAAGGCTCAGCCTGAGGGACAATAAGAGAGACAATAAAATATACAAGGGCAAAAAGGGAGAGTGTTGGGTGAGGGGAGGGGCCGAAAGCAAAGACAAACAGATAATGAACAAGTGCCTGTACCCAATGAAAATGGCAGAAAAATGTTTTGTAATTGTTCATAGGATGTGGGCGTCGCTGGCCGGGTCAGTATTTATTGTCCATCCCTAATTTCCCAGAAGGCAGTTAAGAGTTAACCACATGGCTATGGGTCTGGAGTCACATGTAGTCCAGACCAGGTAAGGATGGCAGTTTCCTTCACTAAATTAATCATGAACCAGATGAGCTTCTCAATAGAAACCAAAAGAACTGCAGATGCTGTAAATCTGGAACAAAAACAAAGTTGCTGGAAAAACTCAGCAGGTCTCACAGCATCCGGTGAGGAAGGGTCTAGTTGGACTGAAGGGTTCTGAGGAAGGGTCACCAGACCCGAAATGTTAACTCTGTTTTCTCCTCCACAGATGCTGCCAGACCTCCTGAGCTTTTCCAGCAACTTTGTTTTTGTTCTAGATGAGCTTCTCCCCCGACAACAATTTCGTTAGACTCTTGATTCCAGATTTTGCTTTTTTTTGCATTCTGCCGTGGTAGGATTTGAACTCAGTTTCCCCCGGGCATTACCTTGGTCTCTGGATTAACAATCTAGCAGCAATATCAGCAGGATATCCACCTTGGAGGCGATAAAGACTGCAGATGCTAGAGGGCTCCCTGGTCGAACGTATGAAAATGTGGAAGTAAAAGTGAAGGGTAAATAAGAAGAACAAATGGAGTGAGAAATCTTCCAGAAAGGACAAAATTTCTCAAAGACACAGCAGCTGACTGTGGAGCTAGCGCCAAGATTCTCTCAAACTGCATGTCTGGTTCGTTGAATACGTGCTGCAGTCTGAAATTCCCAGACTCTCCCTCCACCCAGGGATTAGCTTTGGCAACAGACCGAGGTCTTTAATCCCCTCAAGTGTCTCATCACTGCAGCACAAACCTCTCTCGCTGCATTAAACAGCTGGAAAGGAAGCAACTTGCTTTCACAAGCAGACTGAAAACAAAAGGCAGACATAGGAACCGCAGAAAGATTCAGAAGAACAAGAAAAAGGTCGAGAAACAGTAATTGCTGGAAAAGCTCAGCAGATCTGGCAGCATCTGTGGAGAGAAAACAGAGTTAACGTTTCGGGTCCGGTGACCATTCCTCAGAACTCTCTCTTCAGACAGAGATGCAGAGTGACTCACATACAAAATGAAAGTGGCACACACAATGGACAGAAGCAGGAGTAGGCCATTCAGCCCATCAAGCTCACTTTAAAATTTAGTAAGATCATGGCCGGCTTGTCTCTCAATGGTAATTTTGCAAAGACCTATTGCTCTGAGTCTGGAACATACTGCAGGCCTCCATGTGAGAGAATCCAAGGATTTACAACCCTCCAAGCGAAGGAATTCCTTTTCGCTTTGGTCCTAAATGGCTGACCCATTAGTCGGAGGCTGTGACCCCTTCAGCAGAGAGGTGTCAAGGCACTGGCTTCATGTTTGTCCCCTGGCGAGCCTGATGATAATGTGCCAGAAATGGACTCAGGCTGGGGTTGGTAGACATACCACCAATCAATGCCAGGCAGTCTCGCCATTGCCATTCAGGTCTTGCCTTGTGCGCCCAGTGTAGTCACCTGTTTCAAACAGATCAATTGGCATTATAGGACCTAGAGTGAGCTTTTAGAGACGGAGGGTTTGGATGTGCTCCGCCCAGTGGTGAGGGCCCTACAGAACCTTCTCCAAAACCACTGCCCCTTCCTGATCCACAAAAAGAACATGGGTCATAGCCCATGAGGTAATACGGGTGCCAAACAATGACCAAACCCCAATGTGAGACTCTAACCATCGCCTCTCAACATTCAATGACATGACCATCGCTGGAAACCCCAGGATCAACGACATCCTGGAAAATACCATGGACCAGAAACTGGGCTGTGTATTAACACAGTAGCTACAAGAGCTGTTCAGAGGTTGGGCACCGGGATAGCACATGGACCGCAGTGGTTCAAGAAGGCAGCTCACCACCACTGCCTTCTCAAGGGGCAACTAGGGACCGGCAATAAATACTGGGCCGGCCAACGACACCCCCATCCTGTGAAATAATGTTATAATTATATCGGGTAGAGATGATGTATTGATGTGAGAACTTGGGATATCGTGGTGGGGTAATTGGGATTGTGAAATGGAGTGAGGTGGATGTTGGGATGGTAGACTGACGAGCTGAAGTTAGACCAGGGGTCATCTTCACCAAAGGAATCATATCTGGCTCAGGGGTCACAAAGTTCGATCCCAGTGCTGCATATGAACCAATTTCTCACGTAGCTATCCGAATTGATGGGATGGGAGTTCGAAGGAATAAGGTGATGAGGTTGGAGGGGGATTTGAAAGAGCGAGTCACCATTGTCTTACCAGACTATATGGCTGCTCTCTCATTAGAGAGAGACAGAGAGAGAGCTGGTGGGGATTTAACCTGAGGGCTACCACCTTAGGCAAGGAGACAGGGTGAAAAGGAGATACCTTCATGGTAGCTTCAGCTCTTGGTGAGAATTGAACCCATAGTGTTGGTATCAGACTGCTTCACAACACAACTGTCCAGCCAACCCCCAATCTGAACGCAGCCCTTGCTAGTGAACAGTCCTCATGACTCAGAGACTCATCCAATCTGAAGCTGGCCCAGACAGAGCAGAAATACCCCTGGGATCCAGTTCTTGAATTTGCAGTTGGGTGTTTAGGTGCCACGTTCGGTCCTGGGGATTGGGAAACGACCCACAATTTCCAGTTCACCACCTTCAGCGACTGGCCGCTGAACTCGTGCATCAGCTGTGATGGCTCCCACAGGCAAGCAGCATTAATGACACAGTGTCAAGTGCCGGCCGTATCCAAGCCTGGGTAAATGAAACCGAAGCTCAGCAGGCCACAGGCCAAGTCAAAATCAGTGCCCTGGGATCCGAGGAGGAGAGACAGAACAAAAAGAGGAAGTAAATGAATTAAATGAAGCCCAAGAGAAATCTGAATGAATTGGTCCTTCTTTTGCTCCTATCCAGTGCCCTGTGTGACAAAGAATCGTAGCAACAGACCATAGCGATGGCATAGCAACAGCACAAATCAGCTCTGCCGAATGATAATGAGACTGTCCAGTCTTTATCACCCACAGCAATAATGTTAATGGTGTTTATTTCCCTACTGCTCGCCTGAGAGAGACAGAAGTGCCAAGCTATGGACGGATTGCAGGCTACAACATGAACAAGTCCCTCTACGGCTGTAAACATCTTTGTTCCAGACGACAGGGAAACCAGTCCACTGGAGCAAGAAGGATTTTTGAGCCTCCTTCCTCCCATACAATGAGAACAGGACCACACACAAACCCGTGAATGCATTCACCACTAATTAACCAGAGCGCAGAGCAGAACGTTTCGGTTTCCAATGACCAAAGCTGGATGTGAACCTTGCGCCTCCTCGATCAGAAAGGTTTAGGCTCACTTTTAGGAAGGATATCATCAAGCCGGAGAGGGTCCGGAAGAGAGTTACAAGGATGTTGCCAGGAATGGAGGGTTCGAGTCATAACAAGAGGCTGGACAGGCTGGGACATTTTTCATTGGAGCGTAGCAAGTTGAGGGGTGACCTTGTAGAGATTTATAAAATCATGAGGGGTACAGAAAAGGTGAATATCAAAGGTCTTTTCACTAGCGTGGGGGGATTTCAAAATTAGGGAGCATGTTTTTAAGGCGAGAGGAAAAAGATTTAAAAAGGACATGGGGGCAAATTTTTCACACAGAGAGTGGTTCATGTGTGGAATGAACTTCCAGCGGAAGTGATGGATGCGGGTACAGTTACAATGTTTAAAAGACATTTGGATAAGTACATGAATAGGAAAGGTTTAGACAGCTATGGGGGTAGTGCAGGCAGGTGGGACTAGTTTAGTTTGGGATTATGGTCAGTATGGACTGGTTGGACTGAAGGGTCTGTTTCCATGCTGAGTGACTCTATGACTACGGTGAGGCCAAGGATTCACCCTATCTGCAGGGGCCAGACTTACAAAGGTGGTCAAGTCAGACGTAGAGTTAAAGAACACAGAGAGGCCCTTTGGTCCATCGAGTCTGTACCGACCTATCTACACAAATCCCTTTCAGATGTCTGTTGTTACCCTGGCCCTTCTCCCACCCCACCATTCCACCTCCATTTTTCTCCCGAAGGTGGTGACCCGTGCTGGGGAAAAGCAGGATCCCCCCAACTCTGTCATGGCCTGGAGAATCCCAGGGTGACAACTGGAATACCTTTGGGATTCCTCAAACCCTCAATGAAGGGGCAGGGGTGGAGCACAGTGGTGGGGTGGGGGGGAAACAGCCCCATAGAAACATTACCCATAGTTCCTTCAAATTCTTCTTTCCACACACCCCCCCTCACTTTTACCCCTCCTTGTGCCAATTCCAGCAACCACGCTCCTTTTGCACCAAGATTCAGGAGAATGGTTCCAGGGATGAGAAACTTTGGTGATGAAGGTGGTTTGGAGAAGTTTAAGAGATTTCGATGGAGGAGTACAAAGTGCTGAGGAGTCTAGACAGAGGGAGAAAGTGTTCCCACTGATGACAGGATCGAGAATCAGAGGGCACGGTTTGAAAATAATTGGCAAAAAAACAGCAAATAGGATGGGAAGAAAATCTCTCTCACGCAATGAGTGGTTCGGGTCTGGAATAGACTGCCTGAAAGTGTGGTGGAGACAGGTTTAATCGAGGCTTTCAAAAGAGATTTGGACAGATTTATCAAGGAAGAATGCCCAGGGAAACAAATTGTTCTTTAGGAGAACTGGGAAGACAAACAAACCACACAAAAAGTGCTGGAGAAACTCAGCAGGTTTGGCAGCATCTGTGGAGAGAGAGACAGAAATAACATTTCAAGTCCAGTATGGCTTCTACTCAGAACTTGAAGGGGAAGAATGGCCTCCTTCTGCTCTGTTAACAATTTGGTGATTCTGGCCTCTTCCCCTATGGAGGGAGAACAGTGACAACTGGCACATCACTCAGGAAGACAAGATGGGCCCCCGTGTTAGCAGGGGTCAAAGGTTAGTTGCCTGGGTGCAGAAGGTCATTAGGTAGCTAAATAAGGCAACTAAACAGGTTACTGAGTGAGTTTATCACACAGTGAGTCAGGGGTCAGGGTGGGCCCAATGCCACAATCAATCTTCCAATCTTTGGAGTAGTGAAGGCTGCCTCATTCAATATATTCGAGGCCGAGTTAGAGAGATTTTTGGATCAACAGGGAGTCAAAGGTCACAGAGGGCAGGCAACAAAGTAGAGTTAGGGTCATGTTTAAGCGCAGCACCATTTTAGTGAATAGTAGGGCAGGACTGAGGGGAGGAATGGCCTACTCCTGCTCCTAGTTCCTATCACACTGAAGGATAAGAAATATTGGTTAGAAGGAAATATCAACAGATAGAACATGGAAACGAAGTGGTTTAGAGGCAGAGAGTTAGTGTAAATGCCTGATTAATGATGCAAATTAGAAACAGGAAACAGAAGTTATGATCCCTCAAGTGGAGGCAATGATAAAGAACAGTGACCAAACTTAAACAAAACAAAGGCAGGCCTGTTACAATTGACTGGGTTGTTTGGGGCTGCAGAAAGCCAATCAGCAACAACAACTCTCTCAATTCATATAGCACCTTTTACATAATAAAGGATCTGAGGGTGCTTCCCAGGAGTCCTCTCCGAAGTTGAGTTATCGCGTTTGAGGTGCTCAATAGCAGCTCCTCTGGGTGGGTCACATCGATCGTATGCCTGACCACAGCTTCCTGAAACAGCTGAGTCACAGCGGGAGGCTCCCAGGAGGTCAACGCAAGTGTTGTTGGGTTGGGGGGGGGGGGGGGACAGTGCAGGGGGGTTGGTCTCTTCAAGCCTCCTGGAAGCGTTTAAACATCCCCCACCAACTCGCGGAAGTCTGTGGCCGTCCAAAACGGAGGAGGAAGGGACCGAGACTGTCCATTGGGAATGTGCGAAGGGAACACGCAAACCTCCAAAGAGCTCATCTACCACACCCTTCAAACACCCCTGCATGTGGTGGAGTCTGCAGGTCATGCATTGGACTATCAACAGCCCCTGAAGCAAGTGAACCAGAGTGGAAGCAAGGGCCCAGGAGACTGACCGGAGGAGGAGATAAAACAATGTAGGACACCAGAAAAAATAGTTGCCCTTTTATGTTACAAAGATATCCTTAAAATATCTTGATATTTATCCCAGAGTGTTCAGTCAGCCTCAGGAAGAGGTGTGTTACCATAGTGATAGTTAGTGGACACTGAGGAGGTACTGGGAAAATAACACGGTGTCCACCTTCAAAAGAGCAGTGACAGAACGGACGCTACAAAGATTGGTCAATCACTTATCCTTCCTTTCCCGAGAAAATGACATAATCAAACAGGCAGAGTAAACTGGAGGATTAGCTGGATGGCAATAACCTGGTTGACTTCTGTCACCACAGTATCAGGAGGGAAGGCTCACGCTTGCTACACTCCCTGATCTGGCCTCCCAAAACGCTGATGAGGGCCCCCACGATGAATTTATAGAACACAGAACAGTACAGCACAGGAACAGGCCCTTTGGCCCATGCTGTTGTGCCGAACATGTTGCCAAATTAAACTAATCCCCTCTGCCTGCCCTTGGTCCATATCCCTCCATTCCTTGCATATTCACGTGATAAAGCCCCTTAAACACCCTATTGTATCTGCCTCAAGCACCTCCCCTGGCAGCACGTTCCAGACTCCTACTACTCTGAGTCAAAAACTTGCCCCTCACATCCCCTTTGAACATTCCCCCTCTCACCTAGTATTGGGTATTTAAACACTTTTTAAACGTTCTGACTGTCTACCCCATCCATGCATCTCATAATTTCATAGACTTCAATCAAGTCTCTTGACCGCCTCCTGTAATTTCTTTTATAGAGAATGGTCCTCAGCAACATTTTACAGACTGAGGGAGACAGTCTGTGTCAGGCGTCATGCTCCACAAGCCTCCTCCCCACTCACTTCTCCATGACCCATCACATATCCTTCCAATCCTTTCTCCTGCCTCATCGCCTCCACAAGGCTTTTTGAAAACATGCCCCAGCAGCGGAGGCGATGGCCTAGTGGTATTATCACTGGACTGTTAACACAGAGGCCCAGCTAACATTCTGGGGACCTTGGTTTGAATCCAGCCACAGCAGATGGGGGAAATTGTATTCAATTAAAAACCTGGAATTAGGAGTCTAATGATGAACCTTGGTATTGGTTATGAAATAGGCTGAGAAGGTCGAAAACTTGACTGTGCTGCAAAGATCTGCATTTCCTTAGCAGCCTTGGGACATTTTAAAGCCCTTCACAGTACAGTAGGCACTACTGCAATGCAGGAAGTGTGAAGCTTTCACCAATGTGAGAATGACCAGAGTTGTTGGTCATCCGTGACTTTGGTCGAGGGAGACAGATATCAGTGAAGAATCCACTAGATCTTCAACCCAAGAGAATAGAAGGGATCTTGGTTTAAGGTCTCATTCAGAAGACCGTCTACTTGGAGTGGAAATCAAATCTACAACCTCCTGACCCAGGGCCATACCAAAGGCCTGAGGGTCATCCCAAAGGTTCACTGGACCCTGAAATGCTAACTCTGCTTTCTCTCCACAGAAGTTGCCAGAACCTGCTGAGTTTCTCCAGCGATTTCTGCCTTTGTTTCTCCGACTCATACCCACTGATGCAGTGGGCACAACTGCAAAAGAGCTCAGTGGGTCACAAACTCTTTTTAAACGTTCTGTCTACCCCATCCATGCATCTCATAATTTCATAGAATTCAATCAAGTCTCTTGACAGCCTCCTGTAATTTCTTTTATAGAGAATGGTCCTCAGCAACATTTTACAGACAGTCTGTGTCGGGCTTCATGCTGTCCAGCCACCACCACATCCTCCCCCCACCACCCCCCCTCCCCTCCAACCCCCAACGCCCACCCCAACCAATGCAGGACTTCAGTCGGCAAAGCCAAGTATTCCAGACGGTCGGAACAACTCAACAAGTTGCAGAAAGTTGTTGGTCCTGATAGTTTGGATCTGACTACAGTCTGAACAACAAAGAACACTGACACAGAATAGAGGGGCAGACAGATAGCACCTGACTGATGCTTCACGTACAGAGGTATGGAAAGATTGACTCCTAACCACCCTGTAAAATGGCCAGGCAAGCCATTCAATTAGAGCTACTAACAAATGCTGTCCCATCAAGTGACAGCCAAATCCTATGAAAGATTTTTTAAAAAAATCCTCCCTACCACTTCCCTGCTGAATTTGCTTATCAATTTTTTGTTATTAGGTTCTTATATGTTTATAACCTGATTCCTTACACTATGTACTGACTTTCCAATGCAGGTCACATTGCAATTCAACCTTTAGCCAGGCCCAGCATTTATTGCCCGTCCTTAGTTGCCCCTTGAGAAGGTGGTGTTGAGTTGCCTTCTTGAACCGCTGCAGTCCTCCTGCTGTGGGGTGACCCACAATGCCCTGAGGGAGGGAATTCCAGGATTTTGACCCAACGACAATGAAGGAATGGCGACATATTTCCAAGTCAGGATGGTGAGTGGCTTGGAGGAGAACTTGAAGAGGGTGGTATTTCTATGTGTCTCTTGCCCTTGTCCTTCTAGATGGAAGTGGTCACGGGTTTGGAAGGTGCTGTCTGAGGATCTTTGGTGATTTTCTGCAGTGCATCTTGTAGATGGTACACACTGCTGCTACTGAGTGTCGGTGGTGGAGGGAATGGATGTTTATGGATGTGGTGCCAATCAGTGGGTTAATTTGTCCTGGAGAGTGTCAAGCTTCTTGAGTGTTGTTAGAGCCTCACTCATTCACACTGGCACGATGTTTGCTTTGTCCTGGAGGGATGGTCTCTGTTAGACGGTGTCAGTTTGATGATCTCAGTTTGGTGGACTCAGTTTGGCAGTTTCAGTATCACGGTCTCGTCCCGATGTGGAGGTCTTCTTCAGCAGAAGCTTCTGGGTATTCCAGCGTTCATCATTTTAAGCAGCTTTCCCCAAATGAAATTGGTCTGAGATGTATTTTGCATTAATTTTTGCTTTTTTTCCCTTCTTACCTGTGGCTCATGTCATTGATACAGGCTCCACGATAAAGCAACTTATCAAACTCTTCACTGTTTTTAAATAAAAATACACCTGACAATAAATTTCTGTTCGATTCATCCAGGCAAGTGGGGAGTATTCCATTACACTCCTGACTTGTGCCTTGTAGATGGTGGAGAGGATTTGGGGAATTACTCGATGCAGTATTCCCAGCCTCTGACCTGCTCTAGACCCAGAGTACTGATAATAGCAGAGATAACAAGCATGGGACTGGATGAACACAGCAGGTCAAGCAGCATCATAGGAGCAGGAAAACTTGACGTTTCGGGCCTAAACCCTACTACTGATAATAGCAGGTCCAGCTCAGGAGAAGGTAACAAAATGAGGAAAAATGCAATGGGAGTAAATGCAGATTATAAAGGAGGATGGTTTGTATAGTGTACAAATGCGAGTAAAAACCAGACAGGCCAAGGCTTCTAGTTCTGTTAAAATTCAATGTAATTTTCTGAAACGCTCTGGATTCCTCCTACACAACATTTATTTTTGACTGTTCATTTTGAACAGGAAAAGCGCCTGATGGATATCTTGCTCCCAGCCTTTTTTTGGAGTCCACTGACTCCAACTGATGCTTGCATCAAAATCCTGGAGTCAGTGTTTACCCCGCCAAAATAAAACACAACCACTCATGGAGAAGTGGAGATGTCATAAGGTTTCAAGAACATTTGTCATCATCAGCTTGGTCCCCACGGGGAGAGAAAACGCACAACACTGACTGCAAAGAAACAACCAGCTTTTTCACTGCATTTTGCAACGTCAAAATAGAAAATAACTCTCCAGTCGGTCCAGCAGACTGCAAATTACTCACGGCTGCAATACCAAGAAGATGCTAGCTGATTTTGACACAGTAAGCTCGCACAAAGTGTATGATAAATGTCCAGATAATGTGCCTAAAGCAATGACTGAGGGATAAATACATAAGAACGAGGAGCAGGTGGAGGCCATTCAGCCCCTTGAGCCCGCTCTGCCATTTATTATGATGACCTCGGCCTCAGCTCCACCTTCCTGCCTGCTCCCCATAACCCTTCAATCCATTGCTGGTCAAAAATATCCACCTCCTCCTTAAATTTACTCAATATTCCGGTGTCCACCGCACTCTGGGGTTACGAATTCCACAGATTCACGACCCTTTGAGAGAAGTAATTTCTCCTCTTCCTTAAATCTGCTACACGTTATCCTAAAAAAGAATGTGTTCTAGGTTGCCTCACATGAGGAAAAATCCTCACTACGTCTACTTTGTCAATCCTCTTCAGCATCTCGATTTTCCTCACACTTATCCATTTAATGATTAAATTATTGGCCACGTCAACCACTCTGACCTTTTCTCAAAAAGCGCCAAAAGCATTTTGAAAACCGCCTGTGAGGCTGAATGCCCATCCTCTTGTATTGTGCAGCACTCCCTCAGTGCTGCGCTCGAATGTCAGCCTGGAGTTTGGAGCACTAGAGTCTGGAGTGATGCTTGAACTCACAACCTCTGGACTCAGAATGAAGGGAACTAACTGCTGAGGCAGGGCAGCTGCAGCACACGTCCTGAGCTGAAGCCAGGTGTGGTCTGGAGTAAAGGCCAGATGCAAACTAGAGGCTAAGTGCCAGCGTGGTCTGGGTAGGAAGACCGTTGTTCTGAACTTTTTTCTCCATTTTATAATTTATTCCTGTAATCTGTGGTGCTGGATTTTGTTTTTTAATCGATATTCTTCCAAAGAACCGTAACTTCAAAAGCTGCACTTTGGGACCTTTGTACCTAAGATGGCGCTGTAAGTGGCGATCTCAACAGAGGTCAAACGACTGGTTAAGAGGAAGAAGGATGCTTATGTAAGGTTTCGGAAACAAGGAACGGAAAAGTCTCTAGAGGGATACAAGTTAGGCAGGAAGGAGCTGAAGGAAGGGCTTAGGAGAGCTATAAGGGGGCATGGGAAAACCTTGATGGATAGGAACAAGGAAATCTCCAAGGCTTTTCACACGTATGTGAGGAGTAAGAGAATGACCAGAGAAAGGGTAGGGCCGATCAAGGATTGTAAAGGGAATTTGTGCACAGAGCCTAAAGAGATAGGAGAGGTCCTTAATGAATACCTTTCTTCAGTATTCACAACTGAGAGGGACCTAGTTGTAGGGGAGATCAGTGTGAAACAGGCTGGTTGGCTAGAGGAGGTTGATATTAGTAAGGAAGATGTGCTAGGAATTTTGAGGAAGTTGAAGATAGATCAATCCCCCGGGCCTGATGGAATTTACCCAAGGATTCTAAGGGAAGCGAGGGAAGGGATCGCAGGGCCATTGGCAATGATCTTTTCGCCCTCACTGTCCACGGGTATAGTGCCGGAAGATTGGAGAAAGGCAAATGTCATTCCCTTGTTCAAAAAAGGGAACAGGGATAACCACGGAAATTACAGGCCAGTTAGTCTTACCTCAGTGGTGGGCAAATTATTGGAAAGGGCTCTGAGAGATAGGATTTATGATCACTTGGAAAGGCACAGTTTGATTCGTGATAGTCAGCATGGATATGTGAGGGGTAGATCATGCCTCACAAACCTTATTGAATTCTTTGAAGAGGTGACCAAACACGTGGATGAAGGTGGAGCAGTGGATGTGCTAAATGTGGATTTAAGTAAAGCCTTTGATAAGGTTCCCCATGGTAGGCTCATGCAGAAGGTAAGCAGGCATGGGATGGGGGAAATGTGGCAGATTGGATTCAGAATTGGCTGACCCTGAGAAGACAAAGGGTGGTAGTGGATGGAAAATATTCAACATGGTGCTCAGTTACGAGTGGTGTACCACAAGGATCTGTTCTGGGTTCTCTTCTATTTGTGATTGTTGTAAATGATTTGGATGAAGGAGTGGAAGTGTGTATTAGCAAGTTTGCAGATGATATGAAGGTTGACGCGTTGTGAACAGTGCAGAGGGCTGTTCTGGGTTACAAAGGGACATTGATAGGATGCAGAGCTGGGCTGAGAAGTGGCAAATGGAGTCTAACCCTGAAAAGTGTGAGGTGATTCATTTTGGAAGGACAAACTTGAAAGCAGAATACAGGGTTAACGGAAAGATTCTTGGCAGCGTGGAGGAGCAGAGGGATCTTGGTGTTCATGTTCACAGTTCCCTGAAAGCTGCCACCCAGGTGGATAGAGTTGTTAAGAAGGTGTATGGTGTGTTAGCTTTCATTAGTAGAGGGACTGAGTTCAAGAGCCATGAAGTTATGTTCCAGCTACACGAAAGCCTGGTTCGGCCACATCTGGAGTATTGTGTCCAGTTCTGGTCGCCTCATTACAGGAAAGCTGTGGAAGCGTTGGAAAAGGTGCAGAGGAGATTTACCAGGATATTGCCTGGAATGGAGGGAAGGTCTTACGAGGAAAGGTTGAGAGAGCTAGGGCTTTTCTCTTTAGAACGACGAAGGATGAGAGGTGACTTGATAGAGGTGTACAAAATGATCAGAGTTATAGATAGAGTGGATAGCCAGAGACTTTTTCCTAGGGTGGAGGTAGCTATTACGAGGGGGCATAGTTTTAAAGTGAGTGGACGTAGATATAGGGGAGACATCAGAGGTAGGTTCTTTCCTCAGAGAGTGGGGTGTGGAATGCATTGCCGGAGAGGGTAGTGGAGTCGGCCTCATTAGGGGCATTTAAGCAGCTATTAGATAGGCATATGGATGATAGTATAAGGTAGGGGTGGAGATTAGATAGAATTTAGGATTAGGGTAAAAGTTCGGCACAACATCGTGGGCCGAAGGGCCTGTACTGTGCTGTACTGTTCTATGTTCTATGTTCTATTGCCGTGGCTCTCTGTCGCTGTGGTACCTCCTGATGGTGGATCCTGTCGGACTGTCTTTTGTGAAGCTTTTTGATGGCACTGTACGGGTTTGGGTTGGAGACAGACCAGTCAAGGAGAAGGTAAACTCAAAGGCAGTCTCACAGTTAGACGTCAAAGCAACATGATTGACTATCCTTTCATCGTAAACACTATTATACACGGTCATCCTCAATATCCCAGGCTCTGACTTATAGTTATGTCATTTAAGGACTAATCTTATCTTCTTTGAGTGCCCACGTCCAAGGAACGGGATGATGGCTCAGTGGTTAGCACTGCTGACTCACAGCGCCAGGGACCCAGATTTGATTCCACCCTTGGGTGACTGTCTGTGTGAAGATTGGGGGTGGGGGGGTGGCGACAGCCTAGTGGTATTGTCACCAAGAGACCCAAATAATTTTCTGGGGACCTGGGTTCGAATCCTATCATGGCAGCTGGTGGAATTTGAATTCAATAAAAATATCTGGAATTAAGAATCTAGTGATGACCATGAATCCATTATTGTCAGGAAAAATCCGTCTGGATCACTAATGCCCTTTAGGGAAGGAAACTACCATCCTTACCTGGTCTGGCCTACACGTGACTCCAGACCCACAGTAATGTGGTTGACTCTTAACTCCTCTCCGGGCAATTAGGAATGGGCAATAAATGCTGCCTAGCCAGCGATGCCCTCATCCTGTGATGAATAAAGAATCAAAAAATTCTCCCTGTGTCTGCATGGTTTTCCTCTGGGTGCTCTGGTTTCCTGCCATAGTCCAAAGGTGTACAGGTTAGATGGATTGGCCATGCTAAATTACCCTATAGAGCTCAGGGATGTGCAAGCTGGGTGGGTTAGCCATGGGAAATGCAGGGTTATAGGGATAGGGTAGAGGGATGGGTCTGGATAGGATGTTCTTCAGAGGGCTGTTGTGGACTCAATGGGCTGAATGGATTGTTCCCACACTGTAGGGATTCTATGTGCACTGTGTTCCTTTCAGTGACTCTTGCTCTAGTGTGGAATCTAGAACTATGGGTCATAGTCTCAGAATAAAGGGTATTTAGGATCAAAACGAAGAGGAATGCATTCACACGGAAGACAGTGAATCTTTGGAATTTTCTGTGGAAACTGAGTCCATTCAAGGCCAAAGTCAGTATGTTTCTGGTTACTAACGACATTATGGGGTGGACGGTGGTGGGGGGGAAACACAGGAGTTCCTCAGGATAGTGTCCTAGGCCCAACCATCTCCAGCTGCTTCATCGATGACCGTCCCTCTATCACAAGGGGTCATATGTTTGCTGGTGATGTCACATTGTTCAGTACCAATCCTCACATTCTGAAGCACAGCTGGACGATATGCCCAGATTTGGGCCAACAAGTGGCAAATAGCTTTTGTGCCAGGCAGTGGCCATCTCTGACAAGAGAGAATCTAACTTGCGCTTTGACATTCAATGGCATTGCCAACACTGAACCACCTGCTCCACTATCAACATCCTGGGGATCACCGTTGACCAGAAACTGATCTGAACTCTGCTAGCCACTGTGGCCCACAAGAGCAGGTCAGAGGCTGGGAATACTGCGACAAGTAACTCATCTCCAGGGTGCACAAGGCCAGGAGTGTGATGGAATACTTCCCACTTGCCTGGATGAGTGCAACTCCATGAATACCATCCAGGACAATGCATCCCGGTTTATTGCACCACTGATGCACAAAGTGGGAGCAATGTGGACTATCTGCAAGATACACTGCAGCATCTCACTAAGCCTCCTTTAACTACACCTTCCAAACCTGTGACCACTTCCATCTAGAAGGACAAGGGCAGTATATTCATGGGAACACCACCCCCTGCAAGTTCCCCTCCGAGCCACTCACCAGGAAATGTATTGCCGTTCCTTCACTGTCACTGGATCAAATTCCTAGAACTCCCTTTCTAACACCATTGTGGGTCTACCAACAGCAGCGGCTCAAGAGGGCAGCTCACCACCATCTTCTCAAGGGCAACTAGGGACGGGCACATCCTGTGAAAAAAAATGTTTTCTTTTAAAAATCTTGGCCGATTTTCTTCTCCCTGATTCGTGGACACTGATTAAAAACAAATAATTGGTTGGCGTAATGAGATCGAGGAACAAGCCAGCGATTCGAGGTGGTTAAATCGCCAGAGGAATATGTTCCAGGTTGAACACACTTTCTTCAGGATTATTAGTGAGAGAATCTGGAACGGTTTCCTGCTCATAATTGGTGCTGCCACTCTGTCGATCTTCAGCAAGAGTTTCCCACTTGTCATGATTGTTGTTGAGGGCCATCATTTTGTCCCTCTTTGGACACCATCTTTGAGTCAAAGCTTTGGCCACCCTGACAGTCTCTTGATTTGGGCTACCTCCTCATGTAGCCCATCCTCGGGGATGCGGCCATCTCACATTTTGTGAGCAGGCCCAAGCTCGAGTGAGGCCTACTTCGCTTGACTTAGCACTGACAAGCTCGCCATGTTCATCCCAGAGAGGACCACTTCACTGGGGCTTCTGCCTCTGCTTGTGATGCCGACTAAATATTGTCAATCCTGGAGACAGAAGTTAGTGACCTATTTGTCTTCGTAGGTGCAGTTTGTCCAGGATTCACAGGCCGAAGGAACACACCTTACAGGTGAGCATGCAGCTCTCGTCGTTCTGTTTGCTGCTGTCATGACTGTATTGTTAGGTGGCCAAAGTTGATGCCTGATGCAGGTATGGAGTTCTTTGTCAAGGGACACCTCATCTATCGCAAACACAATTTTCTTGTTGCTTCCTGCACTGTGCCGTCATAACACACGGAGACACGATCTTGTTGCAAAAACACCTTTTCCTTGATAATTCCACAGGCACAGGTCACACCACCCACGACTCTCCCGGTGACACTGAGATCAAAGGACCCGAGAAGGACAAGCCAGACCCATCACAGGAGGTCAGTATTCCAAAGAAAACTGTAGCAATGTGAGACCAGTGATGGAACAGTCTGCAGCCACAAATAGTTTACAGCTAAGGACAGTGCATAATTGAATCAGAGAATGGTTACAGCACATAAAGTGACCATTCAGCCCATTACTTCTACATTGGCTCTCTGCTCACGCAATTCATCTCTTCGCACAGCAACTGCTGTGCCTAAGACCACAAGAAACTACCAAGAGTTGTGAACACAGCCCAGTCCATCACATAAGCCAACCTTCCATCCATTGACTCATTGACACTTCTCGCTGCCTCAGGAAGGCAGCCAACATCATCAAACACCTCTCCCACCCTGGTTATAATTCCTTCCGACCTCTTCCGTTGGGCAGAAGATACAAAATCTTAAACACACGTACCGTCAGATTCAAGAACAGCTTCTTCCCCGCTGTTCTTAGACTTCTGAATGGACGTCTCAAATTTTTAATTTAATGTTGATCTCGCTCTCTGTGCACCTTCTCTGCAGCCGTAACATTGTATTCCTCGCTCTGTTCTATTACCCTGATGCACTTGTCTGGTGTGATCTGCCTGTATTGCATGCAATAAAAAACTTTTCACTGTACATAGGTACATGTGACAATCATAAATTGAATCAAAAATCAAAAAAAAATCTCCTCTCAACCTTCTCTGTTCTGGGAGCAACCCTCACTTCCCCTGTCTGCTTTGGAAACATTAGTCTGTGAAAATGGACAGCTCAGCGGGAGACAGCAGGAATATTAATTCTGGAGCAATATCTTCGGACTTGTGTCAAAGCAACAGGGCCTGAAATGCCTTCTGAGAAAAGAAGAGACAAACCAGGAGCTTCCAGGCCGGCCAATCACAATTAGGTTACATTCTGGGACTCTATAATACAGAATGGAATTAGTGGATATGTAAAAAGGACAGGAAATAATGAGGCAGTCACTGTGGATTTGTAAAGGGAGGTTTAAATTGATGAAACGGAACCACAGGATGCACGACACAATTAACTGGTTAAGTTCACTCCCTGGTGCTCAGGGATGGCCTCAGTAACCATGTAAATGCAAGTTCTTTCAATATAGAGTCAGAGTTATATAGCACAGAAACAGACCCTTCAGTCCAACCAGCCCATGTCGACCATAATCCCAAACCCACCTGCTTGCACTCAGCCCATATCCCTCTAAACCTTTCCTATTCATGTAGTTACCTAAACGTCTTTTAAATGCCGTAACTGTACCCACATCCACCACTTCCTCAGGAAGTTCATTCCACACACGAACCACCCTCATGTCTTTTTTAAATCTTTCTCCTGTCACCTTAAAAATGTGCCCCCTAGTGTCAAAATCCCCCACGCTCGGGGAAAAAACCCTGCTATTCACCTTTTCTATACCCGTCACGATTTTATAAACCTCTATAAGGTCACACCTCAACCTCCTATCGCTGGACATTTTTAAATACCTTGTTGAATAAACAGCCATGTTGATTCATTCAGCCGGCTAAGCAGGCCTCACAAAGCCAATCATCAAGGTAGCTTCCATCTGCCTCTCTATAAACAAAAGCACCTCCAAACTCCTAATGTGATATCCTAACCCACACTGAGTCCAAGTTACCCTTCTACCTCTCCAACCTCCTCAGCTATGCATTTAGATCACTGCCAAACCCAACTCCAACATGTGGCCTTTGCCCCGCATCCATTGCAAAAAAAAATCCTCACATTCCAAATTTACAACTGACAGTCAATCTAGCATCAACTGCTGTCTGCAGAAGAGAGTTCTGAATGTTACCACCTATTGCTCCTATATTTCTGAATGGCCTGGCTCTAGTTTCTTTCGTAATATTGGACCATTCCTAGACTTCCCAACCAGCAGAAACGGTTTCTCTCTATTCTCACCAAAGCCTGACTGCCATCTACAAGGCACAAGTCAAGGGTGTGAAAGAATACTCCACACTTGCCTCCAACAACACTCAAGAAGTTTGACAGTGTGGTAACTCAGTGGTTAGCACTGCTGCCTCACAGTGCCAGGGATTTTGGCTGACCGTCTGTGTGGAGTTTGCACATTCTCCCTGTGTCCGCGTTGGTGCTCCGGTTTCCTCCCACAGTCCAGGGATGCGCAGGTTAGGGTGGATAGGCTGTGCTATATTGCCTGTAGTGTTCAGGGATGTGCAGGCTAGGTGGATTATCCATGGGAAATGCAGGGTGATGTGGTTAGGGGCAAGTCTGTGTGTGATGGTCTTCGAAGGGTTGGTGCAGATTCAACAGGCTGAATGGCCTCTATCTGCAGTGTAGGGTTTCTATGATTCTAAGCTTGACACCATCCAGTGCAAAGCAGCCGCTTGATTGGCGATGCATCCACTCCTTCCACCGCCGACGGTCAGTAGCAGCAGTGTGTACTATCTACAAGATGCACTGCAGAAATTCACCAAAGATCCTCAGACCAACACCTTCCAAACCCACAACCACTTCCATCCAGAAGGACAAGGACAGCAGATACTTTGGAATACCACCAACTTCAAGTTCCCCTCCAAGTCACTCACCATGCTGATCTGAATATATCACCGTTCCTTCAGCGTCACTGGGCCAAAATCTTGGAATTCCTTCCCTAACAGCACTGCGCTAGTATTTGACCTATTTGTGTGGGAACATCCACTAACAGTTTGGGGATAGGAGTGCTGTCAATATCCTCTTCTCTGGGTAGTTTCTAAACAACCTATTCAGAGATGTTATTACCCACCACTGGAGCAGCTCAGAGGCAGGGACATTACTACTCTTACTATGTCTAATGGGTTGTTTTGTTAATATTGATCGAGGATGAACCAATGCATTTGTCTTAATGAGAAGAGGAAGTTGCCTGGAGAAGGCAATGGCCTAGTGGTATTGTCACTGGACAGAGATCCAGGTAATGGTCTGGAGACCTGGGTTTAAATCCCACAGCAGATGGTGGAATTTGAATTCAATAAATATCTGGAATTAAGAGTCTAGTGATGACCATGAATCCATTGTTGGGGAAAAACCCATCTGGTTCACTAATGTCCTTTAGGGAAGGAAACTGCCATCCTTACCTGGTCTGGCCTAAAAGTGACTCCAGACCCACAGCAATGTGGTTGACTCTAAACTGCCCCCTGGGCAATTAGGGATGGGCAATAAATGCTGACCTAGCCAGCGACGCCCTCACTCCGTGAATGAATAAAGAATAAGATGCAGTGTATTACATGATAGCAATAGCTAATAGTTACATTGATGAGTTCGACATTGTTACTAAGACAATCAAGAGTCAGAGAGAACACATCTGACCTCATTGGGATCTAAAGCTGGATGGCCTGATTCTCATGATCTCAAACTGGGTGAAGCCCAACACAAGTCTCCAAAGTGATAGAGGCAGGTACAATTGCAATATTTAAAAGACATTTGTACAGGTACGTGGATGGGAAAGGTTTAGAGGGATATGGGCCAAACGCAGGCAAATGAGATTAGCTCAATGTAGGAAACCTGGTTAGCACGGACAGGTTGGGCTGAAGGACCTGCTTCCCGCTGTACAACTCTATGACTCTATTAACACATTCAGAACCATCAGCCTATACATCCTAGAGGATGGCGTTTAAAAGCAGGGAGGAGATGTTACAGCTGCATAGGGAGCTGGTGAGGCTACACCTAGAGTACTGTGTGCAGTTTTAGTCTCTTTACTTGAGAAAGGATGCACTGGCACTGGAGGGGGTGCACAGGAAGTTCACGAAGTTGTTTCCGGAAATGAGAGGGATGGTTTATGAGGGCGATAGTCATTGGAATTTAGAAGAATGAGGGGAGATCTTAAGGTAAAGTTAGATAGATTTTTGAACAGTAAAGGAATTAAGGGATATGGTGAGCGGGCAGGTAAGTGGAGCTGAGTCTCAAAAAGATCAGCCATGATCTTATTGAATGGTGGGGCAGGCTCAAGGGGCCGGATGGCCTACTCCTGCTCCTAGTTCTTATGTTTTTACAACTATAGCACCAGGACAGCAGTGACTGAACTAAGCAGCTAAACATCACCTTCTTGTGGCAATTAGGGACAGCCTCGTCAGCAACACCCACATCCCAGGAACAAATCAGATGAAAAACTGGCTCTCTGTGCAACAATCCCATTCTGCCACTTTTTCCCAGCTTCCTTGCAGGGGGTTACTTCCCATCATGTGCCCCTTCAATTTCTTTCTGGCGTCCTTAATGGTCTCCATGGACTTGGTGTTTAAACCTCTCGCTCGCTCTAGGGATGGGATTCTAGCTTTTTCATTCCAATAATTTTCCATCTCTACCGTAAGTAGGTCACTCATGGTAGAAATAGTGTCAGCATGTTTACCAGTATGAGTTGGCACATTCTATTTAAGACAAGTGCCACCAGAGACTGGTAACCCACATTACCATCCCCTACCCCCCTTGTCCTGCTAGCACATCACAGATTGATCCTGACATTTTAGGACAGAAATTAAAGGGTGTCACAGAGGAAGCAAAAGATTTGGAGATGTCCTTGTTGATCACTTCGTGAAATGTGCATTTGAGCTGTCCTTTTGTCCTTCATTTTTACATGGGATGTGGGCATTTGCTGCCCATCCTTAATTGCCCTTGAATGTAGTGCTTTATCTCACACTAGAAGCTAATAGTGCTTCCTGCACATCCATCTGAGATACATCGAGACTAAGGGTACACTATCCCTGAGGCTGTTGGCACCTTATCTCTAAATCACTCTCTTTAACTCCTTATGTACTGTATCACTCCTTTATTTAGATCTGTACATTACAGATTATACAACTCTGTCGTGCAGTGTCTAAGACTTTCCTTGTTACATGTTCATCCTGATCTGATGTCTTCTCTCCTACGATTGTCAGACTCATGTTATCAGCTCCATCATCATAATTTACATTAAATCTCATTGTACTGGAGAGAGTGCCATTCCTGGCTTTGCTCGGTCATTTCAGAGAGCTGTCAAGAGTCAACTCAAACATTGCTGTGGGCTTGGAGTCACGTGTAGGCCTGGAGTTTTGCATAGGCCAGACCAGGTAAGGAGAGCAGATTTCCTCCCCTAAAGGGCATTAGTGAATTAAATAAGTTTTTACAACAGTCGATGACAGTTTCATGGTCACATTACGGAGACTAGCTTTAGATTCCAGATTTATTATTTGTCCTGGTGATGTTTCAACTCACATCCTCCAAATCCAGTCCACTTTGAAAGCTGAATTCAGGTGTCAGTGTGACTCAGTGGGGAGTGCTCCCACCTTGGGGTTGGAATTTGTGGATTTGAGGATCACCCTAAAGACTTAATCCAAGCTGATACTGCAGTGCAGTGGTAAAGGAGTATGCGCAGAGCTGTAATGCTGCACAATGGTAATATCAGTGGATTAGGAATCCAGGTCAGGCTAATGCCCTGGGGATGTGAGTTCAAATCTCACCAGGATGCTTGGGAAAATTAAAAATACAATTAAATATCTATGGAATAAAACAACAATTTTGTTAATAATTCTACTGGATTGTTCTAAAACCATATCTAGTTCACCAGTGCCCTTCAGGGATATTTGGAGAGGAGTTGTATTAGATATGTAATAAGTGTCTGGAGGTAAACTGTGATTAGCGCTGCTGCCTCACGGCACCAAGGACCCGGGTTCGATTCCGCCCTCAGGCAACTGTCTGTGTGGAGTTTGCACATTCTCCCCCTGTCTGTGTGGGCTTCCTCCGGGTGCTCCGGATTCCTCCCACAGTCCAAAGATGTGCAGGTTAGGTGGATTGACCATATTAAATTGCCCCACAGTGTCCAGGAACGTGCAGGATAGGTGGGTTGGTCTTGGGAAATGCAGGGTTATAGAGTAGGGTGGTGGGTCTGGGTGGGATGCTCTTCGGAGAGTCACTGTGGACTCAATGGGCCGAATGGCCTGCTTCCACACTGTAGGGATTCTATGAGTGAATGTGTCCCACTACTCTGACACTGATTTACTTTAAAGTATCTGCTCCTTGTCCACCCTGGCCAAATATTATCTGATCTCATTACAGTCAGCCTTCCTCAAATTTAGGGCTTTAATTTCAGGCCCATCCTTATCAACAATCTTGAATCTTTGATTTGAATTTATTGTTACGTGTACCTAAAGTACAGTGAAAAGCTTTGTTTGCGAGCAGTACAGGCTGATCATAGTAAACAAGGACATACAGATCATAGGGTTCAAGATCACAGGTTACATTGCACAGGGTGTGTGCTAGGCGAGGTCAACAAGATCAGTGACATTTGAAGCTAGCGAGTCCATTCATCAGTTTAATAATGGCCGGGAAGAAGCTGCTCCTGAATTTGCTGAAGCATGTGTTCAGGTTTCTGTATCTTCTGCCTTACGGAAGAGGTTGTAGGAGATCATTACCAGGGTGCGATGGGTCTTTGATGATGTTGACTGTCTTTCCACAGCAGTGAGCCGTGTAAATACAGTCCATGGATGGAAGGTTGGCTTCTGCAATGGTCTAGGCTGTGCACACCACCTTCTGTAGCTCCTTACGGTCCTGGGCAGAGCAGTTGCTTTTCCAGGCCGTTCCGCACCTAGACAGTATGCTTTCAATGGTGCATATGTAGAAGAAGGTGAGGGGCTTTATGGACATGCCAAATTTCCTGAGCTGCCTGAGGAAGAAGAGGCGCATGACAGGTCGGTTATCGTCACTCCGAGGAACTTGATGCTCTTCACTCTCTCAACCTCAGCTCCATTGATGTAGGTGGGGGCGTGTTTTCCTCCTTTCTTTCTGAAGTCAGTGATCAGTTCTTTAGCTTTGCCGACATTGAGAGACAGGTTGTTACATTGCACCATGTCATCGAGCCCTTGATCTCCGGAATCTAACAGAGTTATGATAGCATGGGTGCTCATCCATGAATCATGAAAAGCTAGCATCCAAGTTCAGCAGGGAATAGGGAAGGCAAATGGAGTGTCCGCCTCTCTTTCGAAGCAAATGAAATATAAAAGTAGGGACTGTTTGGTAAAACTGTACAAGGCCAAGTCAGAGCACAGCTAGAGTATTGTGAATAGTTCTGGGCCTCTTCTCCAAGAAAAGATATACTGGCATTGGAGGCAGACCAGAGAAGGTTCACCAGGCTGATACCAGGTATGGAGTGACTGTCTAAAGAGGAGAGGTGGAGGAAGTTGGGCCTGTACTCAACGCAGTTTAGGAGAATGAGAGACAAATTTATTGAAACATATCAGGTCTTGACAGGGGAGGTGCAGAAAGGTTGTTTCCCCTTGTGGGAGAGTCTGGGACTAGAGGGTATCACCTCAGAATAAGGCAGAGATGACCCCATTTAAGGCAGAGATGAGGAGGATTTGCTCTCTCAGAGAGTTGTGAAGCTGCGGAATTCTTTACTGCAGAGGTGCTGTCAAGGCTGTGTTGTTAAGTATATTCAAGGCTGAGATAGACTTTAAATCTGTTAGGGAATCAAGGGTAATGGGGAAAAGTGGAGCTGAAGAGTTTCAAATCAGCCATGAAGGGCAGAGAAGACACGATGGGCTGAATGGCCTGCTTCTGCTCCTACATGTTTTGGAGGATGGAACAGTCTCAAATTACATAGAGTGAGGCTTTGGTATCCAGACAGAGTGAGAAGTGGGGGGAGGGGGGGATGGTGGTGGTGTTGTTATACGTCCATCTTTGAGACACAATCAAGGAATTCAGTTCAAACACCATTTCTGATAAAGTTGTGAAACGGAGTTTGGATTCATAGACTAGATTGTTCCCCAAGAGTACCAAAGCCCTTGAGCCTCTCTCTCACATCCTTCACCCTCCCCTATTATCAGGGGTAGCTGGCACTCTCTAGGTATGGGTAGTAAATCTCTGACAGTAAAATCCGCGGAAAAAACCCACCTAGAAATAGCTCACCTGCTCTTCTTCCAAGAAAAGTCTAAAGTCCCGTGAACAAACATTTTTCTTTCATGAGCATTGTTGGAGGATTGGCATTTGTTGAGCAGATTGGGTCTCTCAGCCACTTAAGAGCCTAGATGAGGCAATGGCCTAGTGGTATTATCGCTGGACTGTTAATCCAGAGACCCAGATAATTTTCAAATCCTGCCACGGCAGATGGTGGAATTTGAATTCAATAAAAATATCTGGAGTTAAGAGACTAATGACGACCATGAATCCATTGTTAGTTGTTGGGAAAAACCCATCTGGTTCACAAATGTCCTTTAGGGAAGGAAACTGCCATCCTTCCCTGGTCTGGCCTATACGTGACTCTAGACCCACAGCAATGTGGTTGACTCATAAGTGCCCTCTGGGCAATTAATGATGGGCAATAAATGCTGGTCTGGTCAGCGATGCCCTCATTCTGTGAATGAATAAAAAAAGTGGACCTGGGGTCACATATAGACCAGATTGGGTAAGGCTCAAAGGATATTAATGGACCAGATGGTTACAATGCCATAATTATACTGATTTGTAACAAAAAAAAATAAGGATATTTTATTTATTTCAAATTTAACCATCTGCCTCAGTGTGATTTGAACCCATGGCCCCTGTTTAACTAATTGGTGACCAGCAATAATACCACTACCACCACCATTTTACTCTGGCCTAAGGACAGATAGGAAAGACAGGTGGGGAAGTAGCGTTTTGAAAATTATCTTATACCTTTGGTAGCCATGGGGCGAATCATTTTTCAATGTCTAATCTATAATCAATGTTGAGAGTTAGAGACTGCAAAAGATCATTCTTTTTATTCATTCACAGGGTGAAGGCATTAGTGGCCAGCATTTACTGCCCATTCTCAGTTATTAAGAGTCAACCGCATTGCTGTGGGTCTGGAGTCACATGTAGGCCAGGCCAAGTGAGGATGGTGTGGGGAAGAACAGGGATGCTGGGGGAGAGTGAGGGTGTCTGGGGCATAACAAAAAAAAAGTTAATGGAGAGTAAAGAGATTAGTGAATCAGATGGGTTTTTCCCAACAATCGACATGCTCATCATTAAGTTCTTAATTCCAGATTTGTTTTCTACCGAGTTCAAATTCCACCACCTGCCGTGGCAAGATTTGAACCCAGGTCCCCAGAATGTTGGGTAGGTCTCTGGATTAACGGTCCAGTGATAACACCACTGGGCCCTGGACTCTCCTTCTTTAAGATGAGGAGGAATTCCTTCACTCAGTGGGAGGTGAATGTTTGGAATTCTCTAACCCAGAGGGCTGAGAAACCTCAGACAATGAGTACATTCGAGATGGAGTTCAATGAGGCTAAAGACATCAAGGTATATGGAGATAATCTGGGAAAATAGTATTGAGCTACATGATCAGCCATTACTCAATGAATGGTGTAGCAGGCTTGAAGGGTTGAATGGTCTACTCTAGTCCCAAGGTAGGATGTTGAAGAGAAATGGGCATAGAGTGAGGGAGGGAGCATGGGGGAGAGTGAGGGAGTCACAGGAGGACAGAGAAGGGGTGGTTGGTGGAGAACAAGGCAGGGTGGGAGAGAGTGAGGGGGAAGAACAGGGATGTTGGGGGAAAGTGAAGTTGCTTGGGGGATAGCAAAAAGGAGGTTAATGGAGAGTGAAGGAGGGCAGGAAGAGCGTGAGGGTTGGTGGGACAACGAAGGAAAGATTAGGAAGAATGAGGGTTTTGGGGGAAGGGGCATACGAAGAATGCGTGAAACAGAGTGTTGCAGATAGAACAGAGGTAGGGAGGAGAGGGAAAACCAGAGGGGGCAAGGTGGGTGGAGTGGAGAAGTGGCGGCTAAGGGGGTGGAAGAAAGGATAGGGAGAGGAAGAGAGTAAGAGTGAAATTCATTGAGATAAAGAGAATCAGTGAAAGCTCCACATGAGTGACGACAGAAGGCACTATCACAATGCAGCCAGGCAAATGCATCATGAGTGAGTCACTATCGTTCGGAAGGATATGTTTGCAGTGCATTAGGCTTCCAATTCTTGCAATCACTGCCGAGATCAGTTTTATGAAGGTACAGCTATAGAGTAAAATCATTATTGGTTAGCACAAAAAGTTGGAATAGGAGAAAGCCAATTAGCTGCTTGAGCTGAGATATTACCGTGCAATAACATTCAGACTCTGACACTTAAAAACATCTGGGAGAAAATACAGAAATCTCTAGAAAGGGAGTATCACAAGAGAATAAATAAAGTGTCTTTCTTTACAACATAGTGATGGAATGGAGGAAGCTACCCACTCACAAAAGCCCCTAGTGGTCAGATACTAGCATTACACCGTGACAGTTCACATAGAAAAATTGAATGGTGAATGTTGTTACGAAATGCAACCAAACAAAAGCAGGAGGTAAGATCTGCCAAAAAGAAGTAGATGCTTTCTTCACCATCCTTAATAATAATATAATAATTCAGTACTGGACTTGCAACGTGAATATTCATAAGATTTCCATTTGGCATCAAAAGTAACTCAAGAAAACGCAAGAAGCAAATTTCTATCTCTCTTGCTCACTACTAAAACACATTTATTGTTAGCCAGTTTACCGACAAATTATTTTGTTGATGAAGTATTTGTTCCTAATCGGCCATTGATGGACAAACTGCATCTTTTCATAATGAGTGATGTCAAATGGAGATAGTGGACAGTAAATTTGGTAACTGATGATTAAATATTTAAATGATTGATCGCTTCATTCTCATTGCAATAGTGTCGCTGACAGCCTCTCACCTCACTCTCACTCTCCCTCAACACCCTTCCCTCCCTCATTCTCCTGCTCTGGCATCCCTCATTCTCCCTCCTCCCATGTTCCTCTCCCTCCTTTGTTCTCACTCTGCTCCCCACCATCGCTCTCACTTATCCTATCTCCCCTCCCTCATCCTACCCCTCCCACCTCGCTCATCCTCCCTGCCTCCTGTTCTCCTCTTCCTCATTCTCCCTCCTCTCACACTCTCCCCCCTTTCTATCCCATCCGTGCATCCATCTCCCTCACACCCCAATCCCACCCTCCCTCTCTCCCGCTCCCTCCCCCTCCCCCTTTCCTATCTCTCTCCCTCTCCATCCCTCTCGATCTCCCAGCCCTCCCTCACTCTGTCACCCCTCCCTCCCTCTCTACTACCCCCTCCCTCTCTCCTCCTCCCCTCCTCCCTCCCTCTCGCCTCCCCTCTCCCTCCCACTCTCCTCCCCTCCTGCCCTCCCTCCCTCTCTTCTCCACCACCTCCCTCCCTCCCTCTCTCCTCCTCCACCTCCCTCTCTCCACCCCTCCCTTTCTCCTCCACCTCCATCTCTCCACCTCCACCTCTCTCCCTCCCTCTCTCCTCCCTTCCTAACTCCCACTCTCCTCCCCTCCTACTCCCAATCTCCTCCCCTCCCTTTCTCCTCCTCCACCTCCATCTCTCCACCTTCCCTCCCTCCCTACCCCCTCCTTCCCCTCCCTCCCCATCTCTCCTCCCCCACCTCTCTCCTTCCCCTCCCTCTCTCCTCACCCCCATTTTTCCTCCCCCTCCTTCCCCCCTCCCTCTCTCCTCCCCATCTCCCCTCCCCTCCCTCCATCCCCTCCCTCCCCCCTCCTCCCCATCTCTCCTCCCTCCCTCTCTCCTCCCCATCTCCCCTCCCCTCCCTCCCCCTCTCTCCATCCCCTCCCTCCCCCTCCTCCCTCTCTCCTCACCCTCCCTCCACCCCTTCCTCTACCCCTCCCTCTCTCCCCCCTCCCTCCCCCCTCTCCTTCCCCTCCCCATCTCTCCTCCCCACTCTCTCCTACACCCTCTCCTCCCACCTCCATCCCTCCCCCCCTCCCCCTCCCTCTCTCTCCTCCACCGCGCCCTCTCTCCTCCCCCTCTCTCCTCCCCCTCCACCCTCACTCTCTACTTCACCCCCTTTCCCCCTCCCTCTCTTCTCCCTCTGTCTCATCCCCCTCCTTCTCTCCTACCCCCTCCCTCCCTCTCTCCTCCCCATCTCTCCTCCTTTCCCCTCCCTCTCTCTCCTTCCCCTCTTCTCCCCCCTCCCCCCCTCTCCCCTCACCCCCACCCTCTCTCCTCCCCACCTCTCTCTCTCTCTGTCCTCATCTTTATCACCCCCACCCTTGGTCTCCCCCTATTCTTTTGTGAGCTCTGCCTCTCCGTCCTCACTCTCCCCCACCCAGTCCCATCCCTCTCTCCCCCCAGACCCATCCCTCTCCCCCTCCAGTCCCATCTCTCTCTCCCCCCAGACCCATCCCTCTCTCCCAGCCTGTCTAATCTCCCTTCCCCCCTCCCCCTCCCTCTCCCTCTTCTCTCTCTGCACCTCCACCCACTCTACCCCCTTATGTCCCAATCTCCTCTGACCCTGGGGTTGCGGGGAGGGGAATTGTGTTTGTGTGTGTGTGTTTTCTGGAAGGGGGAAGAGGGTCTGGAAGCATCTCCTTGTCCTGAAAAGATGGATGTTCTCCCCTGGGGGGGGGGGGGGGGGGGGCTGGGGGAGTTCACCCGACTGCGAGCGAACAGAAAGGAACTGCATCGCTATAGCGCCGGTCACGACCCTCTGGCCATCTCGAAGCCCCTCGCCGCTACAAGGGTGCTCTGTAGAGGTTGCGGGGAAGGCCAAGGTCCGATGCGTGTGCACGGTGTGATCCCACGGGAGCCAGCGCAACGAGAGGCTGAATAGCGGCGGGCAATACCCCGCTTTAAAACATCTCTGCCCCGTGGAGAGTGGGGTGTCCCCGGCCGGAGTTACAGCGCATCGGGAGCCCCCCACCCGGCAGGGGGCAACTGGGGTGGGGGTGAGCATCTGGGCACCACAGATCCATCTCCCACCGGGGGAAGGGAGGGGGCACAGTACAAAGAACTGAGGCTGTAACAAACACAGACACAGGGCTGGGGGGGGGGGTTCATTGCTGCATTTCAGAATATCGTCCTTTAAGAAAGACACAGACAAGGGAAAGCTAAACCTATTCAGAGGCAAAAAGATATTGCAGCATCCCTTTGAGAGGGAGGGACAAGCAAACACAGGAGATAAACTGTAATTGCATTTCAGCCCATTTTTAATCTCCAGAAATAAACCGCTTACCTCGTCAAACAGAAATCTCAGAGACTGTCTCCTGATCTCCTTTAGGTGGAAGGCTGTATTGTTCCGCAGTCGTGGGACTGTTAAACGTTCATTCTCTCTCTGTGTCTGGGAACTGACAGCTCACAGCCCCACCTTTCCTGGTGAAGTTACTGCAGACTGTCAATCATACGCTGGAAGGACAGAATATGGGGAGCAGATTCAGACACCAGGGAACCTGACTCCACTACTGCTCACTATCAATGGGGGAAGGAGGATTCAAATCTATCCTCCTCCCAACACCTTTTGTAGCAACAAGGGCAGGCCAGTCGGCCCCTCATCGCTGTTCTGAGTTTAACCTCAACTCTACCCTCCCCGATAATATTTCACCCCCTTGGCAATCAAGAACCGACCTACCTCTGCCTCAGAAGTGTTTAAAGATTCTGCACCACTGCCGTCCCCATGCCACACCCCAACCCCTTCCCCTCCTCTCAGCCTATGTGGGTGGGACAATTCACCTCTGTCATTCGGCTAAGGGAGGTATCATAGCTGAGCCCAATCCAATCTTCACCCAGGAGTGGGGAAGGGGTTGAATGAGGCAGTTGGGGGGGGGCGGGGGTGGCGGGGGAGGGGGCTAGAGTTACTAAATATGAACTTCGAGCGAGAACGGAGGCCCTCTGTCAATTCAAGCGTTTTGGGGCAATTGTAAAAATCCCTTTCCACAACATCTATCACATAATTCTCTGGGTAAACAAGCTACATGTTTGAAGTGTATCTGGACTTTCACAATCACAAAACAAGCTCACAATCCCAGCACTCAGCCCGGTGTAAAGTGGGGACTAAAGGGGACACAGAGCCAATGCAGGTTGAAACTTGCACTCACTATGATGACTGCCCCATGTGGTACATTTGTCGACATCTTCCAGGCAATGCGTCAGTGAGACGTCCCATGTGAGCCAGACAACGCAAGGAGGCCGTTTGGACCATCAGCAGGGCACTAGCATGTGTTCTTCCTGCCATCCTCGTTTGCAGGGCCAAGCCATAGATTTCAACTCAATTCAGCACGAAGCCACACAGACACAAGGGGGCCATTTGGCCCATCAGCAGTGTGCTAGCACCTGTCTCTCCCGCCATTCTCATTTCTGGGGATTAATTTGATTTGATCTATTTGATAGAAGCTTTATTGTCTCGTGTACAGGAGTGCAGCGAAAAGTGTACAATGTCACCACGTGTGGTGCCATCTTAGGTACAAAGGTACAGAACCTTAGGTACAAGTAGTAACATAGAGAAACAACGTCAAATGTAAAGCATTACCGTAGTCCTTCCTAGTATTAAGTGGAAAAATATGGAATAAAGGTGAAAATTCAACAGTCTTTCTTAAGTGCACTCCCTGCAAGGGCTTGGTCTCCTCTGCTTTGGCCTGTTTTCCAGGAAACCTCCAGCTTCCAGCTCATTACACTGCAAATGCCAGGGGATCAATCCTTTGGGCTCACTCTAACCATGTTGGGCTCAGGTCCCCACACCAGACCTCCAGCCGACACCGCCCCAGGATCAATGGCCAGTGCCATGCTCCCTGTGATACCATCGACACTCCTGCTGCTTCTCTGTCTCTTTCCAGAACTCCAAAGGTGACAGGGAGGGAGAAGAAGGGTGAGCCATAGAATTGCCATTGGATATTGTCTACGTTTACACTGCAGCGGTTTCATGGTCCTCCCCCTCCAGAACAGGTTGACCACAACCATCAGGGTCTATGGGAACAATTTACAGGCTGACAGTGAACCTCATTGGATAGGTCAGCAAGTCCTGGTGGGGGACTCAAACCTGCAGCTTCTGGTCCAGAGATAGGGACATTACCACTGCACAATGAGCTCTCCCTGTGCAGGTGTATTCCAAAACTAACGCCCTGTCTACATTCAGGATCATGTCCATTTGTCAATGTAGAATTATTTAAATAACTAATCTGGGAATCACATGCCCCCTAATGGCAAAAGCAAAAGCTCAGTTGATCATGTTCCAGCAGCAAAAAGAACAATTCGCATTTATATAGCGCCTTCTAATTAGGAACAGTCCCAGTGTGTTTCATTCATGTGTTACAAGACAAAACTCGATACCAACTGAGAGACATAAGATTTTGAGGAGTCTTGACAGAGAGGGAGCTCAGAAGATGTTTCCAGTTGCCAGGAGAAATCTAAAACCTCTGTCACAGTCTCACAACTAGGTTTCTCCATTTATGATGGAGATGCGGGGGAAGATGAGGAGGCAATGACCTAGTGGTATTATCGCTGGACTGTCAGTCCAGAGACCCAGATAATGTTCTGGGGACCTGGGTTCAAATCCCGCCATGGCAGATGGTGGAATTTAAATTCAATAAAAATACCTGGAATTAAGAATCTAACGATGACCATGAATCCATTGTCAATTGTCGGAAAAACCCATCTGGTTCGCTAATGTCCTTTAGGGAAGGAAACTGTCACCCTTACCTGTTCTGGCCTACATGTGACTACAGACCCACAGTAATGTGGTTGACTCTTAACTGCCCTCTGGGCAATTAGGGATGGGCAATAAATACTGCCTGACCAGCGACGCCCTCATCCCCGTGAATGAATAAAGAAGAAAAATAAAATTGTTCTTCGAGGCAGTCATTGGTTTCTGGAATTTGCTTCCCTTGAGAGCAGTGGAGGCTAGGTCAGTGAAAATATTTGAGGCTGTGTAAGGAAGATTTTAAATTGAGAAGGGACTCCAGAGTTAAAGACAGACAGGCAGAAAAGTGGACTTAAGGTCATGATCAGACCAGCCATGAGCTTATTGAATGGCCTACCCTTTACTCATGACCTTATAAAGAGATATGAGTGAAATATCTCGATGAACGCCAGTATCCTATCACAAAGTCACCCTTTATTTATGTGCACGTAGTACATGACACTGCCCCAGCTAGGACTGAGCCAGCTGTCAAGTGAGCAGAATCCCTGACACTCCTGTTTCAGTCTGTCAGCCAGCGCTCCCTGATTGGTCCAGGTTAATAGCCACAATCAGGGAGCTCATATTCTCTAAGGTCTTCCTGGCTAACCTTGTTACATTCACTACAATGAGGATCACTGACTGAAAGCTGTACCTGCATACTAACCTTCCGTCAATTCACGCACGGCTGTATCCAGATGTGTTCTGTCTCTCCGAGCTCTGCAATCTCTCACCATTTAGACAAAATTCTTCTTTTTAACTCTTCTCGCCAAGCTGGACAATTTCACAGTTTCCCACATCATATACATGACAGCACAGGCAGAGCCTGTTACAGCAGGTGCTGAGGAGGACAGTGAGCTGAGAAGGTGCTCACTTCAGTGACCTCTGTTTCCACTGCACCTCCTTCTCAGCCAGCTGAGCCCTCCTCTTCCAATGTCTGAAATAACTCCACAGAGGTCTGTACCCCATCAACAAGTCAACCATTAGATTCAAACAGTCGTATAGCATGGAAACAGACCCTTTGGTCCAGTTCATCCATGCCAACCAGATATTCTAAATTAATCTAGTCCCATTTGCCAGCATTTGGCCCATATCCCTCTAAACCCTTCCTATTCATATACCCATCCAGGTGCCTTTTATATGTTGTAATTGTACCAGCCTCCACCACTTCCCCTGGCAGCTCGTTCCATACATGCACCACCCTCTGCATTAAAACACTGCCCCTTGGATCCCTTTTACATCTTTCCCCTCTCACCTTAAACCTACACCCGCTAGTTTCGCACGCCCCCTACCTTGATGACCTTGACGTTCATGCTATCCAAGCCCCACATGATTTTATAAATCTCTATAAGATCACCCCACAGCCTCTGACATTCCATGGAAAACAGCCCCAGTGTATTCAGCCTCTCCCTATAGCTCAAACCCTCCAACCCTGGCAACATCCTTGTAAATCTTTTCTGCATCCTTTCAAGTTTCACCCCAACTTTTCTATAGCAGGGACACCAGAATTGAATGCAGTATTTTTACACATGAATAGTCCTTGAATTTAGTTCTGCCTCTTCAGAGTCAGCTGTCAGAGTTTCAGCATCTCTGACACTCCCCTTTTTAGTCTGTCAGCCAGGGCTCCCTGATTGAACCAGATTAACAGCCCCAATTAGGGAACTCCTATTCTATGAAATCCAGCTGGCTGACCTCATTACAATCACTACGAGTTCAAATTTAAAATTTATTTCTATGACTTAAAACTTTACAAAACATTCAATATTCATGTAGTGATAGCTTGGAGCAGTTAACAAAACACACAGTGTCCTCACTTCATTAATGGCAGCATAGAATACTAGATCAGGGAAGTGATGTTAAACTTGCACAAGACACTTAGCTGGAGTTGTGGCCATCACATTACAGGAGAGATGGGAATGCATTGACAAGCTTGCAGAAGCAGCTTACATGAACAATTCCAGGAATGGGAAACCTTAGTTACAAGGGTTCGATTTATGGAGATGGGGCTGTTCTCCCTGGAGAGAAGGCAGCTGATGGGAGATTTAATAAAGGTTTTCAAAATCATGAGCAGGCTGGATAGAGTAGATAGGGAGAAGATGTTCCTGCTCATGAAAGAAACAAGAATGAGAGGGCACATATTTAAAGTAAGCTGCAAATGAAACAGAGGTTGAAAAACCTATTTGACACACACAGCTAGCAGCTGGGGTCTGAAATGCATTGCCTGGAAATGTGGTCATGGTGTGGAGGTGCCGGTGTTGAACTGGGGTGGACAAGGTCAGAAATCACACAACACCAGGTTATAGTCCAACAGGTTTCATAGATCATAGAATCCCTACAGTGTGGAAACAGACCCTTCAGCCCAACAAGTCCACACTGATCCTCAGAGCATCCCACCCAGACCCACCCCCTATAACCCACTTAATCTACACATTCCTGAACACTATGGGCAATTTATTTGAAAACACAAGCTTTCGGAGTGTAGCCCCTTCGTCAGGTGAAGTGAGAAAGAAGCATACAGAACACATAATGTACAAGTAAAAGATCAAACGATCACACAACTGATGAGATTGTATTAAACAAAGAACAAAAACAGAACTTACTGGAGATAGTAGGAACTGCAGATGCTGGAGAATCTGAGACAAAAAGGTGTAGAGCTGGATGAACACAACAGGCCAAGCAGCATCAGAGGAGCAGGAAAGCTGACGGTTTGGGTCTAGACCCTTCTTCAAAAAAAGGCCGGTTTTCCTGCTCCTCTGATGCTGTTTGGCCTGCTGTGTTCATCCAGCTCTACACCTTTTTGTCTCAGAAGTTGCTGGAAAAGCTCGGCAGGTCTGGCAGCATCTGTGAAGAAAAATATCAGAGTTAACGTTTTGGGTCCAGTGACCCTTCTACAGACCCTTCCTTCTGTTTTTGTTCCTGATTTACAGCATCTGCAGTTCTTTCAGTTTTTATGTATTAAACAGACCTCAGATTAAATTTTTAATCAGTTAGAAGGTTTTAACTGATTAATTATGTACATTAAATGTGGTGGAGGCAGGTTCAATTGAGGTATTCAACAGGAGCATTGAATGATTATTTCGGTCGAGAAAGGAGATGGGACAAGGTAGAAGATTAGCACTCGGCTATAATGCTCACTTAAAGAGCAACAATGGACTGAATACGCTCCCGGATTGTAACAATTCTGTGATCTTGTCTCTCTCTCTCTCTCTCTCTCTCTAGAATTTTCTCTGAAAGTCCGGTGTCCATCATTTGAATCACTCACAGGATGAAGCAATGAAGCACTGCACACGGATCTGTGATCAGACTAACTTAGCCAAACAGTACAGTCCTGGTGTATGCTCACTCTGTCAGCAATACACTCGACTCTAAGTGAATGATGTCTGTGCTGACTCGGCTAAGATGACAGCTCTATACCCAAAAGTATTCGGTCCGGCTGAAGTGTCACAGCATCCTGAGCTTATACATCTCTGTGCAAGCAAGAACAAATCAACATACAAACTGAGTGCAGAAATAGGCCATTCAGCCCCTTGAGCCTGCTCTGCCATTCAATGAGATTGTGGCTGATCCCACTGTAACTTCACATCCATGCCCACTCCTGATAACCTTTCACTTCCCCCCACTCCCGCCTTTGCTTAACATGAATCTATCCACCTCTGCTTTAAAAAGATTCACAGACTCTGCTTCCAGCAACTTTTCAGGAAGGGCTTTCCAAAACTTCATTCCTCTCTAAAAGAAAAAGGAAAAGTCCACATCTCTGTTTAAATGGTTTTTTTAAACAGTCACTGGTCTTTCCAGTCTCTCTCCTAAGAGGAAACATCCTCACCACATCCACCTGGTCAAGCAGCCCCCACCTCAGGATTTTTATATCTGTCAATTAAGTCACTTCTTATCCTTCTAACCTCCAGCAGAAAGCTTGTCCGACCTTCCCTCAAGAAACAACCTTTCCATTCCCAATTATTAGCCCAGGAAAGCCTTCTATGAACTGCCTGCAATGCCTTCACGTTATTCCATAAATACAGAGAATAGTACTGTACCCCGTACTCCAGATATGGTCTCACCTATGCCCGATATAACTCAGCCACAACCATCCTACATTTGTATTCAGTTCCCCCCATTTCTATTGGCTTTCCTAATTACTTGCTGTACCTGCATACTAACCTTCTGTGATTCATGTATGAGGGTACCCAGATCTGTTCCGTACCTACGAGCTCTACAACCTCTCAGCATTTAGATAATAATGCTTCTGTTTAAATCATCTTGCCAAAATGGACAATTTCACATTTTACTCCATTTACCAGATCTTTGCCCACTTGCTGAATCTATCTATATCTCTCCACAGCATCCTCATAGAATCCCTACAGTGCAGAAAGATGCCATTCAGCCATTGAGTCATCACTGACCCTCCGAAGAGCATCTCATTCCCCCATCCTATCCCTGCATTTAGTTTGGCCAATCCATCTACCCTGCACATCTTTGGACTGTGGGAGGAAGCCAGGGCACCCTGAGGAAACCCACGCAGACACAGGGAGAATGTGCAAACTCCGCACAGACAGTCGCCCGAGGGTGGAATCAAACCCAGGTCCCTGGTGCTTTGAGGCAATAGTGCTAACCACTGAGCCACCATGCTACCCATGTTACTTATGTTCTCTTCACAACATACTTTCCCACCTATCTTTGTATCATCAGCAAATTGGCAAACACACCATCTGTCCCTTCACCCAATTTGTAAACAGTTGAGGTACCAGCACCAAACTCTTCGACACACTGCTTGTTACATCTTGTCCAACCGATAAAAGTCCCATTTGTACCCACTCTCTGTTTTCTGCCAGCCAGCCAGCCTTCTATCCAAATAAAAACCAAAAGAATTGGAGATGGTGTAAATGAGAAACAACACAGGGGCGACACAGTGGCTTAGTGGTTAGCACTGCTGCCTCACAGCACCAGGGACCTGCATTCAATTCTACCCTTGGGTGACTGTGTGGAGTTTGCATGTTCTCCCTGAGTCTGCGTGGTTTTCCTCCAGGTACTCTGGTTTCCTCCCACAGTCCAAAGGTGTGTAGGTTAGGGTGGATTGGCCATGCTAAATTGCCCCATAGTGTCCAGGGATGAGGAGGTTAGGTGGGTTAGCCTTGGGAAATGAAGGGTTATAGAGATAGGGCAGGATGCTTTTTGGACGGTCAGTTTCAATTCGTTGACCTGAATGGTCTGCTTCCACACTGTAAGGAATCTATGATTTCAAAAACTGAAGTTGCTGGAAAAGCTCAGCAAGTCTGGCAGCATCTGTGGACAGAAACCAGAATTAATGTTTCAGGTCCAGTGACCCTTTCGCAAAACTCAGTCTTTCATCCATGTAACTATACAACCCACTACATCATGAGCTTTCTTTTGTGCAATGATTTTTCACGCGACACCTTATCGAATGCTTTCTGGAAATCTAAGTGCAGTATAATCACCTTTTATCCACTGCATGTATCACCTCCTCAAAGAACTCTAATAGATTGGTCAAATATAACTTCCCTTTGACTAAACGAAATTAAGACTGTGGACATTGACACTGGGAGACCAGATGCTGGTGGGAAATGAGCTTGCAGGTGGTGTTCCCATATATCTGCTGCCCTAGTCCTTTTAGATGGAAGTGGTTGTGGGTTTGGAAGGTGCTGTCTGAGGATCTTTGGTGAATTTCTGACATGCATTTGTAGATAGTACTCACTGCTGCTACTGAGCGTTGGTGGAGGAGTGAATGGATTCTTGTGGATCCAACCGGGTGGCTTTGTCCTAGACGGTGTCAAGCTTCTGGAGTGTTGATGGAGCTGCACCCATCCAGGCAAGTGGGGAGTATTCCATCACACTCTTGACTGTGCCTTGTAGGTGGTGGACAGGCTTTGGGGAGTCAGGAGGTGAGTTACTCGCTGCAGGGTTCCTAGCCTCTGACTTGCTCTTGTAGCTACTGTATTTATAGGGCAAATACAGTTCAGTTTTTTTAGTCAATGGTAACACCATTGAATGTCAAGGGGTGGTGGTTAGATTGCATCTTATTAGAGATGGTCATTGTCTGGCATATGTGTGGCACAAAGATTGTTGTCATTTGTCAGCCCAACCCTGGTTATTGTCCAGACCTCATTGCATGTGAACATGGGGTGCTTCAGTATCTGAGGAGTCATGAATGGTGCTGAACATTGTGCAATCATTGGCGAACATCCCCACTTCTGACCTAATGATGGAGGGAAGGTCATTGATGAAACAACCGAAGACGGTTGGGCCTAGCACACTACCTTAAGGAACTCCTGCAGAAATGTCCTGGAGCTGAAATGAGTGACCTCCAACAACCACAACCATCTTCCTATGTGTCAGGTGTGACTCCCACCAGCAGAGAGATTGCACCCCGATATCCACTGATTCCAGTTCTGCCAGGGCCCCTTAGTGCCAACTTGGTTGAATGTGGTCTTGTTGCCAAGGGCTGTCATTCTCGCCACACCTCTGGAATTCAGCCCCTTTGTCCATGTTTGAACCAAGGCTGTAATGAGGTCAGGAGCTGAGTGGCCCTGGCGGAACCCAAACTGGGCATCACTGAGCAGGTTATTACTGAGCAGGTGCTGCTTGATAGCACTGTTGATAACATTTTCCATCACTTTACTGATGATTGAGAGTGGACTGATGGGGCAGTAATTGGCTGGGTTGGATTTGTCCTGCTTCTTTGTGTACAGGACATACTTGGGCTATTTTCCACATTGCTGGGTAGATACCAGTGTTCTAACTGTATAGGAACAGCTTGGCCAGGGGAGCGGCAAATTCTGGAGCAGAAGTCTTTGGTACTATTGCCAGAATGTTGTCAGGGCCCGTAGCCTTTGCAGTATCCAGTGCCTCCAACCATTCCTTCATATCATGTGGAGTGAATCAAATTGGCTGAAGACTGGTATCTGTAATGGTGAGGATCACTGGAGGAGGCCTAGATGGATCATCCACTTGGCACTTCTGGCTGAAGATTGCTGTGAAAGCTTCAGCCTTATTTTTGCACTGATGTACTGGGTCCTTCCATCATTGAGGATGGGGATATTTGTGGAACCTCCTCCTCCAGTGAGTTGTTTAATCGTCCACCACTATTCACACTGAATGTGGCAGGACTGCAGAGCTTAGATCTGATCTCGTAGGAACTGCAGATGCTGGAGAATCTGAGATACCAAGGTGGAGAGCTGGAAGGCTGATGTTTCGGGCCCAGACCCTCCTTCTGCAGAAGGGTCTAGGTCCGAAACGTCAAGCTTTCCTGCTCCTCTGATGCTGCTTGGCCTGCTGTGTTCATCCAGCTCCACACCGTGTTATCTAAGATCTGATGTGTTGGTTGTGGGATCACACAGCTCAATCACTTTGGATTTTGGATGTCCAACCCAAAGTAAAACATCACTTTGAAAAAAAAATGACTGGTTTCCGACTTTTCTGTTGCATTCGCTTAAAGTTCTTTGTTGTAAAACCTGTGTGATCCTGTTCACTTGTCAAATACAGAGCTCCCTCCTTTTCTGGTGTCGGACATCTTTAAGGTTGTCCGGGGCAGGGCCGTCGCAAACTGCCGTAAAATTCAAGCTACCCCTAAATCTCTGCCGTAAAATCCAACGGCGTGACCTTCTGCCGTAAAATGGAACGAGGGCCCGACCGTCTGCCGTAAAGTGAATTTGAGCGTGTGGCGGCGACGGAATGGAAACGTGAAAAGGTTCGAGGGAGCTGGGGGGAGGACGGCGGGAAATGGATAGAAAATGCGGCTCGGCCCGAAGGGTCGACGCTGCTGCTCTGCGACCGTGACCGGAGTCTGGGGCGTGGGTCCGAGGCTCGAGGCCTGGGTCTTAGTCATTCCCTCCAGCTCCAAGCTCCCAACATTGAGGCCCTGAGCCTTACCCCCCGCCCACCTTTGGCTGACCTTATGGTAACCTCAGTCAATTCTTGGGGGAAGTTTCTCAAAATAGTGGGTAAATTTTGAACTGGCTGCCAGCGCGTTGCCCAAACCACCCACTTCCAGCCCGCATTTTAATGACTAGATCTCAAACTCTGTAAAAGCTGCATTTCTGTAGTGCCCTTCCAGACCTCAGGACGTACCAAAATGCTTCACATACAATAAGATGCTTTCCTTCTCCTCTCCCCCTCCCCCGTCTCAGCTTCTGTTCATTTGCTGCAGAAACACTCATTCCTCCCTGTACTCTGCTATTCCAGAGCAGCCCCAGTCTGTCACCCACACTGTACCCTCAGTTTGCTTGAGCTCATCCAAAAGAGCTGTTCGTCTCAACTTGCACGGAGTCCCAAAAGA
>JAHRHZ010000008.1:4056797-4073344 GCA_024137785.1 Ginglymostoma cirratum | reverse complement strand
TCTTTTGGGACTCCGTGCAAGTTGAGACGAACAGCTCTTTTGGATGAACTCAAGCAAACTGAGGGTACAGTATGGGTGACAGTCTGGGAATGCTGTGGAATAGTGGAGACCCTGGGAGTCATCTGAATGTCAGCAAGCACCAGAATGACAGAGGTACAGGACTACATTGCAAAAACAGAAATTGCTGTAAAAGCTCAGCAGGTCTGGCAATATCTGTGGAGAGAAATCAGAGTTAACCTTGCCGGTCGAATGTTGTGAGGAAGGGTCACGTGACCTGAAAGGTTAACTCTGATTTCTCTCCGCAGAAGCTGCCAGACCTGCTGAGCTTTTACAGCAATTTCTTTTTTTTGCACCTAGTCCTATACCCCTGTCGCTCTGGTGCTTGCTGACATTCAGATGACTCCCAGGCAAAGGAATGACAGAAATTAGGGTAAGATTTTTAAAACATTAAATCTCTCTGTGGCTTTGCCCTGCTCTCTATCTAGGTAATCCTCTCTACTCTAGCCCCACAAACCTGTGAGCTACTTGCGCTTCTCCAATTCTGGTCCCTTGAGCATCCCTGATTTTAACCACTTGACTGTTGATGGCTGAGTCTTCAGGAGACTGGGCCTTAAACTCTATAACCCCTCCCCAAAACTCTTCTGCCTGTCTCTATTCCTTTAAAGATCTTGGTCATTTGTTCTATTGTCTCCCCATGTGGCTTACTATCAAATTTTGTTTGGTAACTGCTCCTGAGAAGTGCCTTGGGATTTTTGCCACAATAAAGGTGCTATATAAATGCAGGTCTTTTGCATAATTCAGCACCCTCATTTGCATTTGCCAGTGGTGCAGGTAGATGTACAGCATAGCATGACTTAAATAGACTGTTAATTAATCGCACCGTGACTTGATGTTGTATATCAATAAAACTTTTTGTCAATTCAAATAAAAATTAATCCTTTTTATTGTGGGAACTAACTTCCTGAGTGTCCTCACTTTTCCCAGTTATGGTGAACAGTGTTTAAGTGATTTCTTCTCCTTTCTTCTCAGTGTGTTGATCCTGTCTACTCGCAGCATGTTTGTCCTGGTGGAAATGGTGGATACTGTGCGGATCCCACCCTGGATTTTCGAAAGGAGGCTAAATGATGCCATAGTTGAAGAGCTGAACAAAAAACTGGCAAATAAGGTGGAGAGCCTCTTGTTAAATCTGCGACTAGGCTGATTTGTTTCCTGTCAGTTCTTTTCATTTTTCATGGGATGTGGATGTTGCTGGGCATTACGATCCCTAGTTGCCCTGGAAAAGAGCGGCTTTCTTGAACTGCTGCTGTCCTTTTGGTGCAGGGTGTTTGCTGTTAGGGAGTGAATTCCAGGGTTTTAACCCACTGAAGGAACAGTGACATATTTCCAAGTCAGGATGGTGAGTGTCTTGGAGGGGAACTTGCAGGGGATGGTGTTCCCATGTATCTGCTGCCCTCGTCCTTCTAGATGGAAGTGGTCTTGGGTTTGGAAGGTGCTGTCAAAGGAGCCTGGGTGAGCCCCTGGTTTCATGTGGGACTTGGAAAAATGACTTTGATGAGGTAGCAGAGAAGGTTGATTCATTTAGTGTAATGATTGTACATATGGACTGTTGGAAGGCATTTGCCTGAGTGCCATAAAGGAGATTTATTAAAAATATGAAAGCCCCTTGAATTCGGGAGAAGTGGCAGTGGAGCGTTCGGTTTATGGCAGCACAGAAGTAAATGTTTAGGCTCATCAAGGTGGATGGAAAATTACCATAGTGATGGGAAGCAGTGACCGATTACAAAGAAACGGATGCTTCTTAGATTGGGAGGTGGCTTGTAACGGTGTCCCCCATGGTGACCTTTGGGTCCTTTACCCTGAAGTTGTTATTGACCTACTCTTGGGTGCAGAAAGTGGCATTATGAAGCTTACAGATGATCTGAATGTAAGATAGGTCTGAGCTTTAGAATGATAATGATCAGGTTCTGAAGCATGAAGTCCAGTGCAGATAAATGTGGCATGATGCCCTTTGGGAGGATTAATATGGAAAGAAACAGCAATAAAACAATACAATAACAGCAAAAGTTAGTAAAACAAGAAATTCATATTAAAACAGAAATTGGTGAAGAAACTCGACATCTGTGAAGAGAGAGCAGAGTTAACATTACAAGTCCAGTGACCCTTCTTCAGAAGCCTTCAGACTTCTCCAGCAACTTCCTGTTTTTGTTTGTTTCAGGGTTCCAGTATCTACAGTTCTTTGTTTTGAATTTCATGCTGTCCATATGTACATCCTTAAAGATGAAACAAAAACAGAAATTTGCTGGAAAATCTCAGCAGGTCTGACAGCGTCTGTGGAGAGAAATCAGAGTTAACGTTTCAGGTCCAGTGACCCTTGCTCAGAACTGATGGTATCACGGAAAAAATTGGTTTTTGTGCAGAAGATGGGGTAAGGGGAGGTGATAAGGAGTAAAAATTAGATGGAGACAGAGCCCAAAGAGAGTGAAGAACAGTTGGACAGACAAAGGAGTGGATAACAGTCAGCCTGGGAGAATGAATGGCTACCAATTGGGACTATTAGTGGTTAACAATGGATGGTGTGTAATAGCAGACCATGTGATAACAAGGCTTAGTGTCTCGGGGTTGCAGTAAGGACATGAGTGGAGGTGCCTCAAGGCCTAAAATTGTTGAACTTGATATTTTAACTCCGATTTCTGTCCTCAGATGCTGTCAGACCTGCTGAGATTTTCCAGCAATTTCTGGTGTTGTTTCTTATTTCCAGCACCCGCAGTTCTTTCCCCTTTTCCTTAAAGATGATGTGCCATTGATAAGGTGATTATAACTGGTAGGTTATCCAGGTTTATAGTAACAGAATATAAAAGCAGTGGCTTTGTGCCACTACAGTTTGATAAATCACTAGTTAGGCCTCAGAACAGTGAGAGGTTACTGCGCATCATGTAAGGGCTTTGGGAAGGGCATGAGGAGAGTTACCAGGATGCTCCTGGAGTGAGGGGCTCCTGTCCTGAGGAAAGATTTGAAAAGTTAGGACATTCTCCTGGGAACAGAAACTTAGCAGGTGACCTCACAGTGGTTTCAAGATGAGAGAGGTTGTGATAGGAAACATTTTTTTGCCCCAACTGTTGTCTGGCAAGTAGATTAACAACTAACCAGGTGATTGACTGGAGAGCGAGAGGGGTGATGAGAATTGTTTCCTCTCGGTATTGTTAGGATATGGAGTGCTGTCTGAAGAGGTTTTTGTTTTGGCTTAGACTGTCAAGGGATGCAGGTGTTTCTAGCTTCACCAGCTTCGGTTGCCCATGGTTAATTGTCTTGAGAAGTGGGAGGGGAGCTGCCTTATTGAATTGCTGCAGCCTATATGGTATCAATACATCTACAGTGCTAAGTAGGGCATTCCAGGATCTTAACCGAGGAATGTTGATGTAGTGCCCAGGCAGGGTGTTGTGTGTCTGGGAGGAGAAACTGCAGGCAAATGCTGTTCACGTGTATCTACTGCTCTTGTCCTTATAGGTGGTAGGGGTCACTAGTTTAGAAGGGTATTAGCGAAGGGGGCTTGGTGAGTTGCCCCTTGTAGATGGTACGTACTGCTGTGTCGGAGGTGGATGGGGAGGGCCATTCAAATGGACTGCATTATCCTGGACCCTGTTTAGCCTCTGGAGTGTTATTGGAGCTGGATCCATCCAGGCAAGTATTCCATCACACCCTTGACTTGTGCCTTGTAGATGGTGGACAGGCTCTGGGGAGTCAAGAAGTGAGTTACTTGCAGGATTTCCAGCCTCTGACTTGCTGTTGTAGCCACAGCTACAAGGCTGGTCCTGTAAACATTTTTGAAAGGGAAGCTGGCCAGGTACTGGATGAAGAATTTATTGGTTATGGGGGAGAAAAAGCAGGAGTATGTGACTAAGCACAGCTCTTTGATAGAGCTAGCTCTGGTATGATGGGGCCAATGGCCACCTCGGTGTTGTTCATTATAAATGAAACTTCACTGCAATACCATTAAAATAGACCTATTGACATTCCCCAGTATTGTTCTCAAGCTGGTTTCTCCTGCCTGTCTGTTGAAAGTTTCATGGCAGAGCAAGGAGTGAGGAGAAACATCCTGATCTTTAGCTTGCTGGAGGGTCAGAGGCTAGTTCACTGTGAAGAAACAAGGTCAATCAGCTGGGAGTAGTTATTGACAGCGATGTGGTTTTGATTAGTTCAATATGAAGAAGGTCTGACCAGCAGAAGGAGAGAGAATGGATAGAAATTGGTGGGAATATTCAACCAGCAGGTCAAAAGTAAGGTTGGAAAATGATGATTAAACTTCTAGATGTGGCGTGGAGCTGCAGACATTTGGGTTATCAGTGATTTGCAGGTTCAGTTGAGAATCTGTCTCAATTGTGTTTTACTGCTGATTGAGCTTGTTGCGTTTCTTCCCTACAGGTTGTATATAATGTCGGCCTCTGCATATGCCTGTATGACATTACCAAGCTGGAAGATTCCTACATTTTCCCAGGGGATGGAGCATCTCACACCAAAGGTTATACATCTGAAAATAGGGAATCATGTTTCTATTTAATGACTCACAATAAAGCAGTCTCCACTTCCCTCCTGTCACTGCAAATCCTGAATCCAGGCTAGAGACCGGGTGCACAATGTCACAGAGTACAGGGTACAACAGTCTATCGACATTTATATTCCACTTGAGTCTTGTCTCATCCTTCCTCATCAATTTCTTTCAGCCTGGTGAGGTCAGTCTTAAATGCACTGATGGTATTCACCTCGACTGCACTGTGTTGATAAACCTGTCAAACTTAACAAGAAGTTTCACCTGAATTCTCTGCTGGGTTTCCCGCTGCCCACCTTGTATTGATCTCTACTTTTGCTCTTCCCCCAAATGGAACTGCTCTCTCTCTTTTCAGTCAAAAATCTTTTCATAATTTTTATAGACCCCCATTGGGTCACCATTCCAGTTGTGCTGTGAGACCCCCTGTCTATCCATCAATTCCTGATACAACCTTGCAGTTCTGGTATCATCCTTGTAAATCTTTCTCATGCACTAATATCCTTGTTATGTGACCATCAGATCTGTGTACAGCACTACAATTATGGTCTAAGTAAAGATTGATTGAAGTAGAGCGTAACTTCCCTACTTTTCAATTTTGTCCTGCTTAAAAATAGACTGTTGCAGTAGATTAGCCTTTTTGTAGTTGCTAACCTTCGCTGTTAGTTCTCATGGTTTATATATGTGTTTTGAGATGCCCTTTGCCTTCATATCACATGGATTTTGTTTTATTTTCTAAGTAGTATATGACCTGCTTCAATGCTAAATGTAATACCTCCTGTTCAGCTAAATTGAAATTGATTTGCCATTCATATGCCCATTCTTCGAGTTTATTACTATCTTCTTGTAATTTGTCTGTGTGCATCTGACTCAGCTTATGTGTATGCACATTTGTGTCCCTCTCCATGTCTGTGTGTATGTCTCTCTCTCTCTGTTTGTGGTGTATGTACATGTCTGCCTTGTTCTCTTTATCTCTTTGTCTCTTCACTTCTTTTCCCAAAAAGATTCACTGGAAACTTCCAGTGCCAAGCCTCAGCCACTGTCTTTTGCTAGTGGTCATTCAGGGAGAGCTACAGGGCTGAGTGCCTATCCTGCTGCTTTCCTCCCTTCCATTGATCAGCTGCAGATTCCATGTCGGAGGAACTTGAGATCATGGAATGCCTTTTGTCATTGCCTCACCTGTCTAGATCCCCACATCTGCTTCCCTTAGTTTGTAGCAGACCCCTATTTGACTCCGAGGGTTGTGGATCATGACTCACCCTTGGTTAACGGTCACTTCTTTTGGGATCCACTGTGTTTGTTCATGTGGATGTAAAAGATCCTGTAGTATTTCCACTAAACTGAAGGAATTCTTCCAGTATCCCTACCAGCCCTCCTTGTTTAAACCACACTGAAAACAGAATAACTGACGCCTTTCTAATGTGCAGTTTGATGGCCGTGTTTGTCTGTATGATGATAACATAGCGCAATAATGATTCATTGGTTTCATGAATTGGATATGACCTGAAGCTCTGGTGGGTGCTGTATAAATGCAGCTTCTTGCTTTAAATGTAATGTTTCCTCTTCTCTGTTTTCCCATTCAGTACATTTCCGTTACGTGGTCTTTCGACCTTTTCTGGATGAGATTATTACCGGCAAAATTAAAGGTTGCAGTCAGGATGGTGTTCATGGTGAGTGACTGATCATTTGAGGTTTCCAATCCCCCCTGCCCGCCTCGTGTCTAGTTCTCTGCCTGGGTTTACCAAGTCTAGGTGCAGCAATGGACTCTTTGACCAAGGTGAGTTCAGAATCATGCATTGCAGATCATCACAGCTCACTGTAGAAAGCAGTTCATACCAGCTCACTCCTATGCCCAGCCCTGAATTTTTTCAACAATTATCTTAAATCTGTTCCTTCTGGTTATAGACTTTCTTGTCAGTAAAGACAGTTACTCTGTATTAAACACTATGTCACTCTGAACAGTCCTTTAAATCTCCTCTTTATCTTTGCTGCTTAAAGAAGAACAGTCTCAACCTCTCTCATCTCTGCACCCTTCTCCAAGTCCACATCATACCTTGGCCATCCTTTGTAAATATTCCTTTCATAGTAATCCCCCATTGCATTCGAACATGAGATACTAGGAATTTTTTTAATCAGTTCACAGGCTGAGGGTTTTTGCCCATTTATTGCCCAGAGGACATTCCTAAAGGACACTAGTCAACGCGTCATATAAGCTTTTATGACAATTGCCAGTAGTTACATGGGTGTGTGGCTATTCATTGTTCTGCAGCCTAAATGTAATGAGCAGCTTGTCAAATGTACGTGTCTGAGAGATAAGGTTGCCCTTCATAATTGTGCAATGTTAACAGTCTGGCTGTGTGAAAAGTATAATGTTCTTTTCACAGCTAATGACCTTGGGAGATTTTGGAATTCGCCTCCATCCCACAAAGGCAGAGATTTTTGATTTGCCCTTGATGTTTGAATTGAAAGCCAAGTGGGGGGTGGGGTGTCTCTGTGTCAAGGTCGTCAATGAATATGGATTTGTTTGTTCGTCAAGATTCCAGAATCCTGCAGTGGGGAGGGATTCTTGCTTTGAGAATTTGCCAGGAACATTTGCAAAGTAGGTGTAAAAACCGAAATAGCAGTGGATGCTGTCAAGCAGGAACAGAAACAGAAATTGCTGGAAAAGCTCAGCAGATCTGGCAGCATCTGTGGAGAGAAATCAGAGTTAACGTTTCAGGTCGAGCAACCCTTCTTCAGAAGTTCCTCTGATTCCTCTCCACGGATGCTGCCAGACCTACTGAGCTTTTCCAGCAGTTTCTGTTTTTGTTGCAAAGTAGATGTGTTTGCCTCGCTGCACTTAGCAGCCCTCTCCCCATCCACTCCTGAAGGTCCTGAATGGTGCTGGAGTTCTCTTTGAGTACTGTCATAACCAGACTTGTTTCATTCACACATTGAGCACATTTCCAGCAGTGGGGAGCTGGATAGCGAAGAGGAGCAGAAATCCCAGCTGATCAATCAGTCTCCCTTCCTGTACACTGAGTTCAGTGCACTCTCTGACGTGCTGGTTGTAGCCAGCTAGTTCATCACACATCCTGTAATCTTCCTACTGCATCTGCATTGAGTGGGATTGTACTTCCTCAGATATGGAAGATTAAGCCATGATTGCGTTGAAGGGTTTAATATAATTACAGGATTTGACTGGGTAAATGTGCTGGGCGATGTCTGGAACAGGGAGGCAGAGAGCCAGGCCATTTAGGAGTGATGTCAGGAAGTAATTTTTCATACTAAGGGCAGTGGAAATCTGGAAGTCTCCCCAGCAAGCTGTCGAGACCGAAGGCCAGCTGAAAATGGCAAAACTATCATAGATTCATAGAATCCCTACAGTTTGGAAACAGGCCCTTCAGCCCCACAAGTCCACACTGACCCTTGGAGCATCTCACCCAGACCCACCCCCTTATAACCCACCTAATCTACACACCCCTGAACACTATGGGCAACTTAAGCATCGCCAATCCACCTAACTTGCACATTTTTGGACCGTGGGCGGAAACCGGAGCACCCGGAGGAAACCCACGCAGACACGGGGAGAATGTGCAAACTCCACACAGACAGTTACCCAAGGCTGGTCCCTGACGCTGTGAGGCAGCACTGCTAACCACTGAGCCACCATGCTGCCCTAATTAATAGTATTAATAGTTTTTTTTGTTAGGCAAGCAGATTAAGTTTATGAATCCAAGGAGGTCCCTGAAGGTGCCAAGACAGGTAGACAAGGTGGGAGAGAAGGCTTTCCTTCATTGGGCAAGGTATTGCTTACAAAAAGCAGGAACATAATATTGAAGCAGTATAACAGACTGATTAAGCTAGAGTTTTGTATAGAGTTCTATAAAGAAAGATTGCATGGGCATCCAGCTGGATGGAGAGGTGGCCTCCTGTTCCTACAGCTCCTTACACCATTTACTTACGCAAAGGCCTTAGGGACCTATCGCTTCCCAAAGGGGTGGCAGCAGAGGAATTTGTGAAGACCCAGCAGTGTGGACATCTATCAGTGCTGTATCTGCTCCTGTTTGTGTTGTTGGGACATGATCCCTTGAAGGAGCCTCGTCCAAGATCCCATCGGACAAGTTTTTGCCATATTGGCTTCGTCAGTAGAATCCTGTGCCCGATTCATTGGGGGTTGTTTACATTCGGGAATGAAGTGTTGTTTCATTCTTATCTCCGTGTCACTACTTAACGTTTCGGGGTCAGATGTCGGTCATCTCATGGTGCAAGGGGTATCATCCCTGCCTCTTAACCTGAGATTCAGGGTTCAGTTCCTGCCCTAAGATGCCTTATCATATTGATTATAAATCTGCACATTCTTTCAACTGCAGGCAGTAAGAGTGAGAGAGCTTGCTGGTCAGCTACATGATGAATTGGAGCCTGTACCAGCACTATCTGTAGCTCTAGATCACCTCCCACTGGGCTTGGGCCCAGCCTTGGCACATAAGACAACTCCTTCATCCTTGTGAAACTTCCCTCAGTTGCGTCAAATGCGAGTGTATCCTTCTTTAGGTAAAGGAGACCACAACTCAGCATCAGCAGTAGTGGCAGCGGCAGCGGCAGCGGCAGCACGGTGGCTCAGTGGTTAGCACTGCTGCCTCACAGCGTCAGGGACTCAGGTTCAATTCCACCCTCTGTGTGGAGTTTGCACATTCTCCCCATGTCTGCGTGGGTTTCCTCCGGGTGCTCCATTTCCTCCCACAGTCCAAAGATGTGCAGGCTAGGTGAATTGGGCGTGCTAAATTGTCCGTAGTGTTCAGGGATGTGTAGGTTAGATGGATTAGCCAGGGGAAATGCAGGGTTACAAGGTTAGAGTAAGAGATATGTCAGGCTAAATGGCCTGCTTCCACACTGTAAGGATTCTGTAAGTGTGCACAGAACTCTAGGTTTGTTGTGCCCATCCCTCTGGTGCTGAAGTATATCTACAGTGCACTATTGACTCAAACCCATGGAGACTACTGTCTCGAAGTGTTTTCAGCCAGGGTTTGGGGAGGGGTCTGGTTCTGCAATCTGTACCCCTCCCCCAGTACAAGGTTAGTGTCTAACCTGCTATCAACATCCCTTAACTTACACGGCTGTTTCTTCTCTCTCCCTCGCAGTGACCCTGGGATATTTTGATGACATCCTCATCCCTCCAGAATCCCTGCAGCAACCTGCCAAGTTATATCCTTCAGTGACTGGGAGACAGATCCTCCCCTTTTTTTGGGGGATGGGGGCATGGCGGCATTGCATAATCACCTGATCTGGTGAGGAATAAAATCACACGGTGTTCTCGGTATTTTCAGGCCTGCTCCTAGATTCCTAACGTCTGAAGCTTTTTTGAACTACCGTTCTCACTAGAATCTTGAGTGACTTTGGTTTAAAAGCATTCCACTTATCAGGAAATCCAAAACTATGCGCCATACATATAAGATAGTTGCTAATGACTACAGGTAATTCAAAAGAAATTTCTTTATCTACAGAGTGTTAAAATCTTCCTAGAAGCGTTTGAGGTGAATACATTCATATTTGCATTATTATTCATAATCATCTTTATAGACTAGATAGACTGGAATTGTTTTTCCCCAGAGTAGAGAAGGTTGAGGGGCCTTTTGTACAAAGCTTTGAGGACCGCAGACAGGAGAAATTTTCCCTTTACGAGTAACCAGGGCGCAGAGATTTCAGGTCAGGAGCAGGAGGCTTAGAGGTGATCTGACAAAATAACGCACACCGAGGGAGTGGTAGGTATCTGGGACTTGCTGCTAAAAAGTGACAGTAGAGGCAGGAACTCTCCACACTTCGAAGAAGTATTTAGATGAGCATTTGAAACGCTGTAGCGTGCAAGGCTACAGGCCGAGCGCTGGGAAATAGGATTAGAATAGATAGATTGATTTATTGTTGTGACATGTGCTGCGATACAGTGAAAAGTGTTGTTTTACGTGTTATACAGGTAGATTGTACCATACGAAGTGCATCAGGGTAGCAGGACAGCATGCAGAATACAGTGTTATAGCCACAGAAGGTGCAGAAAGAGAGATCAGAATTGACATTCGAGAGGTCCATTCAAAAAGTTTGATAACAGTGGGGAATGCTTGATGACCGGCATGGATGTGGTTGGCCATAGGGTGCTATAAGAACTCTCTGACTCTATTTGAAAAGAAGTTGACAAGCAAAAGAGGGAAAGGAATAGGTGGATGTGTTAATGGGGTGGGAGAAGACTTGGCACAGATCACAAGGGTGGAATGTTTTGTTTCTCTGCTGTGAAATGCCTCGCGATTCTAGAGGGTGCCTTCTAACCAGTGAAACACCACAGGGTTTCCTTGACTGGGCCGGCAGTGATGAGACGGAGCAGGTATGGGTGTGGGAGTACGAGACGGATGAGGGCACACATGACCTTTACATGGACGTCGGTGAGGAGGTCAGACTCCGGGTGGTGGACGAAACCTTTGTGGACACCTCCCCCACGGGGCCCAGCTCCATGGAAAGCTCCACCACAGAGGAGACACAGAGGAAGGAATCTCCCTACACGCTGACGGTAAGACTACTCGATTAGTGCGAGGAGGGCAAGTCAGAAAACGGCCTCAGGATTTACCTAGTGCCTCCCTCAACTCCAGAACATCCTAAAAATCCTTGCAGCCAATACTCCTATTAAAATAAAAAGAAAGAACTGCAGATGCTGGAAATCAGCAACGGAAACAGAAGTTGCAGGAAATGCTCAGCAGGTCTGGCAGCATCTGTGGAGAGAAATCAGAGTTAAACATTTGGAGATAGTAGGAACTGCCGATGCTGGAGTCTGAGGTAACAGACCCTTTCTGAAGAAGGGTCCTGACCCGAAATGTCAGCCTTCCTGCTCCTCTGATGCTGCCTGGCCTGCTGTGTTCATCCAGCTCCACTCCAACTCCACACTGTGTTATCTCAAGAGTTAAATGTTTCCCTTCCTCACAATCCCCTGTGAAATGTTGCTGTTGATTGCGTAGTTTTCCTGGAGTGTTGTTGTTTCACTGTTTTTGGCACTGCCATACACTCATGATATTTATAATGTAACAAGCCCTGTGCAGTGTGGTACAGTACCAACCAGCTGCTGTATAGTTAGGCAGTGTAACAGGAGCAGTGAATTAAGTCTTATTTTTACATTCAGTGTTATAATGTAGGCACTGCATTGACCAGATGACACAAAGCAAGCTCCCACAGTCTAATAATGTCTAGGTCATCTGTTGTTAGTGTTTTTTTTTGTTGACGGATAAATATGGGCTAAGAAACCAGGAGGGGAGGTCGTCTTCGAACTAGTCCTATAGGATCTTCCACTTCTGGCTGAGAAAGCAGACATTGCATCTGAAAGACAGCACACCTCGTGGTGTATAACGCTGCACTTCTGAGGGGAGAATGTAGCGTGGTGGCAGTGTCATTGGTAATCCTCTGGAGAAGCAGATTCAAACCTCACCATGGCCCCTGATGGAATATAAATTCAGTTCCTAACTCTGGAAGAAAAGCTCAGCAGTGGTGACTGTGAAACTACAGTATCAGCGATTGTTGTAAGGTCCCATCTGGTTTGCAAATCCCCATTAGGGAAGGAAATTGGTCAACTTACCTAGTCTGGCTCACAGCAGCATGGGTTTCTCTTCACTTGTCTGCGCTGCTCACGCAGTTCAAACAGCAGTTAGGGATTGAGCAGCAGATGCTTTCCTTGCCAGGTGAAGTCCATAATCCCCTTTGAGAATAAATAAGGAAATGAATACAGGATAGCGCCAACAAGGAAGAAATGTAAAGTTTAATGGGTCTGGTTAGCTGGATCTGAGAGGAATGAGGAGAACCAAGGCTCTTGAGTGAGTGTTAGGTGGAAAGGAGAGTGTTGGCTGTTAATGACAGTACCCAGCTCCTTGTGATTTGGAGGGACTGAGAATTGCATGGGAGAATTGTCTTTTGGCTGGAGCCTCTTGTTTGTTGAGTATGATGTGAGAAAGGCAGCAGCTGCTGCAGAGAGAGAGAACCACACGCTGCAGTTGTTCTTCTGAATCTCCAAAGTGCAGATGTAGGCCATTTGGCCCATCAGGTCTGCACTGACCCTCTGAAGAGCATCCTGCCCCATACTCTATCCCTCCCATTGCTAAACCACCTAGGTCTGCACATCCGTAGACACAATGGCCAATTTAACATGGCCAATCCAACTAACCTGCACATCTTTGTGTGGGTTTCCTCTACAGCCCAGACACAGGAAAACGTGCAAACAGACAGTCACCCAAGGGTGGAATCGAAACCGGGTCCCTGGTGCTGTGAGGCAGTAGTGCTAACCACTGAGTACCGTGCTGTCCTGCTGGTGGACATAAAATGGACAGAACAAAAAAAACGCAGAACTAAAATCCATGTATTGTCCTGAATTCTGTAGTGACAGCAATTAGAGGCAGTGTCACATCATTCACTGTCAGTCTGTGTTTCTTACTTTCTCCCTCTCTTGGTGTTCCGTCCCACTTCCTGTGCGTCTGTGAGTGCCTCTTGCTTCATATGTCTCCCTCTGTACCTCGCTGCTCACTGGCCCCTTACAATACGCGAGTGTGTGTGTGTGTGTGTTCGTTTGGTGGGGGCGGGGTAGGAATAAAACAGAATAAATGGGGAATCATTTTCTCCACCCCTCCTTTTTACACTTGGCCCTTATCTAATTATGGTTTCACATTTATCGCAGGGCTCCATCAGTGAGCCAGGACTGGGGCTGCTGTCCTGGTGGACGAATGGTTAATGAGCAGGACTGGAAGGACTCAATTGGGATGCAGTGGCAAGACGATGGGGCCTGGTTGGAGCTGCAGCAGACTCTGGCCTTGCTTAGCTCCGTGATTCCTGAAGGATCCAATCTCCGAGACCAGGACAGATGCTGGATGTTTAACCAGAGCAGGAAGCGAGCAAGATCCAGCAGCAACTGGGAGTGTTTTCCTGACTAATAAATAAACGTGTACAAGCAGGAACACTATTGGAAAGGCTTCCAGTAAGGAAGTATAGATTTGGTTGGTAGAGGCCATGTTGAGGGATGTGTGGCTTCACAACAGGCAATTTAAGTAAAGATGTTTGTGGAATGGATTCTCTTGTCTTTTTTAAGCAGTGTGCCCGTTGCTGCTGAGGAATTGAGAAAAGCCCACAGTGTTCCAAAGCCAGCCTGGCTCAGCTAAGAGAACATTGTCTATGAATCTGAAGGTCGAGAGTTCAAACCCAGCTCCTAGCCTTCAGAACACTTGTTCAGGATCAGCGAGGGATTTTGCGTTAAACCGACGCTCTGTCTGTTAACGATCATGAGGCACTTTCTGATTAAGTCTCAAACTGTGGCATCAAAAACACAGCTCGCCTCCTGGACATATTGTGGGATATTGCTGGGTACAAAATGACTGCCGCAATTTCCTGTACAGCCAGTTGCTATGAAACGCTTTAGGTGCGCTAAATGCAAGTCTTTCACATGCCAAATGCATCAGCATTTCAAAAAGTTTTAAGTGGTTTCAGTTCTTCCTTCTCTCCCTCTCCCTTCCCCTTACGATCTTGTGTGTTTTGCTTAGATTGTTTCTTTATTTTTGTAAACTCTAATCGTCAAAATCGCCCAACATTTCCTCATAAGATAGCCTGCTTATCCTCGGAATTGGTTCAGTGATCCATCTCTGAACTACTTTCAATACAGTAAGCTCCTTCAGGTCAGGAGACCGGAACCACACACTACTCCAAATGCGGCCTCACTAATGATCCATACACTATAGAGAATTCTGACACCCTTTTGTATTCCATTCCCCTGGCAGCTGCTCTCAGAAGGTCAGTTAGGAGGCTGATAGAATTCTTCCATTTAACACTTTTCCCATTGCTATCTACTTGTAGTCCATTAAAGTTTCTGTTCTCATTTCCTATTGTGAATCCCATGAGCTCTATCGCCCCTGGATGAAAACTGAATCCCTTTCCCACCCAGTGAGACTGCCACTGCCTCCTGTGTTTGGTTGGGTCACTGTTTCCTGTTTATCAGTGATGGGATTGGCCTTGAGTAGTCCCTGTAAGGCAGCTGTCACTGCCCGAGGTGTTCAGTAGGTGCTGACACCGTTTACTGCAATACAGGAACTACACTGAGCTTCAAGGAGGCTCCAACCCCGGTCTTTAATCAGAGGGCTGTTCACGTTAAGGCAGGACGGCATTATTCTGGAGGCCACTTGCTCTTGACGACTGTCCAAGTGAACTGGAGGTATTTTCTAATCCGACTGTTCAACCATGGCACAACACCCCTCTGGAGTCCCTGCAACTTGAACCCAGGCCTCCTATTCCAAGGGTAAGGACACAACCACTGCACCACAAGAGCTGATCGAACTGAGAATAGGACAGAATGGGTGTTCTCTGCTCATTCATCCACCAGCCTAACTAGTGCTCACACTCACTCAGGCAATGTGTGTGAGGTACATCCGTGCGCTAGATATGTTGATAACTGAGACTGGTTTGGGAGAGGTGTGTGTATAGTGGTATGGGGTAGGGTTTAGAATCTTCTGCCCTCTCTGGAAACGTTTGGAATTTATGGCTGGGAGGGTAGTGGATGGGGATACTTCCGTCTTTAGATTGTGAGTGGGTGGGTGAGCCAGGCAAAGCTGTGGATGGCTTTCCAGTGCAAATGCAAATTGAGGCCCTTAAATGGAAACTAATGACCAAGGTTCATCCCACTACTGTGTGTATGATCCCAGCTCAATATGTATTTGGGGGAGGGGCGGTGCCGGTGGAGCTGCCTCCGTGTGGCACATACAACCAGCAAACAAGTGGGGATTTCTGGCAAGAGAGAGGGGGCTCTGTCCTGAGGGGAAGTGATGGTATTGTGGTAATGACAGTGGGCTGTAATCCAGAGGCCCCAGATTCATGTCCTGGGGACACAGGTTTGAATCCAATCATGGCAACTGGTGAAAGTTGTAAATCAACAAAAATCTGGAATTAAAGAGAAATTGTGAATTTTTGTAAAAATCCATCTGATCCACTAATGCCCTTCCGGGAAGGAAAGCTGCCATCCTTACCTGGTCTGACCAACATGTGACTCCAGACCCACAGCAATGTGGTTGACTCTTAACTGCCCTCTAGGCATTTAGGGATGGACAAGGAATGCTGGCCCAATAAATGAATAACTAACAAAAAAGGGGGAACATAGAATCAGGGAGAGCAGAGTAATTGGGAGCCACCGCCTGTGTTTGTTGTCGATCCCCTTGTTCCACGCTCTGTGAAATATCTCCCCGTGTGAGTTGTCTGTGGTGTCATGACCTGGGTCCACCCCTGGCTGGCAGGATCTAGTTAGCTGCCAGCTTTCAGCAGGCACAGTCTCCACACCAAGGGCAGGAGTTGCTGGTCACTGGTGATGGGGGAGATTATACTTTCACATCCTGCTTAGCCTAATCTCACCCTCTTTGAGCACTCTGATTCCTCACTGTGCCACCAGTCTATTGCTTCTCTACTGATCAATCCATTTCTCTGGTCATCTTATGTCTCCCCACTCTGATTCCCCCATAAACTTTGCACTTTTCCCTTGACCAAAGTTTCCAGATATTCCATCTACAGCAACTTCCCTCTTTGTCTTCACCTGTTTTTGCCTCTTTAAATCCTACATCTCCTGGTGGTATGGTCTCCCCACCTCAGAGAAACAGGAGGAGGCCATTCAGCTTCTTGAAGCCACAGCAATTCAATCATAGTCAACCACATTGCTGCCTTTGGTTCAACTTCTTTGAGATGACCAGGGGATAATTTGCAAGATGAAAGACAATTCGTCATTGTGTCACTGACAGTAGGGGCAGTCGTGTGGTCATTAGTTCGGTGGAAGCATTCGCAATGTTGTTTTGAACAGTGGCATCAATCCATCTCAATGATTGGTAAATGCCACAGCTATAACTACTGAAATTGGGCAGAGAGAAAATGGAAGAGCTTGTTTGTAGAGATAGTAGAAACTGCAGATGCTGGAGAATCTGAGATAACAAGGTGTAGAGCTGGATGAACACAGCAGGCCAAGCAGCTGCAGAGGAGCAGGAAG
>JAHRHZ010000008.1:4032598-4047742 GCA_024137785.1 Ginglymostoma cirratum | reverse complement strand
AGGTACAGGGAGTGGGCAGACAGGTGGGGGTATAGAGACGGGCAGGTACAGGGAGTGGGCAGACAGGTATGGGGTATAGAGAGGGGCAAGAACAGGGAGGGGGAGCAGGTGCAGGGAGTGGGGGGGCAGGTACAGGGAATGGGGAGCAGGTACAGGAGTGAGGGTGTCAGGTGCAGGGAGTGGTGGGGGGCAGGTACAGGGAGTTGGGGGGCATGGGGGGAGCAGGTACAGGGAGTGGGGTAGCCAGCAGCCCTGGCTGGTTTTGTGGTCAAGAGTGTATGACTTATATAAAAACAAACCCCCAAAGCATTGATATGTTCTGGCTGAAAGAGAGAGGAGGAAGCAGATCCGAGGGAGATGTGTATTTAAACACGAAGGGTGGGAAAGGGCAGGGTAGCTCTTTTGAAGGGCTTGCACTGGAAATGATGGACCAAATGGCCTGGTTTGGGGTTGAATCAGTCTCTCCTTTCCTGATGGTGTGGCAGCCTCTTGCTGCTGCTGCTGTTCGCTGTGACTCCATCTGAAACCTGAAGCCTCAATCCTGAAGACTGCCTGTTCACTTCAGTCTGTGGACACTCGGATTGACTCTGTGTCAGGCCAGGGGCCTGGCCTGTCCCTGCTCTGCAGCCGGGTTAAAGCCCATCAGCTATGTGTGAGGCTGTGCTGGGAAGGAGCGGAGCAGCCTGTGCAAGGATTAGCACTGGCAGCCTGCCAATGGGAAGAGAGGGCAGACTGCTGGGTGTGAGCAATGCTGAGGCAGTGTGAGATTGTGCAGCCTGTTTGAAAGGAGCATTGCATTTGTATTCAGGCTGGGCGGTGACAGTGAGGAGCTCTGGTGGCCTGACCCGACTCTTCAGGAGCAGGAGGTATGGCATCTACTCTCCAATTGAGTGGCGGTTTTTAGCTGAAGCTTTTTGACAGCGCTTGGTGCTGAATAAGGCTTCTCTTTGTTCTAGCTTTCAGCCACATCACACGGCTAACCAACAGCAATGGGGTTGGTACTTCTGGCTGCTTTTATCGTATGGCCTGCAGTGTTCCCTCACGTTTATTTATTGTTTGTGCGTCTGTGTGTGTGTATGTGTGTGTGTAGGTGTGCGTGCGTGTGTGTGTGTATGTGTGCGTGTGTGTGTGTCTGTGTGTATGTGTGCGCACGCGTGTGTGTATGTGTGCGCGCGTGTGTGTGTGCGCATGTGTGTGTATGTGTGTGTGTATGTGTGCACACGTGTGGGTGTGTGCATGTGGGTGTGTGTGTGTGTATGGGCGTGTGTGTGTGTGTGTGTGTGTATGTGCGCGTGTGTGTGAGTGTGTGTGCGTGTGTGCGTGTGTGTGTGTGTGTGGGGTGGGGGACGTGCGATGTTGGTGGGAGGGCAGTGTCAGGAGTGTACCCCAGTCTAAAGTCAAATCCTGATTAGAGACAAAAAACTGCAGATGCTGGAATCCTTGGCAGACAGGAGGCTGGAAGAACATAGCAGGCCAGGCAGCATCTGGAGGAAAGGAGCAGTCAATATTTCGGGTATAAGCCTTCTTTAGAAACATTTTGACTGCTCCTTTCTTCCAAATGCTGCCTGGCCTGCTGTGTTCTTCCAGACTTCTGTTTGTATCCCTTAAAGTCAAATCCTCTCTGTCTAATCAGGTTCAACGCTGGGATTACTGAATTCAGGAATTTGTGTGAGTCTCTCTCCCCCTTCCTCTCTTTAAAATGGTACCGACCCCTCCCCTGCACCTGCCACCCCCACTCCCCATAACTGCCACCCCCACTCCCTGTACCTGACCCCCCACCTCCCTGCACCTGTCATTCCCTCCCACTCCCCGTACCAACTCTCCCATTCTCTGTACCCACCCCCTGACTCTCCCCATACCTGCCCCTGCTCTCTTGTCCCCTCCCCACATATCTGTTCCTGCCCCCCCACTCCTTTACCTGACCCCACACCCTTTCCTGCCCCAACTCCTGCATCTGCCCTGCCTTCAAAGCCCAGAGGTACTGAGCTCAATAGCAGCAAAATCCAAGGGTTGAAGCTGACCAGTTACAATGGACAGAACATTGACTGACCTGCCCCACAGCTTCTCTGCTTTGTTCTTCTGTGTCTTAACTCACAGTAACTCCCATTCCCTATCACCCGCTGCAGTCACCCATCTACAGCAGAGGCCAGTCGAGCGACAGCTCAATTTTACAATTCTCAAACTTTTAATCCTCCCATGGCAGGGTTTCTCAGAAAACGGAGTGTGTCAGGACCCCACGTGGGGCCTCTAAGGGATCTCTGGTGCTGCTGTGGACTGGGTTATGGCACCCTTCTTCTTAGAAAGGTTCCAGACCTTCATGGTAACCAGAAAAACCCCGTAGTGAAAGGAGACCTCAGGAGGATAGGCAGAGGGAGGAATGGATGACCAAGAGAGAAAAAGATGGTGGCAGGAGAGAGAGAGAGAGACAGAGAGGGAGAGAACGAGTAGAGCAAAACAATCCATTCATTTCACTTGGAAGACCCCTGGAATCCACAATGTAAATACAGTTTGTCACATTTACATACAAATTTGGAGCAGAAATAGGCCATTTAGAACTTCAAGCCTACTGTGCCCCATTCATGGCTAATCTGTTGGTGTTTTCAATTCCATATTTCCGTCCATTCCCCGAAAACCTTTGGTTCCCTTCTCCTTGAAGAGTTTATCTAGAGTCAATGCATTACAGTACAGATAGAGGCTGTTCGGCCCATTTCTGATTGTGAAACACTAACTCCACACTAAAAATATTCAATAGCACCGCCTCCATTTGCCTCAAGCAAAAAAATTTCCTTCATCCCTGTCCTAAAGGGCGACCCACCCCAACTTTAAAAAGTGTCCCCCAGTTTGGGGTTTTCCTTCAAGACAGAACATCAATTCCACATCCTCTTGTCAACACCATTGAAGATCTTAACCACTTCAATCAAATCACCCATCCTTCTTCTAATCTCCAGTGGATATAAGCCCAGTCTGTCCAACCTTTCCTCAAAAGACAGACCACTCATTCCAGGTATTAATCTATCCAATTGAAGCAGGTCAACTGAGATGAGGAGGGAATGTCTTCACACAGTTGTGAACTTTGAAGAATTCATTATCCCAGAGTGCTGTGGCTGCTGATTTGTTCAGTAGAAATCAATAGTTATTTGGACACCAATAGCATGAAGGAATATGGGGATAGACAGGAAAGTGTGCACATTGTAGGGGGGATCAGGTCAAAGGGCTGAATGGCCTACTCCTACTCATAATTTCTCAGGTTAAATCTCTCTCTAGGATCTACCCAATAAGACTGCTCTAGAAGAAAAATCACGGGTCTTGTTCTATTCTCTTTGGTTTCCCAAGTGGATTTATTGGGATTACCCTGGGTTATGATTACATGAGCTCGGCATTACAACCCTCTTTTCTGGTTGCCAGCTTGTGGTTTGCATGTTTTGCTGGATTTTCTGTGAAAGTGGCAGAAGCGGAACTGCCTTGCATGACCTTCCCGTTTCTAGTTCCTTCTCCAACATGTCACTGGAGCCGAAATCACTGTGATTTTGCATGGAGCCAGACATGAAAGGATGTAGAAATTGGTTCGACATTTTCCCTCCCTTTCTGCTCGGAGTCGTGCTGGGGATGTTACATTTAGTCTGAGACCTTGTTAGGTTATAGGGGGTTAGTGAGATAAGCTGAAACCCTGGGTCATCTCCCTTTTCTCAGCCCAGGGACTGAATGTAGTGTTCCCCTAGGATGACCTCTGTTAACTCCGAGATTGAGAAACTAGGGCTTACTTTGTCCTGTGTAGCTCAGTCCATCACCCTGCAACACATTGATTTATGAAACTCAATCTGTTACCTTTATATCCTACTTCATTCTGCATCCCAGAGAATGGGCGATGAGCTAGATACGAAATTCCACTCTTCGTCCACATTCAGATGGTCAATACTTACCAAGTCCCCAGTGTTCCCATCCCTGTTTGCTACATTCCACAGTGTCATCCCTGCCTACAGTTCAAGATAGATTAGCAGCACAGGCTGATACCGCACAGTAGGAAGCCATTCATAGAATCCCTACAGTGTGGAAGCAGGCTATTCGGCCCAACAAGTCCACACCGATCCTCCAGAAAGCATCCCACCCACACCCAGCCCCCTACCATATCCTTGTAACCCTGCATTTCCCATGGCTAATGCACCCAGCCTGCGCATTCCTGGGCACTACAGGCAATTTAGCACAGCCAACCCACCTCGCCTGCACATCTCTTGACTGTAGGAGGAAACCGGATCACCCGGAGGAAACCCACACAGACACAGGGAGAATGTGTAAACCCCACAGATAGTCACCCGCTGAGCCACCATGTCGCCCAACCCATTTGGCCAATGAACCCTGCACCCACTGTTTGGAAAAGACCTCTCCAATTAGTCCCACACCTGCTGCTCTTGCCCTGCAACCCTGAGAAATGTTCCTTTTTGCAGGAATTTATCCAATGAAATCTCCTGTTAAATCTGCTTCACTCTCCCTTCAAGCAGCACAGTCTGGATCACAAGCAGTAAGCTGTGTTGAAAATCAGTATGGTGGCTCAGTGGTTAGCACTGCTGCCTCACAGTGCCAGGGACCTGGGTTCAATTCCAGCCTTGGGCAATTGTCTGTGTGGAGTTTGTACATTCTCCCTGTGTCTGTGTGGGTTTCCTCCCACAGTCCAAAGATGTGCAGATTGGCTGTGGGAAATGGAGGGTTTCAAGGATAGTGGGGTGGTCTGGGTGGGATGTTCTTTGCATGGTCAATGTTGACTTGATGGGCTGAATGGCCTGCTTCCACACTGTTGGGATTCTATGACCTTGACTCTTGCATTTACGTAGAAGCATTGCTATTCTCACAGCGGCCACCCAGGCCATGACCTCCTCTAGCTTTACAAGTCTCTGTGTGACCTTGTGTGGTATTTGAGAGTAGAAGAATGTTGCTACCTGTCCTCATCCCTTAGACTGGGTCTCAGGGCCTGCAGGAGGTGGGGGAACAGTGGCTGGATTAGTCATGAGTTTGAGGGTCCAAGGTTCAAATCCCACTGCTGCAGATAGCAGAATTGGAATTCAGTAAAATTTAGTCTTAGAAGTCGAGTGATGACTGTGAGTTAATTGTTGTTAAAACCCCATCTGGTTCACTAGTGCTCTTTAGGGAAGGAAACTGCCAACCTTACCTGGGGCTACACGTGACCCACAGCAATGTTGTTGACTGGTAACTACCCCCTGGGTAATATGGGCAATTAGGGATCCAGCAATACCAAATTCCTATGAATGAATAAAAGAAGTGACTTAAAGTGGTAGAGAAACTCCTGCTGGTGAGTCTTAAGAAGAAGAAGTGGTTTTTCTTAATGGGAGGTAGTTTACTATATAAGAAGAACTATGTACAAGTTGGATTGGCCAGTTAGACATTGTTACTAAGACAACTGAGAGACCTCTGTCCCTTCAAGACCCAGAAATACTTACCGTTTTCCTAGCCAAAACTGTATGATGTCATCAGATTGGGTGGAGTTCGTTGCCATCTCCAACCTTAACTCTTTCAGAACCATTTCTGAATAGAACCTTGGGTAAGCCCCTTCTCTATCCCTCTGTGATTAGCAGCTACTCCTTCAGCTTGTCAAGCCCCAAGCTCTGGGATTCCTTCCCTGAAACCTTTGTGCCTCTTTCCTCCTTTAAGAAGCTCCTTTAAACTTACCACTTTGCTCAGGCTTTCAGTCACCCGACCTGATACTGCCTGAGATAGTGGGAACTGCCGATGCTGGAGAATCAGAGATAACAAAGTGTAGAGCTGGATGAACACAGCAGGCCAAGCAGCATCAGAGGAGCAGGAAAGCTTGACGTTTCGGGCCTAGACTAGACCCTTCTTCAGAAAACTGAAGAAGGGTGTAGGCCCGAAACGTCAGCCTTCCTGCTCCTCTGATGTTGCTTGGCCTGCTGCGTTCATCCAGCTCTACACCGTGTTATCCCTGATATTGCCTGACGTGGGTTGGGGCTAGTTTGGTTCCAATGATGCTATACAAACGGAAGTTGGTGTTGTTGATAAGAACAGCTCTGACCAAAACGCTGAGCTCACAAAGTTCACAGGGGTTGGTGGTCAGCATAGTGGTCTTTTCACTCACGCCAAAGGGCCTGGCTAAAGTTTTGGGGATGTGAGTTCAAATCCCACCATGGCAACTAGAGCAATTAAAGTTCCATTCACAAATCACAAAGGAAAAAACATTAATCTCAATTACAAATTGCACCAACCCAGTCAGGTTCACCGGTGCCATTTTAGAGAACAGAATCTGCCATCCTTATCCGGTCTGTCCTACAAGTGACTCCAGACCCACACCAAAATGGTCAACTCTTAAATGCCCCTTGAAATGTTTAGTTCAAAGACAATTAAGGATGTGAAGCAAATGCTGCCCTCACCCATAGAGGAATAAATTAAAACGGAAAATAACAGCCCCAGCAAGGAGGAAATCTGAAGTTTATTGTAGATTTATCTAATATATTGACACTCGTACCCAGGCGCAGTGAAAATGTTGCCGTGTTCCAACACCATCTTGGATTACAGAATAAGCTACTGAACAAATTATAGAATTGGTAAAATACTGAATATATTAATATCAAATTGATATTACAAAAACTGAAACGGCTTCAAAGGTTTATCAGGACTGGTTTTGCTGGATCTGTGAGGTAGGGGTACAGGAGATCACAGGCTCTTCAGGGACAGCTCTAGTTCAAAGGGGAGAGTATTGGAGAAGCAACTGATTGAGCTGTTCATGAAAACAGCCTCTATTTTTGTCAAGGCCCTTATTACTTTAGTGTTTAGTTTCACATTTCTATAATTAGGAAGGGGAACTCAATTATCTGGATGGAGCAGCTGTAAGAATCTGAGTCATTGCTTCGACTTGGCTTTTCCATGAGTCTGCCGAGCCCCCCCACCCCACTGCGTGAGAGACAGAAACTGGGTTGGAGCTCAGTGATTTCTCACAGCTACAGTTCAAGAAAGCAATGCAGGCTGATATAGTACAGTAGGCCATTCAGTCCATCAACCCAGCACCCGCTCTTTGAAGAAAACCTCTCAGATTAGTTTCAGTCCAGTCCAGTTCAGAAATGTTCCATTTTGCGGGAATTTATCCATTGAATCCGTCTCCAAAGCCCCTTCAAGCAGCATAATCTGAATCACAGCACCAAGCTCTGTTGGAAATAATCTCGCCTCTCGCATTTACATAGCGGCCTTCCACTCTCGCAGCCGGCACTTCACGGCTCAGTCATTTACTTTGAAAGTACAGTCACCTTAGGGAAAACCTTACAGCCAGCAAGTGCACAGCAAGATCCCACTGACAGCAGGAAAGTTAATGATTGTTTCATCTATTCTGGAGGGGATCGTTCAGTAATGGATCCTGGGCAGATTGCAACCTGCTGTCCATTGGTGTAACAACTCACCTCGTCCTTTAGGGAGGGAAATCTGCCATCTTTACCCAGTCTGGTCTACATGTGACTCCAGACCCACAGCAATGTAGCTGATTTTTAACTGTCCTTTGGGCAATTAGGGATGGACAATAAATCCTGGCCAAGCCAGCAACACCTATATCCCATGGACAATTTTTTTTTAAGGAATGGTCAGGTCAGAAGTAAGTATATTTGTTAATTGCCATCTAATGTTCGGCACCATTGGTGGAAAAGCAGCCCTTGTTGAAAGGAATTCCTTGTTCTGTTGTATCAGTGTGTGCTGCAGCAATCTGCACTTGGTGAATATTGTAACATTCAGGGGTACAGGCAAGGGAGCTACAATTGGTTGTTCCAAAATATTACATTCAATTCCGCCTAGCAGCAGGGGAGGAGCTTGTAGCAAAGGTTTCAATAGGTCATGACAGTAGAGGGGCGGGGCTACAAAGGAACCATGGCCCTTTCTGCAATCTGGGTCATGACAGTGGCCCGTATGCAACAAGAACCTGGGCAACATTCTGGGTGAGGTTGCAAGAAACATTCATGCCACCTAGATGCCAGGCAATGACCATCTCCGTTTGCCATTGAAAGGCATCAATCCAGCACTGAATACCCCACTGTTAACATCGAGTTGTACCAAGAACCAGAAACTAGAATCAACCAGTCATATCAATACTGTGGCCCACAAGAGCAAATCAGAGGCTGGGAATCCTGCAGCGAGGAACTCACCTCCTGGCTCTCCAAAACCTGTCCACCAAGTCAGGAATCTGATGGAATACTCCCCACTTTCCTGGATGGGTGCAGCTCCAACAACACTCAAGAAGCTTGAGATTATCCGGGCCAATTGATTGGCCCCATATCCACCGCCTCAGCACTCACTCCCTCCACCACCGACACCCAGTAGCAGCAGCGTGTGTACCATCTGCAAGATCCTGTGCATAAATTCACCAAGGCTCGTTAGCACCTTCCAAACCCATCTAGAAGGACAAGGGCAGCAGATACATGGGAACACCACCAGTTGTAAGTTCCCTTCCAAACCACACACTATCCCCTCCATCCTGACATGGAAATATATCACCATTCCTTCATTGTCACTGGGGCAGAAGCCTGGAACTCCCTCCCTAACTGCACTGTGGACCACCTTCTCAAACACAATACAGGGTGGGCAATAAATGCTGGACTTGCCAGTGACGCCCACATCCCAGGAAAGATTAAGTGGAGAAAGCTGGAATGTAGCCACCATTACACTCGAAGCTGAAAGGGCCCTGAAAGTTACCGCTGAGCTAGGTTTGCTGTTACTGGGGAGGCGATGGCTGTGAATCCAGAGACCCAGATAATGTTCTGGGGACCTGGGTTCGAATCCCACCAGGGCAGATGGTGGAATTTGAATTCAATAAAATATCTGGAATTAAGAGTCTAATGATGACCATGAATCCATTGTTGAATGTTGGAAAGACCCATCTGGTTCACTAATGTCCTTTAGGGAAGGAAACTGTCATCCTTACCTGGTCTGGCCTACATGTGACTCCAGATCCACAGCAATGTGGTTGACTCTGAAATGTCCTCTGGGCAATTAGAGAGGGGCAATAAATGCTGCCTGGCCAGTGACGCCTTCATCCTGTGAATGAATAAATTGAAGATGACCTCTATTCTGGATTCCTGGGTGGGTATGCTTGGAGCGGGGACAATGGGGGAAGGGGAGGTTGCAATCTACCTTGTTCTGAGCCATTGTGACCCACATGTTTCGATCCTCCTGTAGGGCCCCAGTTACCGTGGTATGCACGCCAATGACCGTCAGCTGTCGGCCACAACGGTCAGGCTCGGTGGGTGGAGGACGCCACGGGTGGCCGAGTGAGCCGCCCCATCACCAGCGCCATGGCAAGAATGGCCACAGCTTTGGGCGGCAGCGCTGTCGGGGGGCGGACCATGTCCTGCAGCCTGGACGCGCCCGCCAACGCCATCAGTGTCTGCCGTGACGGATCCCAGGTGGCGGTGGCCGGGCGCAACATCTTCAAGGTCTACGCCATCGAGGAGGAGCAGCTGTGCGAGAAGGCCAACCTGCGGGTAGGCCGCAAGCCTTCGCTCAACCTCAGCTGTGCCGATGTGGCCTGGCACCAGGCAGAAGACAATCTGCTGGCCACGGCCGCCACCAACGGGGCAGTGGTGACCTGGAACCTGGGCAAGCAATCCCGCAACAAGCAGGACCAACTCTTCATGGAGCACAAGCGCACAGTAAACAAGGTGTGTTTCCACCCTGTGGAGCTGCACATCCTCCTGAGTGGATCCCAGGATGGCTCCATGAAGTGCTTCGACCTGAGGAGGAAGGAGTCTGTCTGCACCTTTTCAGGTAGGCGCCTGACCGAGCCCGGTAGAGTTTGGAAGGTTGAGGGATGGTCTGATTGAAACTCCCAGGATACTGAGAGGCCTGGATAAAGTGGATGCGGAGGCGATGTCTGCACCAGCAGGAGAGACTGAGACCCTGGGCCCACAGCCTCAGGGAAAAGGGACGACCCTTTAGAACTGAGGTCAGGAGGAATTCAAACCCCACCGCGGCAGATGGCGGAATTTGGATTCAATTAGAGGCACCGTCATAGAGCCATACAGCATGGAAACAGACCCTTCGGTCCAACCAATCCATGCTGACCATTATTCCAAAATAAACTAGTCCCACCTACCTGTGCTTGGCCCGTATCCCTCCAAAGATTTTTTATTCATGTACTTATCCAAATTAAAAGAAAAGTCTGGAATTAAGAATCTACTGATGACCGTGAAACCATTGTCGATTGTCATAAAAACCCATCTGGCTCACCATTGTCCCCCAGGGAAGGAAATCTTCTATTTTCACCTGGTCTGGCCTACATGTGACTCCAGACCCACAGCAATGTGCTTGACTCTCAACTGTCCTCCGGGAAGTTAGGGATGGGCAATGCTTCTGGCCCAGCCAGAGACGCCCACATTCTGTGAATGAATAATAAAGAAAACAAAAAAAAAAATTTCTTCAGCCAGAGGGTGGGGAATCTGTGGAACTCATTGCTGCAGAAAACTGTGGAGGCCATGGTCATTGAGTATCTTCAAGACGGAGATAGATAGGTTCTTGATTACAGGTAGTTCTAGTGTAATGCATGTTTCATTAACACGAATTGGCAGTAACATGATTGATAAATAGTGGACACTGTTTGGACAATGCAAACTTTTTGCTGTACAGGTATGATGATTTTTCTCTGTTACGCAATTTTCTACTTCGGTTTTCTACAGTGCAAGGTCATGCAAGAACGCAACTATCCCGTAATAGGAGAACTACCTGTAGTAAGGAGATCAAGGGTTTTGGGGAAAAGGCAGAAGAATCAGATTGAAACACATGGCAGAGCAGACGAGATGGGCTGAATGGCCTAATTCCGCTCCTATTTTTATGGAAGTGCTGCTGAAGAGTTACTGAGAGTGCCCCATATTTGCAGAAATATAAGATTTGCAATCGGCCGCTGTCCTTGGCCCACCACAAATTTCATTCTTGTTTTAAATCCCCCTTCTTCCTTCCATGGGATGTATGTGCCACTCCATCTCTAATTGCCCCTTGAACAGAATGGCTTGCCAGGCTATTTCTGATGGTGATTACGAGCCAACCATATCACTTTGAGTCTGGAGTCACATGTAGACTGGGCAAGGATGGCCCTAAAGGACATGGGTGAACCTGAGAATGGCCACTGCCACTGAGACTAGCTCTCAATACCAGATTTTATTAATCCAGTTGATTCTAAACTCCATCCACTGTGATGAGATTTGAACCCATGTCCCCAGAACATTAGCCTGGATTGCTAGTCCAGGGCCGTTACCACTTTGCCCTGCTCACCCTTACTCCAGTTCCCTTGCCAATTATTCCTAAAGCTGACTGTTTAAAATCTCAGATTCTTGTCTGACCTCCTGGATTGGGCTCCTAACCTTCCTGGGGGACAGTCACTGCGGCATATTCCTGTGCCCCAGCCGGATCAGCTGCTGGGACCCTCGCCCAAGCCTTTGCCAGCTCCAGACCCTGCTCTTCTACTGCCATCTTGTCTGGACCGTTTCTCTAAAGCTTACCCAGTCATTCTTGTACCAAAGATAATAGGAACAGCAGATGCTGGACAATCTGAGATAACAAGGTGTAGAGCTGGATGAACACAGCAGGCTAAGCAGTATCAGAGGAGCAGGAAAGCTGATGTTTCAGGCCTAGACCCTTCTACCAAGTTCCATTCACCCCTCACTCACTGTGCTCACTAACCTACAATGGCTCTTGTTCTGAGGAAAGCCTTGATTCTTTTCCTTTTGTTCAAATCCTTGAGTATACCCTATCTCTAATCATCTCCAGCCCTCCTGCCGTCTGAAAACACTATGTTCCACCATCTTTAGCCTCCTCTTCTTCAATCACTTCTCCCACCATTTTTCGACCGTGCTCCAAGCTCTGAAAATTTCTCCCCATTTCCCTTCTCCATGCTCTCCCAAGATGCTTCTGAAGAGCAACAGTGAGGAAGGGCAGGGTCGAATAAATCAGAAAGACTCTTTAGTTTATACTGTGAGCTCTCTGGAGGGCGTACCAATCGTCAGTGCAGTACCAACAGAGCCCTGTTGGAGGTGCTGTCTTTCACACTCTCTGCTGTCCACGGTCAATGAGAAAGATCTCAGGGGCAAGAGAACTTTTTTCAAGGGACCCTGGCCAATGTTCATTTGTCACTAAAACCAGATAATGCGGTGACTGTCAAAGCGCTATTTGTGGGAGCTTGATGTGCACAAATTGGCCTCTGTGCTCTCCATATCACAACACTGACCCCATTTCATAGGCACATCGCCCACGTTCCTGTTGTTGGCAGAAGGTATAACTCTGGTCCTGTCTGTTAGGCCGGAACTCCTTTGTAATGTTACTGTGCTGCACTGCCTTCTGCAGGTCAGTCGGAGAGCGTGCGCAATGTCCACTTCAGTGCCCGCGATTTCTTCACCTTCGCTGCTACCTTCGAGAATGGGAACGTACAGCTGTGGGACATGCGGAGACCTGACCGGTGCGAGAGGATGTTCACAGCTCACAACGGACCTGTCTTCTCTTGTGACTGGCACCCGGATGACAGGTAGGAGCGAGCCTGGAGCAGTGTGCATAGCACATGGTGTGTTTGTACATGGGCGTGTGGAAGTACACGGGTAGATATACGTGCGAGTATACTCGAGACTACATCCTTCTGTTTGGGTCATCGCCACCTCACAAATTTACCTTAATTCAGGGCATATGGGCATCAATGGCTGGGCCATCATTTATTGCCCATCCCTAGTTGCCCTCCAGGTGAGCTGCTCCACTCCGTGTGGTGCAGGGAGACCCACTTCCAGAGTTTTGACCCAATACTGAAGGAATAGTGATGTCTTTCATTCCGTTAGTTATATCGAGTTAATTACTGCACTGAAAGAGGCTGTTTGGCCCATCGGGTCCACGCTAACTCCCTGAGCACCAGTTCACTCAGTTCCATTCCTCATCTGTGACCGTCTTCCTCTAAAAGTCCACTGTTTCCTTTTTAAGTGAAACATCATTCATCATCTCCACTCCCACCTTCTTGTGGGGCTCCAAGTTCCAGATCATCACCATTTTCTACATGAAATCATATTTCCTCCCATCTGACCCCCACATCTCTCTCCAAAACCTTAAATCTGTGTCCCCTCCCCAACTCTATCCAGTGAATGGGGACAGCTTTTCCTCATCTACCTTAGCGAGACCTGACAATTTTCACCTCCATTGAACCTCCCCTTGGTCTCCTATGTTCCAGGGAAAACAGTCCCATTGTTTCCACCCTAACTCGTACCTAAAATCCCTCATCTCTGGAACCATTCTGATACATCTAACCTCTCAGGCACCCTCACATCTTTCCTAAAATGTGACCAGTTCAGGACATAATTCTCTCGCTGGGGCCTACCCAGAGCTTTAGAAAGGTTTAGCATAATCTTGTTGTTTTTGTATTTGGTGCTCAGTGTCCTATATACTTCTTTCACGACTCCCTCAATATATCCTACCACCTTTAAAAGACCAATGTCCATGAACAGCCAAGCCCTTCTGTCCCTGCCAACTCTGTAGAATGGGGCCACCGAGTCATCTTGGCCTCTCTCCCTCTCCCTCCTTCACCGCGCACATCTCTCCCTACATGCAATTCCATCTGCCTAATCTGCTAGCCTCTCTACATCCCACTGCGGTCAGTTGGCATCACCCTCACATTTTGTCACCCCTCGAAGCTTGGTATTGAAACCAGATGTTGAGTCATCTTCACTGGCTTACAACCCCAGGAGGTGGTGGGGAGGTCCCTGTGCCCAGGGCGGTAATGTATTGAGTTGTTGCAGCGGATACAGATAGAGGTCTCCAGCCTGGTCCTTGTGGGTTGGTGCCAGCCTTCACCTCTTTCTGTTTCTTATGCAGGGGCTGCCTTGTGACTGGAGGACGGGACAAGATGGTCAAGGTGTGGGACCTGACGGGTTACAAGGCCAGGGAGATGTACTGTGTGCAGACCATTGCCTCTGTGGCACATGTGCTTTGGCGCCCAGACAGGAGATACCACATCGCCACCTGCTCCATGATGGTGGACCACAACATCTACATATGGGATGTCCGTAGGCCTTATATTCCCTTCGCTATGTTTGAGGAGCACCGAGACGTCACCACTGGCATTGCCTGGCGCCATAACCACGACCCCCACTTCCTTCTGTCCGGCTCAAAGGACAGCACCCTCTACCACCATTTCTTCAAGGATGCCCAGCGGCCAGCAGGCCAGGCTGTGCCCGAGGGCTTGTGCTTCGGCCTGTTCGGGGACGTGGCATTTGCTGTCAAGGAGGGCCTGTGCTCGGCCGAAAGCCACCGCAAGGCCCTGTCCGCCGACCGCCGATACCCATTCTTCTTCACCCGACGGCCGGACCCCACCGAGCAGTTCACCAATGTATCGAGTGCCCTCAGCCTCTTCGAGACGCAGCCTGGTGCTGCCTCCATGGACTGGTTCGCTGAGACGGCGGCCCGGTACAGCCTGAGCGGAGGTCCCCTGCCTGAGCTGTGCGACCGTAATGCTGCCGTCGCCAGGCAACTCAGCCGCCACCAAGTGGCGCAGATCTGGAGGATGCTGAAGATCATTTACACAGGAACAGGGGCTACCAGCAACATGTTGCCAGGGTCAGGGAAGACAGGGCCCCCTCTCACCCCCCTCAGCAGGTACGGTGACCAACACTCACCTCCCTCAGCGGGTACAGTGACCACCCCCACCGCTTCACCACCCCCTCAACAGGTACAGTGCCCTCTCCACTACCACCCCCCCACCTCAGCAAGTACAGTGCCCTCTCCATTACCCTCCCCCACCTCAGCAGGTACAGTACCCTCTCCATTACTCCCCCCACCTCAGCTGGTACAATGCCCTCTCCATTACCCCACCCCCCCACCTCAGCAGGTACAGTGCCCTCTCCACTACGCCCCCACCTCAGCAAGTACAGTGCCCTCTCCATTACCACCCCCACCTCAGCAGGTACAGTGCCCTCTCCATTACTCCCCCCACCTCAGCTGGTACAGTGCCCTCTACATTACCCCGCACCCCCACCTCAGCAGGTACAGTGCCCTCTACATTACGCCTCCCCACCTCAGCAGGTACAGTGCCCTCTCCATTACCCCCCTCCCACCTCAGCAGGTACAGTGCCCTCTCCATTACCCCCCTCCCACCTCAGCAGGTACAGTGCCCTCTCCATTACC
>JAHRHZ010000008.1:4008184-4032198 GCA_024137785.1 Ginglymostoma cirratum | reverse complement strand
TCAGCAGGTACAGTGCCCTCTCCATTACCACCCCCACCTCAGCAGGTACAGTGCCCTCTCCATTACCACCCCCACCTCAGCAGGTACAGTGCCCTCTCCATTACCACCCCCACCTCAGCAGGTACAGTGCCCTCTCCATTACTACCCCCACCTCAGCAGGTACAGTGTGCCTGAAGGGGGCAGTACAGCCACTGGCATGACCTTTGTCGTAGACAACATCCAACAATGGAGGCAGTTCAGAAGAGGTTCATTAGCTTTGCTACATAGTTGGTAGGGACGGTGGGAATCTACCTATAATGGGGATGTGATGGCCCAGCGGTATTATTGCTGGACTGCAGAGACCCAGGGAATGTTCTGGGGACCCAGGTTTGAATCCTACTGCGGCAGACGGTGGAATTTAAATTCAATGAATATCTGAAATTGATAATCTAACGATAACCCTGAAACCATTGCTGAATGTCAAGAAAAACTCATCTGGTTCACTAATGCCCTTTAGGGAAGGAAACTGCCCTCCCTACCTGGTCTGGCCTACATGTGACTCCAGACCCACAGCAATGTGGTTGACTCTTAATTGCTCTCTGGGCAATAAATGCTGCTTAGCCAGCAATGCCCAAATCCCATGAATGAATAGATGAAAAAAGATTAATTCCAAAGAGGAGTGTTTTAGCTTATGAAGATAGATCAGGCAGTTCAGACTTTACTAGAGCTAGGGGCGATAGCCTCAAAGTAAGAGGGGAGGGAAGCAAATTTAGGACCGAGCTGAGGAGGAACTTCTTCACCCAAAGGGTTGTGATTCTATGGAACTCCCTGCCCAATGAAGCAATTGAATGTTTTTAAGGCAAAGGGTTTTTGAACAGTAAGGGAATTAAGGGTTAAGGTGAAGGGGTGGGTAAGTGGACTGAGTCCATGAAAAAGGTCAGCCATGATCTTATTGAATGGCAGAGCAGGCTCAACAGGCCCAGGTGACCTACTCCTGCTCCTGTTCCTTACATTCTTATGTATACTCACTCGAGTTTAGAGACTGATAGGAGATCTAGTTGAATTTACAAGATGCTGTACCAAGTGGACATAGAGATGATGATATCTCAGCAGTTTGGAACCCAGGGTGACTATTTTAAAATGGGGGCAAACCTTTCAGAACAGGGATGAGTGGAAATGGCAGCATCTGTGAAGACAGAAACCGAGTTAACATTTTGAGTCTGGTGTAGCTCTTCTTCAGAACTGAGGAAGAGTTAACTCTGTTCCTCGCTCCACAGACGCTGCTAGACCTGTTGAGTTTCTACATGTTTGTTTCAGATTTCCAGCATCCTCGGTATTTTGCTTTTTATTGAATCTTGTCATTATTCCCTTGGTTGCTGATGACAAGGCGTTTCCCATGTTGGTGAATTGAGGGTTATTCAAATGCTAACAAAAACAGAAATTGTAGGAAAAACTCAGCAGGTCTGGCAGCATCTGTGAAGAGAAAGCACAATTAACGTTTCAGATCCAGCGACCCTTCTTCAGAACAGAATTATTCAGCCACTACTTTGTCTGCCTTGACAATGGTGTTTTCACTGAGGAATAGCCATGAGTCGTGCATTATTTGCTACTCCTCGGATAAATAACTCGAGAGCTCTGAGGGAGGGTCACCGGATCTGAACCGTTAATTCTGATTTTTTTTCTTCACAGGTGCTGCCAGACCTACTGAGCTTTTCCAGCAACTTCTGTTTTTGTAACCCAAGGTGTGGATCAGTATGTCCGGTTTCCTCCCACAGTCCAAAGATGTGCAGGTTAGATGGATTGGCCATGCTAAATTGCCTGTTGTGTCCAGGGATGTGTTGATTAAGTGGGTTGTAGGGGGATGAGTCTGGGTGGGATGCTCTGAGGTTCAGTGTGGACTTGTTGGGCTGAAGGGCCTGTTTCCACACTGTAGGGATTCTATCTATCTAAGAAAAGGTGTTTTATAAATGCCAGATTCATTGGAATAATTTGCTATCTCTGATTCTTCTGTCTTGAGGAGGGGTAGGCTTAAACCCAAGTAATAACCAGTACTCACCAGAGTCTAAACAGCTGATATTTTTACTGTAAATGGGGTGGGGAAAGTATTGTTTCTCCCAGCATTTCTATGGAAACTCAGATGAGGGAGGGTAAGGGCTAGGGTTGGGGAATTACTGTCCCTGTCTGCCATGATCTCATTCTGTAGGTTCAGGTCCTGAGGATTAAAACTGCCCAGATGTGTTCCGCTTGGCAGCTGATGGGAGGAACCCTCCATCTGGACCAGGATGGTGACATGAGGAATGTGAGAATATTGGAGCTGACGTAGGTCATTTAGCCCATTGAACTCGCTCTGCCACTGAATTAGATCATGGTTGATCTCAGGGGCTTGACCTTTAAATCTGTAATTTGAAGTTAGCTTCACGTCAATTAATCCAGAATTGAAATCTAGTCTCAGTGATCGTGAGACTATCATTGCTATAAAAATGTCCTTTAGGGAAGGAAATCTGCCATCCTTACCTGGTCTGGCCTAGATATGACTTCAGACCCACAGCAATGTGGGTGACTCTTAACTGCCCTCTGAAATGGCCAAGCGAGCCATTCAGTTCAGGGGCATTTAGAAATGGGTAATACATGCCAGCCTTTGTCACTGACACTCAAATCCCTTAAAGAAACTTAAAGAAACTCTGCCTCAGTGCCATTTTCCTGCATCATCTCACTTTCTCTATATCCCCTAAAAACGTTTATATCCAGAAATCTATCTATTTCTATCTCAAACTTGCTTAATGATGGTGAGCACAGATTTGAAACAATCCCTGATTTAAGTGAAGAGATTCCTCATCGCAGTCTTAAATGGCCTGCCACTTTTCATAAGATCATGCCCCATAATTCTAGAATCACCAACCTGGGGAAATATCCTATCTATACCCACCTTGTCATGCCTTGATGAAATTTACAAATTTCTTACCAGATCATACCTCACTCTTTGAAACCCTAGAGAATACAGACCTGGTTTCTTCAAACTCTCCTCAAGGCAATGCCACCATCCCAAGGTTTACTCCAGTTGCACTCCCTGTATGGTACATATTTTTTATTTATTCACTTGTGGGATGTGGGCGTTGCTGGCTGGCCAGCATTTATTGCCCGTCCCTAATTGCCCTTGAGAAGGTGGTGCTGAGCTGCCTTCTTGAACTGTGCACTATATTTCCAGGAAATATTTGTCTATAGACAACAAGTGACTGCAGTCGGAAATGCAGCACCTGAAGGAAAGGGTGGTGGGGAGGGAGGTCAATAGCAAATCAAAAGTGAACTGGATAAGTAACAGAAGTGATAGGTTTTGTAGGACTGGTAATATGTGTGCATCAAAGCAACTCTGATTCGATGGGCAAGGTTTACAACCACCAGAGATAGTAGGAACTGCCGATGCTGAAGATTCTGAGATAACAAGGTGTAGAGCTGGATGAACACAGTAGGCCAAGCAGCATCAGAGGAGCAGGAAAGCTGACATTTCGGGCCTAGACCCCTCTTCAGAAAATGGGGGAGGGGAAGGGGGTTCTGAAATAAATAGAGAAGGGGGTGGCGGATGGTAGAAGGTGGATAGAGGAGCAGATAGGTGGAGAGGAGACAGACAGATCAAGGAGGAGGGGTTGGAGCCAGTAAAGGTGAGTATAGGTAGGGAGTTGGGGTGGGGGTTGGTCAGTGAGGAGGGAGGGGCGGGTAGGTGAGAGGGAAGACAGACAGATCAAGGAGGCGGGGATGAGGCTGGTAGGTTGGAAGTGGGGGTGGGGGTTGGTCAGTGAGATGGGAGGAGCGGATAGGCGGGAGAAAAGACAGACAGGTCAAGGAGCCGGGGACAAGCTGCGCTGGTTTTGGGTTGAGGTCGGGGGAGGGGAGATTTTGAAGCTTGTGAAGTCCACATTGATACCATTGGGCTGCAGGGTTCCCAAGCGAAATATGCTGTTCCTGCAACTTTCGGGTGGCATCATTGTGGCACTGCAGGATGCCCAGGATGGACATGTCATCCAAGGAGTGGGAGGGGGAGTTGAAGTGGTTCGTGACTGGGAGGTGTTGTCGTTTGTCACAAACCGAGCATAGGTGTTCCACAAAGCAGTCTCCAAGCCTCTGCTTGGTTTCCTCGATGTAGAGGAGGCCATATCGGGAACAGCGGATACAATATACCACATTAGCAGATGTACAGGTGAACTTCTGTATAATGTGGAAGGTTTACTTGGCGTCTGGGACGGGGGTGAGGGGGGAGGTGTAGGGGCAGGTGTAGCACTGCCTGCGGTTGAAGGGAAAAGTGCCCGGGTGGTGAGCTAGTGGGGAGTGTGGAGCGGATGAGTGAGTCACGGAGAGAGCAGTCCCTCCGGAAGGCAGGTAAGGGTGGGGAGGGACGTATATCCTTGGTAGTGGGGTCAGATTGCAGGTGGCGGAAGTGGCGGAAGATGATTCATTGAACCCGGAGGTTGGTGGGGTGGTATGTGAGGATGAGGGGGGATTCTGTTTTGGTTGTTATTGCGGGGAGGGGGTGTGAGGGATGAGGTGCGGGGCTGCTTTGTGGAACACCTATGCTCAGTTCATGACAAACGACAACACCTCCCAGTCGCGAACCACTTCAACTGCCCCTCCCATGACATGTCCATCCTGGGCCTCCTGCAGTGCCACAACGATGCCACCCGAAGGTTGCAGGAACTGCATCTCATATTCCGCTTCACAACCCTGCAGCCCAATGGTCTCAATGTGGACTTCAAAAGCTTCAAAGTCTCCCCTCCCCCAACCTCATCCCAAGACCAGTCCATCTCGTCCCCACTTCCTTGACCTGTCCATCTTTTCTCCCACCTATCCGCTTCTCCCTCCTCACTGACCAACCCCCATCCCAACTCCCTACCTACACTCACCTGTACTGGCTTCATTCCCGCCTCCTTGACCTGTCCGTCTTCTCTCCACCTATCTGTTCCTCTATCCATCTTCTACCATCGCCTCCCCCTCTCTCTATTTATTTCAGAGCCTCCTTCCCCTCCCCCATTTCTGAAGAAGGGTCCAGACCCAAAACGTCAGCCTTCCTGCTCCTCTGATGCTGCTTGGCCTGCTGTGTTCATCCAGCTTCACACCTTGTTGTATACAACCACCGTGCTCTTTCACTTACAAAGAAAGACTGGATAGGCTGGGGCTTCTTTCAGTGGAGCTTAGGAGGTTGAGGGGTGAACTTATAGAAGTTTATAAAATAATGAGGGGTATAGATAGAGTTAGTGGTAGTTGTCTTTTCCCTAGGATGGGGGATTTCAAGACTAGGGGACACATTTTTAAGGTGAGAGGAGAGAGATTTAAAAATGACATGGGGGTAAATCTTTTACACAGAGGGTGGTTCGCATGTGGACTGAACTTCTAGAGAAAGTGATGGATGTTGGTACAGTTAAAACATTTAAAAGATATTTGGATAGGTACATGAATGGGAAAGGTTTGGAGGGATATAGGCCAGGAGTAGGCAGGTGGGATTAATTGAATTTGGGATTATGGTGAGCATTTCTGGTGGTTCAGGTTAGAGCCATTAGAGCTCCCATGTCTATATCTCTTGGCCAACACTCTTCCCTCAGCTGACATGTCCAACTGAACTACATTGTCGGTCTGGATGAGGGAATGCAGTCTTGGAACAGGAGGACCAACTAAGATCCCTTCACCAAGGGATTCAACGAGTGAAATGTTTGAGATATTTTGAAAGGGGCCTTTCGCTCCTATCAGCTTGGGTAGGATTTGGACACTGGATGTGAGGATTCTCCCACCACCTTTCCCACTTCACTGATCGTGTCTGTGTTTTATCACCAGCTGCCAGGCAGCGTGTTGCTTTGGTTTGTAAAGGATTCTCTCTCTTGTTTTCTCTTCCCCCCGCCTCTGCCCCACCCGCACGCCCCCCCCCCCACCCCTCACATGCCCTGACCCTGTAGCTTTACATTAAAGGACAGTACAGCTGCGTTGGGAGGTGAAGCCAAACTGGAGCGAAGCCGAATGGAGAACCGACAGGACAGTCTCCCTCTGGATTCGACAGTCACCTCGCTGCAGACAAACGAAGGTATCCTTTTATCATCTTTTATTTGCTGCAACTTAACAGGTAACACGAGGAGTCATCTATCTGACCCCTTGAGCCTGCTTCAACCTCTATGGGTAGTCTTCCACCTCAATCCCACTTTCCTGACCAGTCCCCATATCGCTCAATAACTTCATTGTTCAAAAATATTTCCATCTCAAATATGCTCGCGGTCGGACAGCTTCTGGGAAGGAGAATTCTGAAGTTTTGCCATCATCTGGATGAAGAAATTCCCCCTCATTCTCAGGCCTAACTGATCAGTCCTTTTATAAGCTCATTGACTAGGCTGGCATTTGTTGGCCAGCCCTAACTGCCCTTGAACTGAGTGGCCCATATTTCAGAGGGCAGGTAAGAGTGAACTACATTGCTGTGAGTCTGGAGTATATCAGACCAGGTAAGGATGGCAGATCTTCTTCCATAAAGGGCACTCGGTGAAGCTGGTTGGGCTTTTCTGGCCTTTAATAATGGTTTTATGGTCACCATCCCTGAACCAAACTTCCACATTTGAGAAACTGAATTTAACTTCCAGCAGCTGTCTTGGTACCCAGTGTTCCCAGTGTACTAACTGTGCCTCTGGATTATTAGTGATGGTGATTTTACCACTACACCACCATCTCCCATGATGGCTTTGTGTTCTAGACTCTCTCTCCAAGGGCTGTTGGCTCTTGGTTTGTCAAGATCTCTTTGAATATTATATGTTGCAAAGAGACCAACTCTCATTAACCTCTGAGAAAAAGGTCCATTCTGCTCGATTCTCTTCTCAGAGGAAAAGCTCTCCCTGGAATGAAGCAAGTGACCCTCTTTTGCACCTCCAAACATCTCCTCCCTTAGGGGAGGAAGACTACTGAAGCCCTCTGTTATAGCAGCAAGACCTCTTTACTCTCACACTCCAAATCCCTGCAAGAAACACAACGAAGCCAACTTCATGCATTGTTTGCTGCAGCTACACATTTCTGTCATTTTTGTGTAATGAGACCCAAATCTCTTAGAATACAAACAAATTTTATTTCAACGATTGCTGCTTGTTTCAAAATCTCTGTCTTTCTAACAAGCAAATGGAGTGGAGTGGGGGCACATTTTTTGCTGAGTTCTCTGTGCTTTTACAGCAAAGCCTAAGACATTAATTTGCCTGATAAATCACCTCATTCATTCTTGGTGACACATTAATCCCAAATAGCCCAAAGGAGCAGACAGAATAATGTTGGTTTCACACACAAAGATTTTACGGACGAGCTGTGCAGATGGTGTCCCCAAGACTTTAAGATGATGTGTATGTTTGCCCACTGGCTCAGAGCTGGCAAGGGCCCTGTGTCATCCCTTTTTGGGAAGATTTACCGGAATAAGCATTTAAGAGGGTGGCAGTGGGACCAGGGACCCTGTGGGTGGGGGAACTGCTGGAGGCTTGCAGCTCTCCATTGTTCCCCAGCGCCGCTGGGCGGTGGTGGCCACTTCTTTCACTGCACCTATTCCAAAGGTCAACAGGGGACCCAGGGGCAGGTGAATAATCGAGGGGGGGCGATTCTAGGGATTGCAGGTGAAAGGGAGAAGTGGATGGGGTAATAGAAACATACAGACACATAAAATAGGGGCAAGAGTAGGCCATTCAGCCCTTTCAGCCTGTTCTGACATTCAATATGATCATGGCTGATCATCCAACTCAGTCCCCTGTTCCTGCTTTCTCCCCCGACACCCTTTGATCCCTTTAGCCCTAAGAACTAGATCTAACTCCTTCTTGAAAACATTCAATATTTTGGCTTCGACTGCTTTCCATTGTAGAGAATTCCACATTGTCTGGATGAAGACATTTCTCCTCATTTCAGTCCTAAATGGCCTACCCTATATCTTTAGGCTGTAACCCCTGGTTCTGGACTCCCCAGTCATCTGGACCATCTTTCCTGTGTTTAGTCTGTTTATCCTTGATGGAGTTTTATAGGTTTCTATGAGATCCTCTTCATTCTTTGCAACTTTACTCTGCTCCCCCATTCAGTATGATCATTGCTATCTTAATGCCACATTTCCCACTTGCCCTTCACCCCTTCCCCCGATGCCTTTAAAATCTAAACTTTTACCAATCTTTCTTGAATATATTCAGTGCCCCAGCTTTCTGTGGTAGAGAATTCCACAGGTTGACCACCCTCTGAGTGAAGAAATGTTTCCTCATCTCAGTCCTAAATGACATACCCTGTATCCTGAGACTGTATCCTGTGGTTCTAGACTCCCTAACCAGGGGGAAAACCCTCCCTGCATCTAATCAATCCAGCTCCGTAACAACGTCTCTCCTCCTCCTAAACTCTACAGAAATAAAGAAGACTGTATTTCAGCCTTAACAATTCTTTGAGCTCAATATTTGTCCCTCAGCCTGTGTTAATTGCAAAAGGTCCATGCCCTGAAATTCATCCTTCTCTCATGTCACTGGGGAAACAAGATTCTTGTGAATGAGATGTAAGCTGGTTGTATGCAGTACCAGTCTATGTTACTGTTCATATCTTTGTTAGAGATAAGACATTGTGAAAACAGCTTGATGTTCTTAGAATGGTGAAATGGGTGGCACTATGTTTTACAACAAGCTAACTCAGCAGGTCTGGCAGTACCTGTGGAGAGAGAAACAGAACGAATGTTTTGAGTCCAGTACGAGTATGGGAGTTGGGAGGTTGTACAGGACATTGGTGAGGCCACTTTTGGAATACTGCATGCAATTCTGGTCTCCCTGCTATAGGAAAGATGTTGTGAAACTTAAAAGGATTCAGAAAAGATTTACAAGGATGTTGCCAGGTTTGGAGGGTTTGAGCTACAGGGAGAGGCTGAATAGGCTGGGGCTATTTTCCCTGGAGTATCGGAGGCTGAGGGGTGACCTTATAGAGGTTTATAAAATTATGAGGGGCATGGATGGGGTGAATAATCAAGGTAATTTCCCCAGGGTAGAGAAGTCCAAAGCTAGAGAGCATAGGTTAAAAGTGAGAGGGGAATGATTTAAAAGGGACCTAAAGGGCAACTTTTTCACGCAGAGGGTGGTGTGTAAGGAATGAGCTGCCAAAGGAAATGGTGGAGGCTGGTACAATTACAACATTTAAAAGGCATCTGGATGGGTACATGAATAGGAAGGGATTAGAGGGATATGGGCCAAATGCTGGCAAATGGGAATAGAAAATTTAGGATATCTGGGTCTTTAGCCAACCTCCAGTCTTCCAGCACCTCACCTGTGGCTATCGATGATACAAAAATCTCAGCAAGGGGCCCAGCAATCACTTCCCGAGCTTCCCACCAAGTTCTAGGGTACACCTGATCAGGTCCCAGGGATTTATTCACCTTTTATGCATTTTAAGACATTCAGCATCTCCTCCTCTGTAAGATGGACATTTTTCAAGATGTCGCTATTTATTTCCCCACGTTGTCACTGTTCCATATCTTTCTCCACAGTAAACACTGATGCAAAATACTTGTTTAGTACCCCCCTGCATATCCTGTGGTTGTTCACATAAGTGGCCTTATTGATCTTTAAGGGGCTGTATTCTCTCCCTAGTTACCCTTTTGTCCTTAATGTATTTGGAGAATCCCTTTGGATTCTCCTAAACCCTATTTGCCAAAGCTATTTCATATCCCCTTTTTGCTCTCCTGATTTCCCTCTGAAGTATATACTCTTACTGCCCTTATACTCCTCTGGGGATTTACTCAATCGTGCTGCCTATACCTGACATATGCTTCCTTCTTTCTCTTGACCAAAACCTCAATTTCTCTAGTCATCCAGCATTCCCTACACCTACCAGCCTTCCCTTCGCCCTAACAGGAACATACTGTCTCTGGACTCTCGTTATCTCATTTTACCAGCCATCAATTTATCTGCAATAATCTGCCTTCAATCAACTTTTGAAAGTTCTTGCCTAATACCGTCAAAATTGGCCTTCCTCGAATTTAGAACTTTAACTTTTAGATCTGGTCTATCCTTTTCCATCACTATTTTAAAACTGATAGAATTCATTCACAGATGAGGGCTGGACTAACATTTATTGCTCAACTCTACCTGCTCAGAGGGCTGTTGAGAGTCACATTGCTGTGGGTCAGGAGTCACACTGTAGACTAGGTAGGGATGGAGCAAAAACAAAGTTGGTGGAAAAGCTCAGCAGGTCTGGCAGCATTTGTGAAGGGAAAAACAGAGTTAACGTTTCAGGTCCAGTGACCCTTCCTCAGAAGGATTCCTGATTCACAGCATCCACAGTTCTTTTGGTTTTTATTTTAGGTAAGGATAGAAGCTTCGTACACTAAATGACACTAATGAACCAGATGCATTTTTCCAACAATTGGCAATGGATTCATGTTCATCATTTGACTCTCAATTCCAGATTTTTATTGAAGTCAAATTCCACCATCTGCCGTGACGGGATTTGAACCCAGCCCAGAACATTGGCTGGGTCTCTGGATTAACAGTCCAGCAATAATACCCCCAAGCCGTCACCTCCCCTTGGTGGGGGTTAGCAGGAGACCTCTGTGCCTGTGATTGTTACGATAGTAGGAGAAGTTAATGTGGATGGCTTCCAGAGCCTCCGTTCTTGTGTTCCACAGCACTGCCACATCTAGTGGTTTGTAAGAATGGCAATAGGCCATTCACAATGGACTCACTCCACAGTTCAAATAGATTGGGGCTGATTAATCCTCAGCCCCTTTTATTTACCTTGGGATCCTCAACCTTTGTAACCTATCACTTGCTAGATACCTAGTAAGAATAAGTCTTGAAGAATCCAGTTCTGTGGGGGATAAGGAATCAGATTTCTGTGACCCCTGAAGGTCATTAGCTTGTGGGTTTTCTCTCTCCCCCCAGGGCAGTGGAGGCTCTGTTGCTAACTGTATTCAAGGCTGGGTTTACACAGAATTCCCTCCCTCAGGGCATTGTGAGTCTACCTCCAGCACCATGCACTACAGCAGTTCAAGAAGGCAGCTTACCACCACCTTCTCAAGGGGCAACTAGGGGCAGGCAATAAACGCTGGCCCACCCAGCAACACCCATGTCCCACAGGTGAATAAAAAGAAAAATATCACTGACAAGGAAGTCAAGAGTCATGGGTGGCCAAGCAGGGAAGAGCAGCCATGATCCACTCAGATGGTGGGACATGCTCACAGGGCCGAATGGCCTACTCCTCTCAAGCTCTTGTGTTCTGAGATCTCGCAGAGTGGTGTGGCCTGATCACACTCTCGTGTCCCTCCACACATGGGGCCCCTGGTACTGAGGTGTTACAATAGGATGGTTTTTGTTCTGATTGATGTCTGTCAGTATTTGCCCTCCATTCAGAGAATGAGGAGACGGAGGGAAGTGATGCCCCAGCAGACTATCTGTTCGGTGACGGTGAAGGTGATGAAGACGACTTCTTCATAGTCGACCACGAGAACGCTCCAGGTGAGTGAGCGTCAGCTCCAACGCTCGCTGAGTATCAGGAAAGGTTGATCCAATCTCTGTAAAACAAAGCAGAGACCAGCGAGCTCATCGGGTTCTGTCAGATTCTGAAGGAGTTTGATAAATAAATGGGTGGCACGGTGGCTCAGTGGTTAACATCGCTGCCTCACAGCGCCAGGGGCCTGGGTTCAATTCTAGCATCAAGCATCTGTCTGTGTGGAATCTGCACGTTCTCTCTGCGAGGGTTTCCTCCCACAGTCTAAAGATGTGCGGTTTAGGTGGATTGGCTATGCTAAATTACACATCAAAGGGACGTGTGGGTTAGCCATGGAAAATATAAGGTTTTGGGGGGGGGAAGGAGGGGTGTCAGTGGGAACTTGGGCTGAATGGCCTGCTTCCTCACTGTAGGGATCCTATTCTAATGGTCTTTGTACCAAGATACAGAGGCAGTTTCCCCTAATGACAGGAGAGCATCCTTCCAGGTTAACTCATTTTGCTCCATCATTCCTTCCATCCCACAGGAGAGGACTCTGAGTTCATCCTCCCACAGGAAGGCTTCCCGCTGCGACATGAAATTCTCGATCACCCGACAACCCTCGATCACTTCCAGGACAAGACAGACTCGCCCCACATCAGTGGCAATGAAGCAGACCTGGTCTCACTGACCCCGACCGAGGGCATTTCCCTGGTCTCCGTCTCACAGCTGCCCTTCGAGAACGGCTTTTCAGCTGATTACTTCAACCTTGTTGTGAGGGACATGATGTGCTTCTACGCTGAGCAAGGGGACGTGCAGATGGCGATCTCCGTCCTCATTGTACTCGGAGACAGGATCAAAAAGGAAATCGACGAGCAGACACAGGTACGGCCAAACGTCATCAGGACAAACTGACTCCACTGTTTTGTCTCTGTTAATCTCTCCCTACAACAACAACCTGCCCTTTCGCGGAGGAAAGCATCCCACCCATGTGCCGCTATGTAAAGGGATATATGGGAACAACCACCACCTTCGAGTTCCCCTCCAAGTCACTCATCATCCTGACTTAGAAATATATCGCCGTTTCTTCACTGTTGCTGGGTCCAAATCCTGGTATTGCCACCCTAATAGCATTGTGGGTCAACCCACAGCAGGTGGACTGCAGCGGTTCAAGAAGGCAGCTCACCACCACCTTCTCAAGGGCAACTAGGGATGGGCAAGAAATGCTGGCCAGCCAGCAACACCCACATCCCACAAAATGAATAGAAAAAAAAGGCACAAATGATGTGATTCTATGAAGGAGAAATGAAGACCACCAGGAGCAGTGGTGCAAGGGTTACATAGTTCATAGTTCATAGAATCCCTACAGTGTGGAAACAGGCCCTTAGGCCCAAAAAGACCACACCAACTCTCAGAGAATCCCACCCAGACCCATCCCCCTATAACCCACCTAATCTACACCTCCCTGAACACCTTGTTTTAAGGAAGATCTTTAAAGGATGCAAGGGATTAGAGAGAGAGAGAGCTTGGGGGTTTGGGAGAAAATCCAAAGCTTACATTCTTCACGACATAAGGGGTTTACAACTAATGTTGGGACAAAGGAAGCAGAGGTTGTGCAAAAAGGACAAAGCTGGATGGATGCAAGAGTCCTTGAGGCTTGTAGGGCTGGAGGAGGTTGAAGATGTGGCTCAGTGTGGGACATGGCCTTGTTTGGAATATGGCCCTGTGTAGGATGTTGGAGAACAGGGAGGCAATGTCTGTCAATGAGCGTTTGGGGGTGGGGGGGGGGTGGTGTGGGAGGTGGAGAAGTGGGTTGAGGAGCAAATCAGACTTTGCGCATCAGGACACAGACAGCAATGTCAACCAGCTCAAGGTTATGGGGGCTTTGGGTACAGCTTATTTTACCACGGCCCTGTTAATTGAATGAGTGTTAGGAAACATGCCCTCTCTCCTTGTGTGGCCTGAGGCTCAAACCTCAATTGGTATCACTTGGAGGAGATCCCAAACTGGAGTCTGGCTAGATTTTCTGTTTGCTAACCCTGGGAATGCTGGTGAAGTCTCTATCAAATAGACCAGGTCCATTAGCACTGCATCCTTGTAGCTATCGTCTATAATTGCCCATTATCCCAAGAACGCCTGTGTGCTGAACTGATGAAGTAATGGGCAGTTTTGAGCAGAGCTAAGGACAGGTTGAGTAGATTGGGCCTACACGCATTGGAGTTTAAAAGGATGACAGGTGACCTTATTGAAAGATACAACGTTCTTATGGGCTGGACAGGGTAGATGTGGGGAGGTTGTTTCCCTTGTGGGAGAGTCTAGGACATAACTCAGAATAAGGGGTTGAACATTTTAAGACAGAGGTGAGGAGGAATTTCTTTTCAGAGGTTAGTGAATCTGTGGAATTCTTTGCTGCAGAGGGCTGTTGAGGCTGGGTCCTTAAATATATTCAGGGTTGTGATTTTTTTTTAACAGTAAGGGGGAATCAATGGTTACATAGAAATAGTAGGAAAATGGAGTTGAGGATTATCAGATCAGCCATGATCTCATTGAATGGCAGCACAGACTCAGTGGGCTGAATGGCCTATTTTTACTCCTATGTCTTATTATTTAAATATAAAAGGTTGTGAGGTGGGGTGACAAGGTAGGTCCTGAGAGGATGTCTCCCTGAAACTAGAACAAGTGGTGGCATATCATCAGACTATCACCCCCACAACAAGGTGGACTCTTCCCACATCAGTGGCCACAAGCTGGATTCTCCCATTTAAGACTGAGATGCAGGTGGTTAGTGTTTGGAATTCTCTTTCACGCTGGAGCTTGTGGGGAGGAGATGGCCTAGTGATATTGCCATTCTTAATCTAGAGACCCAGATAATGTTGAAAGGACCCGGGTTTGAATCTCACCACGGCAGATGGTAGAATTTCAATTCAATGAAAAGCTGGAATTAAGATTCTGCTGATGACCATGAATCCATTGTCAATTGTTGTAAAAACCCATCTGGTTCACTCATGTTCTTTGGGAAGGAAATCTGCCATTCTTACCTGGTCTAGCCTATATATGACTCCAGATCCAATGGGCAATAAATGCTGGCCTAAAATGGCCATGAATGAATCAATGATTGAATACATTCAAGGCTGAGTTAGAGAGATGTTTGATGGACAAAGGAGTCAAGAGTTAGAGGGGACACACACAGGAAAGGGCACCCGAGACCACAATCAGATTAGCTGTGAATTTATTGAACTGTTCACAGATTTGAGGGGATGAATGGCCTGCTTCTATTCCTAGGATGGTTTGGTTTTTTTAAAGAAAGGAGTTTGTTGGCTTTTTGGAAGATACTTAAATCGGTGGGATTTATATCTTATGTTATTTTGAAACCCTTCAGGAGCACTGGTACACCTCCTATATTGACCTCCTCCAACGCTTCCAACTTTGGAATGTAGCCAACGAGGTGATCAAACTGAGCACGTGCAGATCCATCACATGCCTGAACCAGGCTTCGACCACCCTGCACGTGAACTGCAACAACTGCAAACGGCCAATGAACACTCGAGGCTGGATGTGCGAGAGGTGAGTGAATTGTGCCACTGGTGTGAACCCAGGACAGCGGGTTTCCCAGCTGTGTCGGGTGTCCATGGCTGTGTTGGGGGCTGCCCAACATCCTCACAGTGGTTCTGTTGGCAATGGCAGGGGTGGGGGGAGGTGTGTGGTCTGTACCAATTTGAGGTGGGGATGAGTTTGGTGTAGTTCAGGTAAGGCACTGAGGAGCTGTAACCCTAACTGAGGGTACTTGTGATTAAAAATGTGGTGCTGAGTCATAGAATTGTGGAGCATGCAGAAGGGCCATTCGGCCCATTGTGTGTGTGTAGTGGTAACCCTGGGGAATTCTGTACTGCAAAGCAGTTGAGGCCAAAGTATTGAAGGTTTTCAAAAACGGGTTAGATGTAGTTCTTACGGCTAAAGGGATCAAAGGGAATGGAAGGAGAAAGCAGGAACAGGGGACTGAGTTGGATGATCAGCTATAATCGTATTGAAAGGGGAGCAAGCTTGAAGGGCTGAATGGCCTACTCCTGCTCCTAATTTCTGTTTCAAAAAGCTACTCAATTGGTCCCACTGCTTTACTTCTTACACACTACCCTGCAAATGCTTTCAGTTATTAGGACACTTTGTGGCGTGGTGTGTAGTGTCCCTGGCTCTGGCTTCCAGTCCAACCACAGCATCCAATGATCAGGGAAATGTATATATCTCACGGCCAGATGGGGTGAGTATTGAACCTCTATGTGGTTGGTAGAATGATTGAGATGGCCTCCTGGTCAGACACACTGGAGACAGACTGGCATTCTGAGTTACTGCATCAGGCTTTAACAGCTACAGCTTTCCCAATCAATTTCCACAATTCCCTTTCGGAAGTTACTGCAGGACATTAGGCCCAGGATCAGGGTGTGTGAAAACTGAAATTTCTTACAGTAATTCACCTTGCCAGGGTTGGAGGGTTTGAGCTATAGGGAGAGGCTGAATAGGCTAGGGCCATTTTCCCCTGGAGTATCAGAGGGGTGACCTAAAGAGGTTTATAAAATCATGAGGGGCATGGATAGGGTAAATAGGCAAGGTCTTTTCCTAGGGTAGGGAGTCCAAAACTAGAGGGCATAGGTTTAAGGTCAGAGGGGCAATTTTTCACTCAGAGGGTGGTGTGTGTACAGAATGAGCTGCCAGAGGAAGTAGTGGAGGCTGGTACAACTACAACATTTAAAAGGCATCAGCATGGGTAGATGAATACGAAGGGTTTAAAGGGAAATGGGCCAAATACTGGCAAATAGGACTAGATTTATAAAGGATATCTGGGTGGCACAGATGAGTTGGACCGAAGGATCTGTTTCCGTGCTGTATATGTCTATGACTTTGTTCATTACACACATCCCCGCTCTCCCAGCCCCACATCATCACCCCGACCCCCTTCATCCCAGCACTGTTTTGTCCTTGCCCCAGCTACAGATACAACATTGCCATGACCTAACCCCCTGCACACACAAACACATATGCACATCCACGCTGCCCCTCACACACATACGTGCCTCCCTTGTCCCCCTATGACCCACTCGCTTCCATCACACACACACAGCCCAGACACACACACACCCCCCCCACCCATCCCACACACACATGCACATACACACACCCCTCCCTGGTGTAAAAAAAATTTAACAGATTCCCACAGTCCTTCGTATTCTCCAGGTACAGAGCTGCCTATTCCACTGACTTCACAAAATCCTGGAAAATGTAAATGTGGCACAGCCTCAGGCCCTCAAGGTATTGGGAGTTTTGGACCCTGGACCTTTCAGCCAGTACCTTCCAAATGATCGAAACTCACCAAATCAAAGAATTATCCTCCTTATCTTAGCTCAGATTCTTTTGTCATTTCCTCACCATCTATTCTAACCTCGGAAACAGATTCTCCCAATCCACTCCTTTCTAAAACAAAAAATCCTGGAATAACATTGGACAGGAGAGAGAAGGCAGGTCCCACGGGAGTGTGGCACTGGAGGGAGAGAACGAGAGGGGGAGAAGGCAGGTCTGGGAGTGTAGTACAGATGAACAAATCCAGATGTACAGATATTTATATTCTGTTTATTTGCTGTGCTCTTTCTGTTGCTAGGTGTCGGCGTGGTGGCAGTAGATGTGCAGTGTGCCACCATGCGGTGAAGGGGCTCTTTGTTTGGTGCCAGGGCTGTACACATGGAGGACACCTTCAGCATCTCATGGACTGGTTTCAGTTCCACACCCACTGCCCCACTGGGTGTGGCCACCTTTGTGAATACACGTAGCCAATAGCACACTCATCTCCTCTCAACCTCCAGGAAGAGGAGAAACCACAGAGTTGGATTCCAGTGACTGGGGGCCAGGCAGTGCCTGCAGCTTACAGCAAGGAAGGGCCTTTCCAATCGAGGGTGTAAAGGGAAGTTCAGCCTGTTGAGGAGACATTTCATTCAAGGTTAACCACAGAAAGGAACATAGCAGCAATGGATTGGACTACAATAACAGCCAGAGATCAGGGAAAACTACCCCCTTTATGCTGAAGTAAAGGGTTCAAAGATTTTTGGGCTGATGACATCAATAAGGCTGGCCTGCTCCATGACTGAGAGCAAGGATAGTTGTGGAACCTCTTCCTCTGGTTGGGTTATCCACCGTCATTCACAACAGGGGGGCCAGGACGAAAAGCTTGGCTGTGACTGTGCATTGGTTTTAGGATCATGCAGCCCTGCCTATTACATGCTGATCCCTGCTGCATGCTAGTCCTGTGGACATCTCATGTTTAGGTCTCCTGGTGGCGTACCTAACCCCTCCCTTAACTGAACTGTGGGTGCACCTGCAGCACATAGACAGTAGCAGTTCAAGAAAGCAGCTCACCACCATCTTCTCCAGGCCAGTTAGGGATGGGGGGATACATGTTGCCCCAGTCAGTGACACCCACTTCAGTGAAAGAATATCTTACAGAATTAGGTCGAGGAGGGTAGCACAGCAAATTGGAGACACTGGGGTTGCAGATTACATGTAATTCCTTCCCTTAACTCATACCTCTGTGCCCTTGCTTCTCAGAAATGCAACTGTCCGTAAGTACAACTCCAAATGCTCAGCTTGGATGGTGGTGGCATTGGCTTCAAACCACATAATGAAAGCTGTTAGTTGCAGCTTATCAGTAGCTAGACCAGAGAAGGGCAAAGGGAGGAGCTTGAATTAATTCCCTCCCTCCTGGTCCCCAACAGTCAGATGGACTGAAGCCCTGTGACAGTTCTCTGCCCAGTGTTCATATTTAGCCAGCTGCCAGAGCTGTTTAGATGTGAATGAAAGCCAGTTTACAGAACTTCTTCACATAAATGGCAAGAGAGACTTGGGAAACATGTACATGAAAGTCACCTGCTTAAAGTAACAACATACCTGGAGACATCTGAGCAACACAGTGGTGCAGTGGTTAGCACGGCTGCCTCTCAGCACCAGGGACCCTAGTTCGATTCCAGTATTGGGTAACTACCTGCGGAGTTTGCACATTCTCCCCATGCCTGCGTGTTTTTCCTCCGGGTGTTCTGGTTTCTTCCCAGAGTCGAAAGATGTGCAGATCAGGTGGACTGGCCGTGCTAAACTGCCCAGTGTCCAGGGACGTGCAGGCTTAGGTGGGTTAGCAATAGGAAACGCGGAGTTATGGGGATAGGGTAGGGGGCTGGGGCTGGGGCTGTGTGGGATGCTCTTTGGAGGGTTGGTGTGACTCAATGGGCAGAATGGCCTGTTTTTGCACTGTAGGGATTCTAGGATTCAATTCTACGACCTACAACTAAGAAAGGTAAAAAGGTTTGCATTTCTATAGCCTTTTCGTTCAGTTTCTGAACCTGAGACTGACCAACTCTTGGGTGATGCACGTCAAACCCCTCCAAGGTTCCTCAGGATTACCAGAAGCCAGATCAACTTACACCACACCATATGATATCAAAGAACAGCAGAACCCCCAGGCTCTAGTCCCCTGACAGTACCTTGGCATTAATATTGAAGGCTCGTGCTGCAGATTGAGATAGTCAGCTCCCATGATTTAACAGCTTCCAAACACATTTTTAAAAAAATCTCTATTCTTGCAATGTATATATTGCTGACAAGGCTAACATTTATTGACCATCCCTACTTGAGCTTGAGGTGGTGGCGGTGAACTGCCTTCTTGAGCCACATGTAGAGTAGATACACCGCTAGGATTTGAACCTGTGACAGTGAAGCAACAGTGATAATGTTCCAAGGCAGGGCAGTGTGGACTGTCCTTGTCCATCCAGACGTTAAGAGGTTGCAGGTTTGGAAGTCGTTATCGAAGGAGCCTCAGTGAGTTGCTGCAGTGCATCTAGTACATGGTACATCCCGCTGCCACTGTATTTTGAGGGAATGAAGGTTTAAGGATTGTGCACCAAGCAGGATGGTGTCAACTTTGTTGAGTGCCGTTGGGAGCTGCACCATGCCAGGCAAGTAAAGAGTATTCCATCACACTCCGGACTTATGCCCTGTCAGTGGTGGGAGAGAGATGGGGATTCACGAAGAGCCAGGCAGCCCTTAAACCAATAAGCAAAGAAAAGACACAAGGATAAGATTCCAAAGAGCAGCCAGAACAAAGGAAATGAACGTAGTTATCAGCAAGTCAGGCCAGAAAATTAGGAAGTCAGAGTGTCATCCTCAGCTTATTTCTCTTGCCTTTATTTTGTCTGTTGTAACTAAACTCCCTACTCAGTTCAGGCTCTGTCCCCCTGAACAATTCACTAAATTAACAATTAATTCACTGACTAAATTAACTCAAGTCTTACTGGGATTTTTGTTGAAGGCAAGAAAACAGTGTAAAACGTCTTTAATGCATGTAATATTTTAACTAATGCTGTTTTAATTTAAAAGGAAGCTTGCAAGCTGCAGAGTGCAGATGGTATTTAACGGGCTGTGTATTTGCTTCAGCTGCTGGATTTATTCAGTTTGAACACAAGTACATATTTATTTACCAGTAGGAAATGGAAGGTCAATTCAGAATCCACCAACATTGTAGCTCGTGTTTGCATTCCTGACGTGCATAATTCCTGGAAAAACAGGTTAGCATACGTGGAAAGGTTGGGCTTTTACTCACCAGAGTTCAGTAGAATCACAGGAGGTGATCTTACCAAAAACATACTAGATTCCGAAGGGACAAGACTAAATGGATACAAAGATATTACCCCCTTTGTTGGAGGAGTCCAGCAACAAGGGACAATTTGAAAACAGGGAGTCTCCATTTACAATGGAGATGAGGATAAACTTCTTCCCCGTGGGTTGTTTGTCTGTGGTGTCTTTCTTAGAGAGTGGTGGAGGCTGAATAGATTCAAGGCTGAGTTAGATAGAACTCTGATTGTCAAAGGAGTAGAGGGCTACAGGAGGTAGGCAGGAGTGTGGAGTTGAGGCTACAAACAGATGGACCACCACAAGCTCAGCCACTGTAATACTGAACAGCAGAGCAGGCTTCAGGGGCTGAACAGCCTATTCCTCGTTCTTGCATATTTGTCCAGCAAGGACACAGGCTAGAAAACAAGTACACCTTTTCACAAAACTCAGTTAATCATACGGAGCAAAACCATGACAGCTCAGGTTCATTTGAAAATTCAGAGCTTTCACTGTGACTGAAGATATTTTTACTTTGTTCAGACAGATTATGATACAACTCTGGTGTAGGTGGGAGTTGAATCCAGGCTATCTGACCCAGGGGTAGGGACACCAGCAGTGTGCCAGAACAGCCCTTTCACTTTGATTGAATTCTTACTACTTACTGATTTTCTGTGCACCATATCATGTTGGATTTTTTGCATAGAGGTGCCAAGTGGCCTGGGAGCAATTGTGAGTCATGACAGTGAAGTCAGCAAAAAGAAACTTGTGTTTATTAATATATAGCCTTTCGTGACCCCAGGATGTGCCAAAGTACTTTATAACCAAGTATGAAGTTACACTCTTGTACTGTAGAGAATGCAACTAAATTGTGCACAGCAATCACACACAGACAGTAAAGAAATAATGACCACACTATCTTGCTAGAACATCAGATAAGCCAGTTTGAACTGGAGTTTCATGTATTCTTTTTAAATATGTATTTATTTTCAGATAACAAAAAAAAAAACTTGTTTTTGTGATGGGTGAAGCTAAAATATTGGCTAGGACTTTGTACAGTCCCCAAAGCTCAGGTCTCAGAAACACAGAGAACTGGAGTTAGAGCAACATTCTCTAAACTGTGAGCGCACACAGCTGCTCAGATGTTCCCTGCATGGCAATGGGCATCGGCACACCAATCAAGGCATTGACTTCAGTCACAAAAGTCTCTGGTGCACACTGGCCTTGGAGGTCTGCACAGCTGGTAAGAAAATTAGAGGGAATGTTGAGCAGCAGTAGGCCACTCATCCTATCAAGCCCATTCCATCATTCAATATGATCACAGCACAGCCTCTATCTCCCCATACTCTCGACACCTTCAGGGTCTAGAAATGTATCGTCATAAATATATTCAGCGACCTGCCTTGACAGCTGTGATAGAGAATTCTACAGGACCATCACTCAGAGTGTAACCCATCTTCACAAAGCTATCTTTTTGGGAATGGCAGACAAGGGTTTCTCCTCAGTCAAAGGAAGGCAACTGACAGATTTCCAGAACTGAACTGATTTCATTGAAAATCCATTTCCTTCCACATAAGAATTTGCATTGCTTTTTGACTCTAATCGCCTACTTTTCACAGAAACTCTAGATGGAAACAGACAGTTGAAATTACGTTATCAAGAATGCGGCAACTTGTTAACCATCAGTAGGGAGACCTCCAACCCGCACTAATCAGGACAAGCAGTCCCTGAGCAGGCCCTCTCACACTCCCTTGTTCTTGACAATGACAGAGTCTAGCACTTCAGTGCAAAAGACACAGCTGAAGCATTTACAGCCATTTTCAGCCAAAAGTGCTGAATAAGTGATCTTTCTCTATCTTGTAGTCTTCAATGATTCGCTCCAAGAATCACCAGGAAATGGCAGAATTCAAGGGACAAAACAAAAGGTGCAGATACCAACACATCAAGAGCTGTCTCACCCATTCCAGAATAGCTATAACAATGCTCAAGCAGCTTGATACCATTCAAGACAAAGCAGCCCACTTAACTGGCACCCAATCCAACATTTTTAGCATTCACACCTTACAATGCATAGTACCATCTATAAGGTGCATTGCAGAAATTCACTCAGACAGCACCTTTATAACATGTGACCTCTACCACTTAGAAAGGACAAGGGCAGTAAATACAAAGGAACACCGCCGCACTTCCTCCCAATCCACACCATCCTGACGTGGAACTATGTCACCATTGTGGGTCTACCTACACTGCAAGGACTGCAGAGGTTCAGGCCACCATCTCAAGGGATAACTAGGGATGGAAACACATGCTGGCCACACGAATGATGCCCACATCCCGTGAACGCATAAGAATAAATCATGGGAAAGTCTGGGTTATGTCCTTTCTGAAAAAAAAACTCAAATCCAACCTGGTCAATTATCATCCATTAACCTACACCAATCCTTACTTGGGCGACTGTGTGTGGAGTTTGCAAATTCTCCGCGTGTCTGCGTGGGTTTCCTCCCACAGTCCAAAGATGTGCAGGTTAGGTGGATTGGCTGTGCTAAATTGCCCGTCATGTTCAGGGATGTGTTGATTAGATGGGTTATAGGGGGATGGGGCTGGGTGGGATGGAGCTGGGTGGGATGCTCCAAGATTCAGTATGGACTTGTTGGGCCGAAATGCCTGTTTCCACACTGTAGGGATTCTATGAAGTAATCCAAAATGCTATCAGGTAGCACCTATTTACCAATAAGTTTGGGTTCCATCAGGATAATTCTGACTCCAGACCTCATGTCAGCCTTGGTCTAAACATGGACACAAAGAGCAGAAGATCTCCAAGTGAGGCCAGAGAGACAGCCCTTGGCATCAACGCAGGCTTCAACTAATTCTGTCACCAAGAACCACTGGAATGTAGTGTCGGCCTTTGTGAACCACTGCAGCCTTTGTAATGAAGGTACCATAGACGTACTAGAAAAGGAGTTTCAGGATTTCAGTCCAGTGACAGTGAAGGAATGGTGATATGCATTAGTTAGGTTGGTGCGTGCTAGCCTTGCTCTTCTGGGTGAAGCCAGAGGGCATCGATGCAGATGGCCTGATGAAGCTTCCTAGACCAAATCACCAATTAAACAACATCCAGGTTGAAAGTGATGAGTGGCAGGTTACTTCTGCAGTGGGCCACAACCAGTTCCAACAAGACTGTAAGACATAGGAACAGAAGTAGGCCATTCAGCGCATTGAGTGTGCTCAGTCATTCAAGGAGATCGTGGCTTATCTGAACTCAACTTCACTATCCTGGTTTTTCCCCATAACTCTTCATTCCCTCACTGGTTAAAAATCTCTCTCTCTCAGCCTGGAATGTACTCAATGATCCAGCTTCCACAGCACTCTGCTGTGAAGAATTCCATGGATTCACTGTGCTCTGAGAGAACAAATTCCTTCTAATCTGTTTTAAATGGGTGACCCCTTATTCTGAGATCATGCCCTCTGGTCCCAAACTCTCCCACAAGGGGAAAACAACCTTTCCACATCTACCCTACAGTCGCCAACATTAAGGTTTAATGAGCTGCCAGAGGAAGTGGTGGAGGTTGTTACAATTACAACATTTAAAAGACATCAGGATGGGTACATGAATAGGAAGCGTTGAGAGGGATATGGGCCAAACGCTGGCAAATGGGGCTGGATGTACATAGGTTACGTACAAGTTGGACTGAAGGGTCCATTTCTGTGCTTTATGACTATGACTGCATAAGGATCCCTAAGAATCTTGTATGTTTTAATAAGGTCTCCTCTCATTCTTCTAAACCCCAATGAAGAGAGGTCCCATCTACTGAACCTTTTCTCGTCAGACAGTCCCTCCAAATCAGGGATCAGCTTGGTGAAACTTCGAGTGTGTCTAATGCCAGTCGATCTTTCATTGATAACAAGGTGTGGAGCTGGATGAACACAGCAGGCCAAGCAGCATCAGAGGAGCAGGAAGGCTGACG
>JAHRHZ010000008.1:3898255-4003184 GCA_024137785.1 Ginglymostoma cirratum | reverse complement strand
CCTATGATGCTGCTTGACCTGCTGTGCTCATCCAGCCCCATGCTTGTTATCTCGGATTCTCCAGCATCTGCAGTACCTTTTATCTCGCTTATATAGGAAATTAGTTTCTAAAAATTGAATCTGCCAAACTCTTCAATCCCTTATGACATTTCAATTCGACCATCCCCTAATTTTCTGTACCGATGGGAATAGATGCCTGGTCTACGCAATCTATTGTTTCCATTCTACTCTTCAAGGCCCAATGACTCATCATTAAGGACAACATATCCTTCTTCAGCCCACCATAACCAAGCTAGCTAGCTGGACAAGCAGTTAGAGAAGCTGCAATGGTTAGTTGGACCTCACATTATCTCACGTAGCTGGGTTACAGGGCAGGGCCTCAAACTTTTCTAACCTATGCCCATCTTCTCTGGGCCAGCATTTAATGCTCTGCCCTAAATGCCCTTGAGAAGTTGGTGGTGGTCCATCAAGAAGAGTAATGGCTTTCTGTGCTACTACCATCAGGCCAACCAAAAGGAGACATTTCTTCTAACTTGGGACAACTTTCTTTTAGATAAACTTACTTTGCAAAGGAGCATCTTGGAAACAGACAGTGGGTGTCAGTCACTCTCGGTCTATGAACAGTGGGAGCCATGGCTTACTTTGTTTTTTTTTAAAAGCAGCATTAAATTCCTCCGTGGCTGTTACATGTATCAGTCAAATCATTGTACAGTTACATTTTGTGAACGGGTAGATTGTATGTGAGACTTCAGTTTCCACAGCATCCACCTACCGTGAATCCGAGCAAAGCTTTTGACAATGATGGCTCGACCTCCGAGATGCCGAGGCTCAAGGGCAGCGTGTTCTCTGCTGGAGCCCTCACCATAGTTCTCATCACCAACCACCACCCAGCTGATGCCTTGTTTCTGGGGAAGGGACAAGGAAAACTTTATACTTTGCTCTCGAGCCCTACTCCAGTGCTGCTAACAGTGGTTGGATATTTCTCGGAGGGTGTCACTACATGACCAGCCCAACACTCCACTTGGTTCAACAACCTTCTTGTTTTCGCACTTCTGCTACACTTTTAAATGTAATGGAAACAAGCTGTCTTATATTAAACACTGGTCTTTTTAATTCAGTATCAGAAACATCCTGAAATTCTGGCGAACCTAACACAGATCAATTAATTTGTTCCTTTCGACTGACCTTCCTTCTATCCTGGAAGCAACGGCATTTACTGAGTCAGAGTGCTCAGATACCCTGACAGGGTCAGGCTCTGGCTCAGGCTCAGGCTCAGGCTAATTAACTGCTGGTAAACGATGGAAGTTGGTATCAAAGTTATAGTCTCGATACCGTTGCCATTAGAGCAGCATTTTGCAGACACTCAGACCTTCCTTCTCTTTAGTCCAGGACAACCAAGCCTAACAGTTCCTACCTTTGACCAACACTGACCAGCTAAAGACAATGAAACCAAATCAAGAGAACTGCCCAACTACCTCTCTTTCTCAGACTCACTTACCTTGTAAGCACGAGCAGTTTCCGGTACAGGCCCATACTGGTTGGTGAGGTAGTTTTTGACCTCATTAACTTTGTTATTCTCGATGTTAACAGCTCCGATGAGCAGGTTGTTTGAAATGTTGTCAAGGTGCCCACGGAACTTCAGCCAGGGCCCAGCAGCAGATATGTGATCGGTGGTACACTTGCCCTTCACCTGAACCAGACAGTGAGACAAATCACAATGGGGAAAAGTCAGAACAACAAACTAATGGTTACAAGCCAGAGAATGTGCCAACATGTGGATACAGATTTCCTGTTACAGAACAAAAGACCACGTCTTTGTTATCAACAGGAAGAATCAGGAATAGAACATGTCCTTCATATTAGTTTTGCAGTCAGTGTCAATCACCCCCACTGGTCTATTTTACAACAGACCTAGAATAACAGTTTCTAAATATGAAAGTCATGCCCATTTCTTCTCTCCGAATGATACAGCAATAAGGGCTTTTGTCTTTACAGAACCTCATGCCAAATAGCATCAATTTTCAACCAAAATAGTTGCTGGTACGAGGGGGCATAGCTACAAATTGAGGGGTGATAGATTTAAGACAGATGTCAGAGGCAGGTTCTTTACTCAGAGAGTGGTAAGGGCGTGGAATGCCCTGCCTGCCAATGTAGTTAACTCAGCCACATTAGGGGCATTTAAATAGTCCTTGGATAAGCATATGGATGATGATGGGATAGTGTAGGGGGATGGGCTTAGATTAGTTCACAGGTCGGCGCAACATCGAGGGCCGAAGGGCCTGTTCTGCGCTGTGTTGTTCTATGTTCTATGTTCTAAAACGTGCACCAGCAATTCATGTTTATAGTGCTATGGTTGGGAGGGAGGTGGGGGGTGGGAGGGGGGAGGGAGAGAGGGAGAAACAGAGCTGTTCCATTCCATCAGGTCGGGTTGGCCCCAAAGACAAGGTGGGATGCTCCAATATTTAACCTGCATGACCAGGAAGCCAAGATATATTGAAGTAGAGGGTAGAAGATATAGTAGTAGTACAAAATATGTTGAAGTATATTCATACAGTGAATATCAGACAGCATTCTAAGGATGGTGCAGCAACAGACAGATCTAGAGGTTTCTGCACACAAGCACCGCAAATGGTAGTAGCAGGAAGTGTTTAAACATGCTGTTGCAAAGTTGGGTGGAGTACTGTAGATCAGGAAGTAGGAAGTTAGAATTTGGTGTTTGTAAAATGTTAGGGGTGGGGGAAGCACTGCGTGGTCCCTGTAAAAGATCACGTGCTTTTTCCATGCTTAGAGATTTAAAACAGATCTCTGTATGCAGCAGCTTGAAAGTTTGTAAGTACACAGAGAGCACCCAAATTGAAGCATTTGTATTGAAAGGCAAGCAGCAGTTTTTAACAAGGCAAGAGGCTTTTGAATTTAGCCAATCAATTTGAACCAGGTACTTAGATACCAAAACTCTATTAAATTTAAGTCTGATAGTGTTGACAATATAGGACTAATCCTGCTGTAAGACATATTGATATGTCATTAAGGTTATAGTTGGACAAAGCCTCAGAGCTAGCTGCCATCTGCCAGAGCTAACGGCCCTCAGCTTTCAAGAGAATGTCGCTGGCTCTCAGCCTCCCCTAGGTGTTTTCTCTAAGACAATCTAAATAACAAAGGCACCCACAGCACAACCAGTTAACATTCCTGACGGAAGAATCAACAAAAAAAGTATTCTTCATGGAAGAATTCACAGAGAAGGCACAAAATGTTCTGAAAGACACGTAACCTGGCTGTAATTGAGAGACTAGACTTTCTAATAAAAATATAAGTGGGACTTTTATTTATTGGAACAGCATTCCATTGGAATCTTGTTTTATTTGGGAATAATTAGCAGTTAGAAGGGATTTATCTGATTTGTTAATAGGTTAGTTAATTTGTTAACTGTTAGAGTTAGGTAAATAAATTGTTACTGGTTGATTTGAGTGACGGTCAGGATTTATTTTATTTAACCACTAGAAGTTGCTGAAAGGCAGGTTACACCACTTCTCACACTCCATTTACAGATTACGGGGCGAGGTGCTCCTCTTTGGGTGTTTCAGTTCGAGTTCTCAGAGGGGGATCAACCTCCACTTTATAACAATATATATAAAATCCTGGGCTTCATAAACAGTGGCACAGAAATCAAAAACAAGGAAGGAATGACGGACCTCTAAACAAAAATGGTTTGGCGTTTTTGTTATTCGTTTGTGGGATGTGGGCGTTGATGGCAAGGCCGACATTTATTGCCCTTCCCCAATTGCCCGAGGATAGTTAAGAGTCACCCACATTGTTAGGGGTCTGGAGTCACACAAAGGCCAGACTTCCTTCCCAAAGGACATAAGTGAACCATGAACCATTTAATAAACTCGCGACCGCTCTGAGCAGTTCACTCGATCTGCAACTGACCTTAATAAGTACCCTCATGTCCACCAAATCCTCCTTGTTCCACCGATCAAATGGCTCCAGTAGCTGCAGCCGATTACTTTCTGGGCTCACAACGACGGAAATGCCCTTTGAATCTTTTGGTGGGTGTTGGTACGTGTCCTCACCAGGATCAAAGCCCTTCAAGGCAAATAAAAAAAAATTCAGTGACCCCTCAACACATTCTCAGCAATTTCCTTTTCTTCCCCACACTTTAGAATCCCTACAGTGCATATACAGGCTATTTGACCCATTGAATATGCACTGGCCCTCCAAACAGCATCCCACTGAGACCCACTCCCTCACCCTAACCCATAACCCCGCATTTAGCATGGATAACCCATCTTATCTGCACACCCTTGGACACTATGGAAAATTTACCATGGCCAATTCATCTAACCCACACATCTTTGGACTGTAGCAGGAAACTGCAGCACCCAGTGGAAGCCAACACAGACGTGGGAAGAATATGCATACTCCATGTGAACAGTTATCCAAGGCTGGAATTGAACCCAGGTCCCTGGCGCTGAGGCAACAGTGTTAACCACTGAGCCACCGTGTCACCAATCGATCCTCTGTCCTCTTTCTTCACTTTGAAAAGGTATTCACCTTATTGGTGTGGTTCCACATTCACCAGGCCGGTGAACATGGTCACTCCTGTACCCAAGCAGCCCGACTTCTTGCAGGTAAGAAATCAACTGGTTACTTAAACAGAGGGGCATCACAGTTGACACTGGTCCTTCCTCTGGTTGAGATCTCCATTTGTGTTCTCCAGCACAGTCACTGTGCAGAGGTGGAAGACCTATTCCCTCCCTCAGGATCACCAAAGCACTTTGCGTTTCATAGAATCCATACAGTGCGGAAACAGGGCATTCCGCCTTGAGTCCACACCAATCGTCCGGAGAGTGTCCCATCCAGACCTAGCCCCCTTCCTTTCCCTGTAACCCTGCACTTCCCATGGCTAATCCACCCAATTTGCATATCCCTGGACACTACGAGGCAATTTAGCATGGCCAATCCACCTAACCTGCACATCTTGGACTGTGGGAGGAATCCAGAGCACCCAGAGGAACCCCACACAGACACAGGGAGAATGTGCAAACTCCAGAGTCACCCAAGGTTGGAATCAAACCTGGGTCACTGGTGCCAACAGGCAGCAGTGCTAACCACTGAGCCATTGTGCTGCTCATTCACCACCACCACCTTGTGTGACCAAGTTTCTTAGCCAAGGTCCTGCAACCAGTCTCTAAGGCTCAATTCTGAATAAAAGCATAAGCATTGGTATAGCACACTAAAAGTACATACTGCATCCAAAATTGACAAAGTTTGAATTTGTCATAAGCTCACCTGGAGATTTAATTTGATTAGTGCCTTGTCCACCGTCTGAAAACTATGCTCTATATATTGCAGGAAAAGAGAGAGACATGCTATCAAAGCTTTTCATCTTGCATTCATCCAGGCAGACACAAGAATACCCCATTTCAAAGGGGAACAATACTGCACCGAAAGAGAGTTCTGATTGGTTAGCAGGTCAACTTTGAATGTTTGAGATAGATTTTCTCGTCTAGTAAAAGGTATTTGCTCTCCCTTAGAATGTGACAATCTTACATCTGTCCCAATGAGTGCAAGACAAAAATCTCTGACAGTATGTTTTCTTTTTCAGCAATACACATGTTGGATATGTTAATAGGTCGTGATGACACTCCTCCATCCCACTGAAACTTCTCAGTGATACAAGGCAGTAGATCTTTATAGCTCCAACAACAGAAGAGCTCCTGATTAGCTGAGCACACACAAATTTCGACGCTTCACCCAGTTGCAGACAGATGGCATAAAAAAATGACAATAGAACCAAGAGATAAGCAGTTTTAAGTCACCAAGGAGTTGAAAATACAAATAGTGAAAGCTGTGCCACAAGGTTTGGTTCTGTGAAAATTACTGGTGAATATTGTCTTGAAATGAGCTGCGTAAGATTTAACAGTTGAATAGTTTAAATGTGTCGATCACAACAGAGAAAGGGCTTCCACCAACTAGCACACATCACAAAGAGCATCATGCAGATGAATTACTTGGAAATTAGCAATTCTCATTAGTTAGCCAAATGTGTCAACCATTTTTAAAGACAGTGAGATCTCAAACAGCTGAGAGATAAATAACCTGGAGCATAATCCTTTTTAAAACGGTTTTTCTGTGGGGAAAATGTGGATTTGTTCATTTTGGAAAGGAGAGCAAAAGAACAGAATCGTATTTATGTGGAGAAAAACTGCATAAAGCTGCAACACAAAGGAAATCGAGGGTGCTTGTACTTGAAACACAGAAAGCTACCAGCTGCCCCTGTGTGCTAATCAGGAAGGCTAATGGAATGTTGGCCCTTTTTTCAAAGGGATTTGGAGTATAGGAGTAAGGAAATCTTGCTACAACTGTACAAACTGGTAAGACCATATCTAGAGTACTGAGAGCAGTTTTGGTTCCCTTAAGGAAAGATATTTCACTGGAGGCAGGTCAAAGAAGATTCACTAGGATGAACCCTGCTGCGGAAAGATTCTCTTATGAGCAAAGGCTAAACAAACAGTTTGGGACTCTACTCAGTGAAATCTAGAAGAATGAGAAGTGATAATAATTCTGTATGTTTCAATGTGAAGGGACTTGACAGGGTAAATGCTAAGATGATATTTCCCCTCCTGGGGGAGTCTAGGACCAGATAGCAAGTCTCAGAATGAAGGGGCACCAATTCAAGACAGAGGAGGAGGAATTTCTTTTCTCAGAGGATTGATTGTCTTTGGAACTCCTTGCCAGAGAGAGCCGCGGAGGCGGAGTCCTTGTGTGTGTTTAAGGCTCAGATAAATAGATTCTTGACCAATGAATCAAGAGGTACAGGGAAAAGGCAGAAAAGTGAATGTGACAAATGTTGATCAGCCACGATTCTATTGAATGGTGGAACAAGCTTGAGGGGCCAAATGGCCCACTCCTGTTCCTATTTCTTATGGTTTTATGGAATTAAATTAGTTTACGAAAGGAAACAAAAAAAATCTGCAAAATGCCAAGATTGCAACCTTTGAGTTTGAAAGGGCGGGGATGAGACTAAACAGTCAGAAATTGTCAGCACGCACACTAAGGGCTGAATAGCCTCGGTTTGAGTCAGTAAAAAATCTATGCCCCTAAATGTTGGAAAAAACCCCCCCACGTCTCAAGAATTTCAGTCTTCATCTTGCCTCTCTCTCTCGGCACTGGAAGGATCCTAGCAAAAATGAGAAAGAATTGTTTGCACTGGGTACTTTATAAAACCTAGAACTGGAGCCTCAGTCACAGGATAAAGAGGTCAGCCACTTAGGACTGAGGTGAAGAGAAATTGCTCCACTTGGAGGGGTGTGAACTGTTGGAATTCTCCCCCCAGATTGCTGCATGCACTGAGCAGATTCGAGGTCGAAAATGAGGTTTGTCAAGAATGCAGGGGGGGGCAGGGGGAGGGGAGTGAGGTAATCCATTTTACTGAATAGCAGAGCAGATTCAAGGGTCAATATAACCTACTCCTGCTCCCATTTCACACGGTGTTACTGTGGGCAAAGTTTAGTTTTATATGAAACAATTTAGAAGCTGTAAGTTGGTAATTATTAATCCATTTGAAAATGAATCACAGCGCCAGGGATCCAGGTTCAATCTCACTCTTGGGCAACTGTCTATGTGGAGTTTGCACATTCTCCCCGGCTCTGCGTGGGATCCCTCAGGGTGCTCCAGTTTCCTCCCACAATCCAAAGATGTGCAGGTTAGGGCGGATTGGATTGTGGGAAACTGCCCACAGTGTCCAGGCATATGCAGGCTAGGTGGATTATCCAATGGAAATCCAGGGTTACAGGGATAGGGTAAGGTGGTGAGTCAGGGTGGGATGCTCTTCAAATGGTCAGTGTGGACTTGAAGGGCTAAACAGCCTGCTTCCACACTGCAGGGATTCTATGATTCTAAAACAGAAGTAGATTTTAGATAGTGTGACCACCTTGTAGACAGGATCTGGTATGGTTTGAAAGGAAAGCTTACCATAACCTCTGCATGTTGATAGCTAGCCTGCCTGTCCAAGAAAGCCAATTACCTTGCTGGGCAGCTCATCAGCATTTGGAGGATTCAGTTTGAACTTCTTCCCGTCAGCTCCCGTCAGTAAGTCACGCTCGGGGTCAAACTTCAAGGTTCCAGCGACAGCAAAGGCAGTGACAATCTGAGAACAGAAAACTATAATCAACTGGACTGCAGCTTTCTGCGCAACCCCCACAGGATTCTATGGCATTCAGAGCTACCATGTTACTAAACGGGGACATCAATCCAGTTCAATGCCATGATAATAACTGACAATATAACATGTTCAAGAAACCGCCAGTCTCTGTCAGAGCAGAAAGGCACCATTATCATTTCAGCTTAGTGACATTGTGTCAGAAACAGGACGCCATAGTCTCAGCACCTACCTTTATCTAAAGGGGTGGGTGGGGACAGGGGGCTGCTCACAATCCCACAGGCATCTTAATGCCAGAAGCAACATGAACTGCTTGAAGGAGTGGCAGAATAGGAAATCCAGCCTTGGAGTGCTTGCAGCCAATTGGATCGACCGCCAGCTCACGGTCCCAGTGGCGCCAGTTCAGTGCGGTGGCCACTGCTGGGAATTACAAGAGGTCCCACCAGACTAAGCAGCTCAAGGGTCTCAGCAAGGAGGTTTGGGTGAGGATGGCTGGGTTGAGGGAGGGTTAAATGGGGAGGCAGTGCCTCCAATGGCCCAGGGGGCCTGCAAAGGATTTCTTGCGACTTTCTTGACACCAGCTCAGATAATTAATTCTGCAGGGCTTTTTTGTGGTGTGGGTCTCCCCTCAACCTTTTGGGAATTAAATACTACCTATGGTGGAAAAGGCTCAATGGAAAGTGGGCCACCCAACTCCTCCCCACACATTTAAAATTTTATAAAGGTTGGTCGGTCTATGTATGCACATACACACAGGGAGAGAGAAAGAAAAAAGGAGGAGGAGGATGGTTGCTGGGCAGACAGGATTCATGAAGGCTACCCACATTCCACCTTCAAATCTTGTGGCACCAAACCAGTCCCTGCTTATAAACTGTTCACCTCAGCAGCTCTGAACACCAGTAACTGGGAACTTCAAGCAGAATGTGGGTAGACAAATCTTTCACCTCTGCACCCGATCCTGTGGGAGTCCTGATGCTGATTCATTTGTAGATAGAATCTCTAGAGTGCGCGTCGTGTGCGCGCACACAGGCCATTCTGCCCAACCGATTCATACAAGTATCCTCCTATTTCAGTAAGTTTCCATTTCTGCTCCCGTAATGATTCTCCTTTGCTAGCATCCTCATTAAAAGGATCGGTGCTAACATTAGTGAGTCAATCTTCATAGACTAATCAGATTTCAATGAAAATAGAAGTGAAAGTACAGACTGGTCCCTATATATTTTACCTCAGGCGATGTGACAAAGGCATGGGTGGCAGGGTTGGCATCATTGCGCCCAGTGAAGTTTCTGTTGTACGAAGTCACAATGGTGTTCTTTTCACCTTTCTTAACATCCTGCCTTGAGTGGCAAAGTAAAAGGAAAGAGACAAAAATGAATTGCATGCAGGAGGTTGCGGGCAGCTTGAAAACATTTTTCAAAAGTGGGTTTATTCAAACACCCGCAACAGGTCAATCAATGCACCTCAGGGAAGTGTTATCAATTCTAACCAAATAACAAGCCTGAAAGCAGTTCTGTTCTGCCAATCAAACAAGCTAATTAAATTGTTTTTATTGTCCAAACAGAATCAAAATGGAACACACTTCTGCTTTATAAAATGTTAACTCACCACACCCATGACCGGGTGCTAATAGCCCTACTTCAGCAATCCGCATCTTTCACTTACAGGAAGTATTAAGATAACATTATCAGTGATAAATGAACAAGTGACTATCCTGTGGAAGGGGCATCACCGATCTCCGCCATAGCTTAATTGGGATGCCTCCCAACTTCAGACTCAAGTTATATCAAGATGAACTATGCTCTCTTTTATATTTCGTCCTCTCTTCTAATGCTACCAACTTTCTCTAACTGAGCAACAGCTCTTTATATTCATGTTACTTGAATGAAGGCTTATATCTTAGAAATGTCAATACACAAAATTCCAACTAGGCATCACTGGCTAGCAATTAGCAATGAAAAGCTAAGGCTATTTCCCAACCCCAATCCTTGCAATTTCATCCCAGAGTTGGTATGGCCAACTCTATTGTCCACTGCTATCCACATTATGATTCAGAACTGACCCTGAGACCATTTCAATCTATCAGATGTGACAACAGAGTTCATCTTATTAATTTAAAAGTGACAATGAGTGTTGCTGAAAACCAAAACAGTGGTCAGTTCGGTGTAAAGTCACCCATTACCTTGCAGACCAATGGCCTGGGAAAGCGAACGCGGTTTTCTTTGATCTGGTTGTGCAAATTCCTAACTTGAACCCCACCATCTTCCACTCATTCTCTACAATGTTTACCAGTCAATGCCACAGGTGGGAAACTAAGCTACTTTCTGATGTGGCCTCCTGCTTAGGGCAGGGAGTAGAAAATGGAAGTGCAACTCCTCTACCTGTCCCACTGTCCAATGCAGGGCCCACAGGCATTAGCCAGAACAAGTCCACCGACATCCCTCAGGATTTTGGCCTGCAAAGACAGAAAGTTGAGTTACATCTGGAAGTCTTTGTCTATGGCATCAAAGTTCATAGAAACCTTGTTATATTCCTTCCACTAAATTTGTGGTGCCACAGACCACTGGATCTCTACTTATCTCACTGAATGATCCATCGGCTGCTGCCAATTTCACTCATTCGTTTCAGTATAGAGGCCAGAAAGAGGCTAACTCAGGCCTCAGGGAGGGATTGTTATAGGGCTGTTTGGTGAATTGGTGGCTAATGAGTGTACAGGGGGTTTGGAGGAACATTAGTCTCCCAGCTCCACATTCATAGCTCTAATTGGGTCCCATACTTGCAATACTATATTCATCGAGTCAAGCACTTGGCAGATATTGGAAAATCAAAAACGGATCCTCTCCCAATTAGATAAAGTATCCCCTCCATTAAAATATTCCTGCCTGGAAGAGTGCAGCCCTAATGTCACATAAGCAGCTCAACAGCATCTAGGACAAAGCAGCCTTCTTAACTGGCACCCCACACACAACTTAAACGTACTCTCCCTCCATAAGGTGGCAGCAGCGTATCACCTACAAGATGCATTACAGTAACTTACAAAGGCTCATCTGACAGCACCTTCCTAACATGCAACCTCTAGCACCAAGAATAAGGGCAGCAGATATAATGGAATACCACCACCTTCAAGGTCCCCTCCGAGACAGCCGCCATCCTAATTAGGAACTACACCATCAATGATGGAATAACAGTTCCTTTAAACTTCTAAAACTCCGTTTTGAGCAACAGACTGCATATTTAAGAAGGCAGCTCACTTCCATCCTCTCAACGGCCACAGAGGGAGGGTTGGGGAATAAATGCTGGCCCAGCCAGCAATGGCCACATCCTGTGAATAAACAAAAACAAAAAAAAAACCTTGCACTTCTAACCCCCCCCCCAACCTGAATGGTGGGCAGTGCATTTCCAGTCAGAAATGCCCTCGTAACTTCTGTACGTCCATATTGGAGCTTTAGGACGCAGTTTAATGCCAGAAAACTATCCCAGCATGGCTAAGTGTACAGGCTTGCCAAGCAGCAGTAAGCATGTGAAACATGGACACAGTATTGAATTGGTATAAAATTAAATCAGAGCGACCATACCAATATCTTTTACACACACACACACACACACACACACACAGCATTCGCCACTAATCATCCACCGTGTTTAAATATTTATCTATAAGCACATCAAAATAGACAAGCAAGGGGGCGTATTCTTAAGGTGAGAGGAGAAAGATTTAAAAAGAACATGAGGGACAACTTTTTTTAAAAAACAGACTGTGGTTCACGTGTGGAATGAACTGGCAAGAAAAGTAGTGGATGCAAGTTACAATGTTTAAAAGACATTTGGAGAAGTTCATGAATAGGAAAGGTTTGGAGGTATATGGGCCAAATGCAGGCAGGTGGGTCGAGTTTAGTTTGGGAACATGATCGGCATGGACTGGTTGGAGCGAAGGGTCTGTTTCCATCCTGTATGACCATAAGACTATGACTCTGCCCCTGAATGTGCGCACTCAATGGATCAAATTCTGTTGGCGGCAGCCACTACATTCTCCCTCTCACCCATTATTTCTATCCAAGGGGAACTGAGTACAAAAATGGTGTAGCTTCGCTACAACTCGACTGCGTATTGGTTAGACTGCACCTAGAGTACTGCATACAGATTGGGCATACACTTGAGGAGGAGGGACATACTTGCAATGGAGACACTTCAGGTTCGATTCACTTGGCTGGTTCAAGGTGTTTTTCTTTTGCGGAAAATGCTGAGGAGTTCAGCCCCATGCTTGACAGAGTTGAGAAGAACGAGAGTTGATCTTATTGAAACTCAAAGATTCTGAGGGGCATGACAGCGTAGAGAGGAAACACATTCTCCTCATCTGAGGAATTCCAGTTTCAAAACAGGGGTCCCCAGTTTCAGGCAGCGATGAGGGGAAAATTCGCACTCAGAGGGTTGGCAGCATTTGGAATTCTTTCTCCCTACGTGCCTTGGAGGTTGGGTCACTTGAATACATTCAAGGTGAGGTGGAGAACTTTTGATTGACAAGTTTTGAGAGTTGTAGGGCACAAGCAGGAAAAGGGTGTTCAGGTTAAACCAGATCAACATGATCTCTGCACAGTAAAACATCCCAGGGTGCTTTGTAACAGGGAATGACAAACACAAAGGACACAGTCATTTATTCACTCGAGCTACAGTCCAGAATTGGAGGGAGGTGATTTAAGGAGATGTAGTACAGTACTTCAGAAAACATCTTTGCCTCTGTGCAGGAAAATAATATTGGGGATAGAGCAGAAGGAGAAGAATTGCTGGTTTGTCTGAAATGGGGAGACTACATTACATCAGTTCTATTGCAGTATGCTGAGAACAGAATGGAGATTGTGTACTTACGTAACCATCTCTCTCAATAGTAGCACGTATCTGCTCAGAGCCTGGTGTTACAGTGAACTGTGACTTACATTTCAGGCCGTGGTCAAGGGCCTGTTTTGCAACAGCAGCTGAACGGCCCATATCTTCATAACTGCTGTTAGTACAGCTGCCAATCAGACCTGCCAACACAAAAACATCATTTCAATCTGGTACTGGCATCCAGTAAGGGCTATTCACCTATAAAAAGTGTCTCTCTTCCTTCTTCCCCTCTCTCCAAACAAACAAAAAAAAAAATGCTCAATGGGAGAAAAGGAAAAATGAAGTTGTCTCTATTTGGAACCATTTGGAGATTTCCAGCAAACCAAAAAGGCCAGTAGCCAACCTGGGCTCCAAGGTTTCTTCAATGGCTCAGTAAGTCCAGTGAATGAAGACCGGGGAGTTTGATTTGATTGTTGGCCATTGCGAGTTAAGAGATTTTTCAAGGGTGTTACAATTGGCTATGGCACTCTGCCCAATCTACCTGCTCAGGCGAATATGAAAGACGCCATGAGACTATTATGAAGATGAGCTAGGGAGCTCTCCCTCGTGTCTTGACCAGTATTCACCCCTCAATCAACACTGTAATAAGAAAAAAAAAAGACAACCTGCACATTATCACATTACAATTTGTGGGGTTGGGGGTGGGGTCCTGAGAGTAAATTGGCTGCTGTGTGTCCTACAACAGTGACTACACCTCAAGGGTACTTCAATGGCTGTAAGGTACTTTGAGATATATTAGATAAATGGAAGTCCTTTATGGTAGATCCTAAAATGATTTACTGCCCGTGTATCACAATATATGGCTGAATATCTTAATATTTTTAATGTAAGCAAGGGAAGTAAATACTCTAGCTCCTTCAAAAACAGGAACAGGGTGTGAAAAAGTGGACAGGGTGACTTCTGGAAAAACACACTGATACAGGCTTTAAATGTCCAATGGCAATTTCTGTGCTAGGACATTTTAGGATTGTATTTATTTAGAAAATACTTTGAAAAGCTTTGCATAAAGCGCACACAGTGTAGCTATTACTCTTGCTGTATCATTTTGCTAGCAGTATTGCTCCTGTTACAAAACAAAACATCCTCCAACTCAGTAATTCATGCGAACAGAAGCATCTGCAGTCCCACGTACCTGGAATAAATGAAATATGGGTAGCAGAGCAAAAAGTTGTTGTTTAGAAGAATCTACCATCTACAATGTTCCCTATGGCCGTATCTTAATTCACAGGAAATTCTATTCGCCCACTGTGCTTGCTGACCTATGTAGGGCTCTGGTGGAACAACTCCAGTTTAAAATTCCTCTCTTGATTTCCTCATTCCCTCCATGACCATGCCCCTCTCAAATGACAGTCTTTTCTAGCTCTGGCACCCTCAATCTCTGCCATCCCTGATCCTAATTGCTCCAACAAAGCCTTAACTACTTGAACTCTAGAACTCCCTCCTTAAAGCGCCCCCAACACTAATTGTCTGTCCACCTTTAAAGACACTCCTTAAAGCTGACTTTCGTGACCAATCATCTTCCCTAATATCTTTTTGCGCAGTTCAGGGTAAAATCAATTTATAACATTCCTGTGCGTTGCAATTGTTTTCCTGCATCTAAAGGCATGATTTAAGATCAAGTTGTTTTTGTCACTGATGACGACACTACTGGCTTGTATGGCCCAAACATTTGATTTGAAACTGCCCTAGCTCTCAAATAAAAACCTTATCAAAGCCTTAATGTGGATCACGAGATAAATTAATTCTCAAATAATACTGTGCTGTGATACATGCTCCATCATCCGTTGGTACACAAATGATTATTTGATTCGTTCACTCTAAAAGGTGTATCAGGCCAGATACACTAACTCCCTTTCCACTAAATCTCTCACTGGAGAAGTTCTGCTGGGGATGGCTGCCATTATTTACGCACAAGCCACTGTTCTTGCAGGATGTGCCAGCAAAGTCCACTTTCTATCCATGCGGGATTGTACCATCATCAGATATGGGAACCTTCAAAGACTCTCTTCCCTGATCTAATGGGAAACTGTAGCCATTATGCATGCCCCTCTTAAAGTCATAGATTGGTCAAATAACTCAGCACATGGGAACTCTGTTTTTGTCAGAACTTCTCTGGATATTTTCTTAAATCACAGGGACAACTGGCCAAGCAAACCCAACTCATATTCTGGAACACAGAGAGGAATACCCTGCAATAAGTCTCTAGTTCCCACCTTACTGTATATTAATGCATCTCCACCAGGCTAAGTAAAACAGAGCTCCTCAAATTGAAAGAGATAACAAGGTGTGGAGCTGGATGAACACAGCAGGCCAAGCAGCATCATAGGAGCAGGAAAGCTTGACGTTTCGGGCCTAGACCCTTCATCAGAAATGAATCAAATTGAAAGTTGCAGTTGCTTACCGACTCGGATATCAAGGGGCCAACCATTCTTCTCTGCTGCCGCCCCGATCTCAGACACTGGGTGTGCAAGGTCAGGGGTGAAAGGTCCATTAATGTGTGGCTTGAGCTGAAACAAAAAGAAAGGCACATTCCAGGAATGTGATGGTAAGAAAATATGAAATGCTGTCAAAATGTTGGTGTGTCTAGTAGAATGACACAAGAGAAGCCAGAAACGGGGATAAAAGTTACATATTCTTTAAATCGGTGCTAAAATCAGAAAATGTAGGAAACATGCAGGAGACATGCTCCCCAATAAAACCAAGCTGTCAGTCTTTTCTTTTTGCAGGAGTTGAGTGACCTGCTTATTTCCAGCACAGTTTGTTTTTATTTCAGAACTAGGGCAAAGTTCTGTTCTGCCATTGGACACAGTTTAAAAATAAGGGGTAGGCCATTTAGAACAGAGTTGAGGAAAAACTTCTTCACCCAGAGAGTGGTGGATATATGGAATGCTCTGCCCCAGAAGGCAGTGGAGGCCAAGTCTCTGGATACTTTCAAGAAAGCGATGGATAGAGCTCTTACAGATAATGGAATCAAGGGTTATGGGGATAAGGCAGGAACAGGATACTGATTGTGGATGATCAGCCATGATCATAATGAATGGTGGTGCTGGCTCGAAGGGCCGAATGGCCTACTCCTGCACCTATTGTTTATATTGTCATTGAAACCTGCCCCTCCGACACAGTTGTACAGCTTTGACACACTGGGAACTGAGACAAAGACTGGGGAGCTCTGGCGGCGAGAGCGAGAGCAGGCATCCCAGGGCAGTGAGGGTGAAAGTGGGATCAGGCGGCCTGGTGCAGACAGTGGCAAAAGTAGGAGAAGGCAGCCCGGGGCAGCTATTGGGCGCAGGAACAGATTACAAGGCAGCGATAGCAGGCAGCCCGGAGCAAGGGCAAGGGCGAGGGCAAGGGCGAGGGCAAGGGCGAGGGCAGCGAAGTCTAGTCCATCACGGCCAGGTGCTTATGGACTCTGGTGTTGAACTGTTAACTGTGTTTTTGTTTCTCTGCTTTTTAGTAAGGAGGACTGTAATGGTTAAGTTTTTAAACTTGATTTTCCTTATTTTTCTGCTTTGTAACTAAGATTCCGTACCTAGGTACCTTTGAACCTAAGATGGCATTCTAAGTGGCAACTTATAAACTTTTCATTGTACTCACGTGAGTACAAGTGACGATAAAGCTGATTCAATTCATACAGCATGGAAACAAACCCTTCGGTCCAACTCGTCCACACCAAACAGACATCCCAACAGTCCCATTTGCGAGCATTTGGTCCATATCCCTGTAAATACTTGTATCCGCCATCACTAATTCCTCTGGTAGCTCATTCCATACATGCATCACCTTGTGTTTAAAAAAGTTACCCCTCAGGTCCTTTTTAAACCTTTCCCCTGTCACCTTAAACCTACGCCCTCTAGTTTTGGATTCGCCCACAGTCCCATCAGAGCATCAAGTGCACAATGAACCACCTCAATTTTTTTTGTTTTGTCTTACTGGCCCTGTAGGTTATTCCAAACATACCATTCTCAAGTAAAGAACTTCATCACTTTGTTTTTTTGTACAGCGCGACCGAGTTGGACCGAAGGGTTTGTTTCCATGCTGTGCGAATTGAATTAGCTTTATCATCACATGTACTGTTTGCTTTTTTACTGGATAAGAGTAGTGTGCGAGGAGTTCCTGTGGGATTGATGTGCACTGGACAGATTGAGAATATAGACACATTGATCTGTTTGTGGAGCAGGCATAACATCTAATCACCCCTCCTGCTCCTGCAATTAACAACCAGATTTCATGCTCAAAATGAAAATGATCCATGTCTTGCAAAGTCAGTTTAAATAGGTCCCCCCACCTAACGCCTCCCCATGCCTCACTCCATTAAATAAACCTAAATTGTTCCATTTGAAATTGGCATGAATTCATTGACAGCATAAATCCACAATTGTCTCCAATTTGTAAGTAGCATCAGTTGCTTGAATCTAGCTCCATGAGTGCCAAGTGTTCCCCCTCTACCTCACCCAGAGAAAAAAGACAGCAGACTTGCAAAGCTTTTCACAACCTCTGGTTGTCCCAAAGCCAAGTATTTTTAAAGCATAGTCACTGCTGTAATGTAATGAAGAAATGGCAATGCCTACCCATCACCCCAGACAGAGCATGTCATTAGCTCACATTTCACCTGACATCCAAGTATTTGCTGCATTCCCCATGGTACAGCCATTTGAAGCAGCAATTTTAATCTTATCCCAGTGTGTGAAAGTCAAATACAGAGCTCAAAACATAAGGAAGGAAGAGGCTATTCATCCTTTCAAGCCTGGCCCATTTTGGCTTACCTTCTGGCTCAGCCCACTTTCCCACATCAACTAAACAACCTTCAGTTCCTTGAACATTCAGACTGCTATCTTGAATATACTAAGAGATTCAGCACCCAGTCTACCATTCCCAACATTTTGATTGAGGACATGTCTCCGCATCTCAGTCCCAAATGGCCAACACCCTACAGTAAGATGTTTTGGTTAACCCAGCCAGGAGTCATATCCTACTGGCATTTGCCCTGCAAGCATAATTTCATATACTTCAATTACAATACCTCTCGTTCTTCTAAACTCTAGGGAATAACACCTTATTTACACAAACTCTCAACACAGAACCATCCCAGGAACCAGTCTAGCTAAACCTTTGCTGCACCCCCCTCTTGAGCATGCACATCCCTCCTTAATGTAATGACTTTGCATGACACCTATGACCCATGGGATTGGAGGTAATATAATAGCAGGGAATAAGGACAGAAAGTGGGGAATAGGAATAAATGAATAATCCACAGGATGCACACAAACAAACACAGACTGAGGCCTCTTCTGGAGTACTTGTTCAGTTCTGATCGCCCTGTTATAGGAAGGATATTATTAAGCTGGAGAGGGATCAGAAGAGATTCGCCAGGATGTTGATGGAATGGAGGGGTTGACTTACAGGGAGAGGCTGGGACGTTTTCTGCTGAAGTGTAGGAGGTTGACAGGTGACTTTACAGAGGTTTATAAAATCATGATGGATGGAGATGAGGTGAATAGCTTTTTCCTAGGTGTCTTTTTCTGAGAGTGGGAGATTTCAAGACTAGGGGACATATGAGAGGAGAAAGATGTAAAAATACCACAAGGGGCTTTTTTTGTTTGAAAACTATGGTTTGTGTGTGGAATGAACTTCCAGAAGAAGTGGTGGATGCAGGTATAGTTACCATGTTTAAAAAAACATTTGGATAAGTTCATGAATAGGAAAGGTTTGGAGGGATATGGGCCAAGCGCAGGCAGGTGGGACTAGTTTAGTTTGGGAACATGGTCGGCATGGACTGGTTGGACCAAAGGGTCTGTTTCTGTGCGGTGTGACTCTATGCCAAAGTTATCATGAAATTATTCCACTTTTACTTCTGTCGTTGTCAACTCTTTGCCTCACAACAGTAGACGGCCAGCTACAGAACCATACAGTAAAGACATGGACTAAGAGCTCGAGTCAATTGGTCACACTCTTGCTTTCAAGTCAGAAGGTTGTGGGTTCAAGTCTGACTCCAAATTTTAGTATGTAACCGAGTCTGATGCTACAGTGCAGTACTGAAGAGTGCTGCATTATCAGAGGAGCATCTTTTTAAGTACCTGGGCCTAAAAGATGCCATGCAATGGTCTGCAAAATAACAGGGGAGTTTACCCAGGGTAGTTATGACACACTTTTGGCACAGTTGGAATGAACGCTACAGGCACAGGGGCAAGGATATTACCACCGCACCACACATAAAGCTCCTAAAAAGTTTCCTCATGTGTATTTTCTAATCATGTTCAGAGATGTTATTGCACATCTCCAGACTTGAATCCAGGTCTCCTCATTCAGAGGTAGGGACATTGCCACGGCACTACAAGAGCTCTATAAAATTCCCTTACCAATTTTGTTAATCAACCTGTTCAGAGATGTTATTACACACCTCTGGAACAGGTGGGGCTTGAACCTGGGCCTTGTAGTCCAGAGGTAGGGACACTATCTCACAGCCACAAGAATAGCCCATAAAGTTTCCTTACCTCACTGAGGTTAATTTCAATCAGCTGATCGTATTCACATCCCTGATCAGGAACCAACAAGTCTTGGAAATCATCAGCAAGAGCAGCAATCTCTGAAAATTGTAAAAGAAAAACACTTTCAAGCACTGATCCATTGCAACTCTCCAGCTCAGAAAAGCACCTAACCTCAATCCATAAACCCATTCAATATGTTGTTCAGTATAGAATATTAACATTTCTAATTTTAGTAGCAAATGTACATTTTCCTACAGCAGTTCACCTCCACGTTCCTAGGAATAATTAGAGACAGATAATAAATTCTGCCCCAGCAAGTGACACATACGTCACATGATCGATTATAGAAATCATGAACTCTATTGCTTTCACTTAGTCTTGCAATTCAATCTAAAATACTTTTTCTGAATTTACCCAAGCTGTTTACAATCTTTGACATCTGAAATTACCTCTCAAGTGCATCCTTTCAAGGTCAAACAGCCAACGTTTCTCTAGTCTTTCTTCATAACTCAGATCAGAGAAACTAGGATCAGCTTGTGGCTCCTACTTGCCCAACCTTTAAAGCATTATGATCCAATGGCAAGAAATAGACTAAGTACTCAGACCACAACATGACCAAAGCACCTCCCATTTTTGCTTTTAGCATTCTATTGACTCTGTTGGTCACGGTTCAGTATTGGTTGAACATCATAGACTGGAATATTGCATCCTGTTCTGAGTGTCACACTTTAGGAAGGATGTCAAGACCTTAGAGAGGAAGCAGTAAAGATTGATGAGAATGGTGTCAGCAATGAGGAATGACCGTAATGTAGATAATTTGGAGAAGTTGGGGCTGTTTTCTTTGGAGTAAAGAGAGGTGATTTGACAAAGTTATTCAAAATCATAACGAGTGTGGGCAGGGTTGATGAGGAGAAACTGTTCCTACTGCTGATGATTCAAGCACAGATTTAAAGTAATAAGCAAAAGAAGCAATGCAGACATGAAAACACAGCAACTGATTAAGATCTGGAATGTGCTGCCTCAGGGTGATGGATGTATTTTGAATCAATCTCTTTGGACATATTATAACACACCTTCAGGAGAGGTAGCATTTGACTCAGAGTTAGGCATGTAGATTAGTAGCCTGTCAGTATCACTAGGTTCCAAGGATATTGGGGGCAGACAAAAAGAAAAGTGGAGGCTACAATCAGATCAGCCATGAGCAGGCTCAAGGGAACAAACTGTCAATCCCGGCTCTTAATTGGTATGTTCGTATGTAGATTCAGGCGCATTATGGAGTATCTGAAAGCCAAGGACAAAACTGAAGCAGTAACTCACTGATACTTCCTGCAATGTACAGAAGGACCTTTCTCCTAAATTTGATGAATCCTCTTGAAGCCAGTTGTGAGGGGGATAAGTGCGACTGTGAACCTGGAAATGACTGAATATTGCAATGAATACCTCTAGTTACATTCATTTTGCTCCTACTAAGCAAGCCAGCATTCTTGGTGAAAAGTTTCATTCAGAGCACATTGAGTTTCAAAAGTTAATAAGCAGCAACATCCAATTGCAATTCTATCCAGCAGCACTGGAAGGGCCTATCGTATGATTTCAATACGTCACTCAGGACAGTTTCAAGGTCATGGAAGAGGTATGTGTGGGGGCAGGGTGGAGAGTGAGAGATGAGGGTGAGATAACATTATTAGGTCAATATTGCTGAGATTGGGGTGTTTGAAAAACAACAAATTCGTGGCTTGATGTAGTGAACAAGATGGGAACGCATGGAATAGCACAAGGAAAAGTGGCTTGGTGAAGCGACTTGTCAGCGAAAAGTTGGAGGTGTGCCTATGAAGAAGCACTGGCGTGCAGTTTTTATAGTCATGGGGGAATGCATACGCACATGCTTGGGGTGAGGGGAGAAGGTGTGTTTGTATGGGGATGTGTACATGCGCTGTGCATGTGCACATCCATGTGTGGGGGAGGGGGGAGAAAGCATGCATACTTTGCAAAGCAGGATATCATAAACAGATCCAGTTCATCTCTGTAGGTAGAGCTGATCCGTGTATGAAGAACAATGACAAATATGGAACCCTCTTTTGCCATGTCCTCCATGGACAGTGCTAACTCACCACATTTTAGCAGGAGTGGATAAGAATCAATAACAGGCTTGGGGGATGCTGCAGTCAGGAGGAGAGAGGCGGGTAGGCAGCATTCTTTGCCCATCCCTAATTGCTCAGAGGGTAGTTAAGCGTCAGCCACATTGCTGTGGTTCTGGAGTCAAATGCATGCCAGACTAGGTAAGGATGGCAGTTTCCTTCACTAAAGGACATTAGTGAACCAGATGGGTTTTTCCAAAAATTGACAATGGGTTCATGTCATAAGACAACTCTTAATTCCAGATAATTTTTTTCCACTGGATTCACATTTGAACCCAGGGTGCAGTTGAAATCAACTTGCAGTTTCTTGAGCTTTGTTCTTGCTTAAAGAGGCTGTTGAGAAACCTAAACTTACCTACCTTAAGGCGAAGAACAAGGACAATTCCCAGCATGCCCTGTGTTATGAAGGCTTCCATTATTAATATTTTTTAAGGGCTGTTTTCTAAGGGCTGATGAACATTGATTTATTTCGAGTACTGAGGAGATAAGCGGACCTTTTTTCTTAAAATGATTATTGAGGGGACACTGGGTGACTTTATTTAAAAATGTCACTGGAAGACATGTAACCTAAACTAACAACTTGAACTTGTATTGGTTTTCTGGAAGTCACATGGCTGAGTTTATGGCTGTCTGTAGTTGTGGGCAATTTGACATTAGGGTGTAGCCTGCAACGTTCCCAAGAGACCTTCTCAGAAATCTGTGAGAGAGGTGACAAACCAAAACAGCTATTGATCCCAAAGGCTGCTAAAAGATTTCATCTGGATTGTAGCAATTGTAACAACGTCAGCCAGCTGGACATCATAGCGTATGAATTCCCTGATTGGAACTGTTAATCTGGTCCAACCAGGGAGCCCAGGTGACATAAAAGGATGAATAATTATTGAGCCCTGGAATATCTGACTCTGAGAGGCAGTGCTCTTGTCAAAGACTATGCACTTGTAACTAAAGGGCGATTAGAGATGGCATGGCAGCATCCGAGGAGATATTTCACTGACAACTCTTGATTGGACTGTGTCGAAGAGATTTCAGGGGACAACCTTTGGCTCACGCTGCTGCCGCCGCTGAAAACGAGTGCCGACAGGAAGGTAAGGTAGTTTTCATTTTCTCTTTGTACAAACTTACCTCGTGCAGCAGGCCTTCTTGTTTTCAGCGGCGGGTGTGTGGAGAGAATGCGAGCCAGGGAGGAACTGATATATTCGGGCATTGGCTAAACCCAAAATACTACACGTTTAGTGTCTGCCACCCATCCTCCTCCTCTAACCAAAATACAAAAAAAAAGACTGTGGAGGGTTGGTAAGTTTTTTTTAAATTCTTCTGGAAATCTACAGTAGACGGAATGGAAGCTAGGGCAGTTGCATGCTCCTCTTGTAGGATGTGGGAGGTAAGGGTCACTGCTGGTGTCCCCTCTGACTTCACCTGTGAGAAGTGCACCCAACCCCAGCTCCTCAAAAACCGCGTTAGGGAACTGGAGCTGGAGCTGGATGAACTCCAGATCATTCGGGAGGCTGAGGGGGTGATAGAGAGGAGTTATAGGGAGGTGGTCACACCCAAGGTACAGGAAAAAGGTAGCTGGGTGACTGTCAGAAAAGGGGAAGGGAATAGGCAGACAGTGCAGGGATCCCCAGCGGTTGTTCGCCTCAATATTAAGTATACGGTTTTGGATACTGTTGCCGGGGGTGGTGGAGGGGAGATCTACCAGGGGAAGGCTATAGCGGATAGGTCTCTGGCACTGAGCCTGGCCCTGTGGCACAGAAAGGAAGGGGGGAGAATAGGAGAGCAATTGTAGTGGGGGATTCAATAGTAAGAAGCACAGACAGGCGGTTCTGCGGACGCGAACGAGATGAACGGATTGTTTGTTGCCTCCCGGGTGCCAGGGTCCGTGATGTCTCGGATAGTGTCTTCAAGATCCTTAAGGGGGTGGGGGAGCAACCAGTAGTCATGGTACACATCGGTACCAATGACATAGGCAGAAAAAGGACAGAGAATGTGAAAAACGAGTACAGGGAGTTAGTTTGGAAGCTGAAGTCCAGGACGAACAGGGTAGTTATCTCTGGATTACTACCAGTGCCATGTGGTAACAAGGTAAGGAATAGGGAGAGAGTGCAGCTAAACACGTGGCTACAGGGCTGGTGTAGGAGGGAGGGCTTCCATTATGTGGATAATTGGAGCACATTCTGGGGAAGGTGGGACCTGTACAGTAAGGATGGGTTGCAGCTGAACCAGAAGGGCACAAGTATCCCGGGAGGGGGGTTTGCTCAAGCTATATGGGATGGTTTAAACTAGATTGGCAGGGGATGGGGAACTGGATTTGTAATTCAGGGGATGAGGTATTCAGCCTTCCAAAAGGCACAACAGGGAGTGAGGTTGTTAATAAAGAAGTGTGGTCGATGGAGCGTAATTGTGGACACAGACGTGGTTTGAGGTGCGTATACTTCAACGCTAGAAGTATCGGAAATAAGGTGGATGAACTTAGAGCATGGGTCAGTACTTGGAACTATGATGGTGTGGCCATTACAGAAACTTGGGTAACTCAGGGACAGGAACGGTTGTTGGAAGTTCCAGGATTTAGATGCTTTAAAAGTAGTAGGGAGGGTGGAAAAAGAGGTGGGGGAGTGGCATTGCTAGTCAGGGCTAGTGTAGCAGCTACTGAAAGGCAGTTCGAGAATGATATGTCTACAGAATCAGTTTGGGTTGAGGTCCAGAACAAGAAAGGAGCAGTCACTTTGTTGTGGGTTTTTTTACAGACCCCCCTAATAGTTGCAGAGAAGTGGAGGAGCGGATTGGGAGGCAGTTACTGGAAAGGGGCAGAAGTCACAGGGTTGTAGTCGTGGTGACTTCAACTTTCCGAATATTGATTGGAAACATTTTAGTTGTAATAGTTTAGATGGAGTGGATTTTGTCCAGTGTGTTCAGGAAGGATTCCTGACACAGTATGTAGATGGACCAACACAAGGAGAGGCCACTTTGGATTTGGTGCTTGGCAATGAACCGGGCCAAGTGTTAGACCTATTGGTAGGACATTTTGGTGGTAGCGATCATAACTCTGTTACTTTTACAATAGTCATGGAAAGGATAGGTACCTACAGCAGGGTAAGGTTTATAATTGGGGGAAAGGGTAATTACAATTCTGTTAGGCAAGAACTGGGTAACAAAGTGGGAACAGATGCTATCAGGGAAGAGCACTATTGAAATGTGGAGATTGTTTAAGGAATGCATACTGCGTGTGCTCGATATGTTTGTCCCTAGCAGGCAGGGAAGATGCAGTCGAGTGAGGGAGCCTTGGTTTTCAAGAGAGGTTGAAAGACTGGTTAAGAGGAAGAAGGATGCTTATGTAAGGTTTAGGAAATAAGGAACGGAAAAGGCTCTAGAGGGATACAAGTTATCCAAGAAGGAGCTGAAGAAAGGGCTTAGGAGAGCTATAAGGGGGCATGAGAAAACCTTGACAGATAGGATCAAGGAAAACTCCAAGGCTTTTTACACGTACGTGAGGAATAAGAGAATGACCAGAGAAAGGGGAGGGCCGATCAAGGATTGTAAAGGGAAGTTGTGCACGGAGCCTAAAGAGATAGGAAAGGTTCTTAATAAATACTTTTCTTCAGTATTCACAACTGAGAGGGACCTAGTTGTAGGGGAGATCAGTGTGAAACAGGCAAGTAGGCTAGAGGGGGTCGATGTTAGTAAGGAAGATGTGCTAGGAATTTTGAGGAAGTTGAAGATAGATATGTCCTCTGGGCTTGATGGGATTTACCCAAGGATTCTATGGGAAGCGAGGGAAGAGATTGCGGGGCCTTTGGCGATGATCTTTTCATCCTCACTGTCCACGGGTATAGTGCCAGAAGATTGGAGAGAGGCAAACGTCATTCCCTTGTTCAAAAAAAGGCAATAAGGATACCCCTGGAAATTACAGGCTAGTTAGTCTTACGTCAGTGGTGGGCAAATTATTGGAAAGGGCTCTGAGAGATAGGATTTATGATCACTTGGAAAGGCACAGTTTGATTCGTGATAGTCAGCATGGATTTGTGAGGGGTAGATCATGCCTCACAAACCTTACTGAATTCTTTGAAGAGGTGACCAAACACGTGGATGAAGGTAGAGCAGTGGATGTGGTATACGTGGATTTAAGTAAGGCATTTGATAAGGTTCCCCATGGTAGGCTCATGCAGAAGTAAGGAGGCATGGGAAAGGAGGAAATGTGGCAGATTGGATTCAGAATTGGCTGACCCTTAGAAGACAAAAGTGGTAGTGGACTGAAAGTATTCAACACGGTGCTCAGTTACGAGTGATGTACCACAAGGATCTGTTCCGGGTCCTCTTCTTTTTGTGATCTTTGTAAGTGATTTGGCTGAAGGAGTGGAAAGGTGGATTAGTAAGTTCGCGGGCGATACGAAGGTGGGTCACGTTGTGGACAGTGTGGAGGGCTGTTCTGGGTTACAAAGGGACATTGACAGGATGCAGAGCTGGGCTGAGAAGTGGCAAATGGAGTTTAACCCTGAAAAGTGTGAGGTGATTCATTTTGGAAGGACAAATTTGAAAGCAGAATACAGGGTTAATGGAAAGATTCTTGGCAGTGTGAAGGAGCAGAGGGATCTTGGGGTTTATGTCCACAGTTCCCTGAAAGCGTATGGTCTGTTAGCTTTCATTAATAGAGGGAAAGAGTTCAAGAACCGTGAAGTTATGCTCCAGCTATACAAAAGCGTGGTTCGGCCATCTGTGGAGTATCATGTCCAGCTGGTCGCCTCATTACAGGAAAGATGCGGAAGCGTTGGAAAAGGCGCAGAGGAGATTTACCAGGATGTTGCCTGGAATGGAGGCAAGATCTTACGAGGAAAGGTTGAGAGCGCTAGGGCTTTTCTTTTTAGAAGGACAAAGGATGAGAGGTGACTTGATAGAGGTGTACAAAATGATCAGAGGTATAGATAGAGTAGACAGCCAGAGACTTTTTCCTAGGGTGAAGGTAGCTATTACGAGGGGACATAGTTTTATAGTGAGTGGAGGCAGATACAGGGGCGACGTCAAAGGTAGGTTCTTTACTCAGAGTGTGGTAGGGGCGTGGAATGCATTGCCGGAGAGGGTGGTGGAGTCGGCCTCATTAGGGGCATTTAAGCGGCTATTAGATAGGCATATGGACGATAGTATAAGGTAGGGGTGGAGGTTAGATAGACCTTAGGATTAGGGTAAAAGTTTGGCACAACATCGTGGGCCGAAGGGCCTGTATGCTGTGATGTACTGTTCTATGTTCAAACCATCTATACCAGTGACAGCCATCTACATACAATTCAATAATTAACAGGTTGTTTCCTTCATAGTTAATTTTTGCACAGCAAGCATTTCCCTTTTAATCTGAGGTGTGTGGGCTTTCTAGAAGAGATAACATTCTTACTACCATATTTCAAACTGAGCTTCACATCTTTGTGATTATGTCTTGCTTCCATAATAAATCAATAACTTTGTTTATTAAAAAACTTGTTCCACAAGATTGTCTGCCAACCCATACATACTTCATGTTAATTTTGAATATTATTGTATCTACGTACATAAATTGTTTTTCCTACGTGTGGGAGTTCTGCTCACGAGAAGCCACAAAGATGAAATTCAAAGCTCGTTTAAAAATAGGATATGCAATTTTTGCCTGCAAAGGTTGATTTTTGTTGATACTTTTGGCAAAGATAAGCAAATTCACGAGTTATGATTTCGTGGATACTGAAGATTTACTGCATATGTACACTGCAGATTATTTTATCTAACATATAAATTTTAGCTGGTTGAAATCCATGGAATCTTGCAGCTTTTGTCTAAGTTACTTTATTTTTTAACAAGTTGAAGTGACCTGATTTCTGTAGCTTTCATTAAAATATCCTGTTCCATCAACTGTTCGTTTTAAAATACGCTATGAAACACTAATGCATTGATTAAAATCCCATCTACTGTATGGATACGATGTTGAACAGAAACTAAGTCACCGATTCTCAGTACCCACCTTCTCTGCCGGTCTTGTCCAAGTATGCCTTCATCCTGCGGTTATAGGGAAAAATGGAAGTGGTTGCCCCAATTTCGGCCCCCATATTACAGATAGTGCCCATGCCTGGAAAGAAAAAGACTGTCAAACTGGATTCTCATTTTTGCTCAGCTAGCACCATAATTCTATCAACAACTCTTGTAAACAAGAATCACCCATTGTTGGAAGATGAAGGACATTAATACCAGGATTTAGTTTGATATGGTCCAGTAATCCCAATTATTTTGGCAGACATGCATGCCACTTGATCAGTCATTAATGGTTTGGGGTTCCATGATCTTAACCAAGGTTCCTTTTTGAGTGTTGCATTGGCACCCTTCAGCTTCATCAGTTCCAGTAAAAAGAACAATTCAAGTCTCTTCAGAACTATAATTCCCCCAAATCCTGGCAACATCCAAGTGAATCTACATAGCTCTTGAGCCATTACATTTGCAAACCTTAACATTTCCATACCCTGAACTGCATTTGCTATCTCTGCCCATTCGGTTTGCTTATCTATATCCTGCAATCTTTCAAAGTCCTTGACACAATTTGCCGTACTTCCAATTAACTCTCAATACCCAAGTATTTACACCTAAAAACTCACACTCCCAACAGGAAGCCCACAGAACACTAAACGACCACTACAGCTTACCAGTCCGAGAAAATTTCTTGTGTCTTACCATGTTTTCTGCTCTCCGCCCATTTCTCATTTCAACATGCCTTTATCTTTCCTATAAACATTTATAACATGGTCTGTCTTGATTAAAGCTACATAGGATAGTGCCTTTACCATAGGCATAGAATCATAGAATCCCTACAGTGTGGAAACAGGCCATCTGGCACTCAACAAGCGCACACCAATCCTATGAAGAGCACCCCACCCAGACCCATCTCCCTACCCTGTCCCTGTAACTCTGCATTGTTCACGGCTAATCCACCTAACTTACACCCCTCTGGACACTATGGGCAATTTAACATTGCCAATCCACATCTTTGGACAGTGGGAGGAAATTGGAGCACTCGGCGGAAACCCAAGGGGAGAACATGCAAACCCCACACAGACAATCGCCTGAGGGTGGAATCAAACCTGGGTGCCTGGCGCTGTGAGGCAGCAGTGCTGACTACTGAGCCACCGTGTCACCCATCTAATGCTCAGATGTCCACTTAAAAGCAGTTGGAAGATACAGAAATTGGACTTCCAATATATCCTCCCCATCTTCTGAAAGAAGAATTGCCTCCCTATTCTCTATACATATAATTCACGTTATTTGTCTTCTGAAGGAATTGCCCCCTAGCTGGAGTTTGTGACCACAGCTTTAAGCCTGTGGTACCTCATCCAAGTGATGTTATCCACATGCAACCAGGAATATTAGCTGAAAAATGGACCACAACAGAGTACGTAACTCTACCAAACCCACATCTACACCTGTCCCTAATCACAGCAAGGGTCAACGGATTGTGATGAACAACAGGATGCTTGCCTCTTACTTAGTCATGGCAGGGGTAATTGCAGTATTCCTTCACCAGCACAAGGTGAGCTGATGAGCCAAGGTAATATAATGCAAGATGAAAAGAGATAGGACAGAAGACAAAGTAAACCAAGGCAGGGATCAGGTGAGAATAAACTTTCGTTTTAATGGCTCATAAATTGGAGGAAGGAAAGCAGAGGGAATAATATTATAAACACACTATGACGTCCGCTTACAGTGATCTCACATCGTAGTTGAGCTCTAACTTGTGTACCTGTACAGGACATAGACTCCACGCCTGGCCCATGATACTCTACAATTGCACCAGTTCCTCCTTTAACTGTCAAAATGCCAGCAACTTTCAAGATGACATCTTTTGGTGACGTCCAGCCTGACAATTCCCCCGTCAGTTTCACCCCGATTATCTAAAGAGGAAACAAATGTAACAAACTATTTCAAAACATTCAGAGAACCTTAAGGCTCAAGAAGAAACCAGCTTCCACCAGAATTACCACCTTTTATCAGAAACAGGGACATGGGCAGAGTGCTTCAATTCAATCCAATGAGCACTCTGTTTATAGCTGGATGAAGGAGATCCACATTGGAGCTGGGATTTTAAACTGGTTTTAGATTTTGCACGTAGCTTACAGATTTGTGATTAACAAATCGTGTAGGCAGCCTTAAACATGAATACCTATGTTTATTTTCTCCTGTCCTCTTCCTCACAACAGGCTACCTCTGTTTAATGGTCCCACAAAAACCTGAATGATCTTAAATTACAGTTAAACTCCATTTATATAGTCATTCAGGGTTTATATCCCACACGAAGGCAGTGATGTTCAACGCTTTTTTTTCTAGCCCCTTTATAGAAACAGAAGGTGGCCATTTAACTCCTTAAACCTGTTCTATTATTCAGTAAGATTGTGACTGTTCTGTGACCTCACTCCATCTACTTGTATTAGCCCCTAATAAATTGGAGATTAATTCATTAATAATTTTTGACCCAAAAACAACTGCCAATTGTAAAAAGAGAATTCAAAATTTCAACTATCCTTTGGATGTCAAAGTGGTTCCTAGCTTCACTTCTGAAAGTTCTTGCTCTAATATTTATTCTCTGTCCTGTGGTCACAGGCTTCTCAATCAGCAAAAAAGAGTTTCTCTCCGCCAACCCTATCAGTATACCTTAATGTTCTGAGATCTTTGATCAAATGGCATTCTAACCTACTGAAGTCCAGGTAAACAATCCTGCAATTTACATCTTGGCATTCAGGTATCATTTTGGTAAATCAATGCTGCATTCTCTCCAAGGCTAAAATTACCTTCCTAAGGATAGATACCCAACCTAAACAGAGCATTCAAAGTGCAGTCTAACTAAGACCTCGTCACTAAATACCAAACTCCAAGAGTCTTCAATAAATAACTTGTCACCATAAGTTGGCTGAGACAGCCACACAGAGTAATCTATTTAACCATAAAGACCATCACAAGTCCAGATCTGAGCTCAAATAAAAGCAAAAACTGCCGTTGGACAGCACCTGGGGAGAAACAGCATTACATTAAGATCTATTTGACTCTTCAGAACCAAAGGAAGGAGATGCAATGGACTTTATACTTTGACCCCTTAAATAGCATAAGGGAGAACAAAGAGGGAGGTCTGAAATCAAGGGCAAGGGAGATTACAAATTGGACCAAAGGGTCTGTTTCTGTGCTGTATGACTATGATAGATGTCACAGGTAAAGCTCTGCCCTCGCCCAACATCCACCCAAATGAACTTTCCAGTAGATAGTGATCAGCCACAGGAATCAATTCTCCCAAGTTCCACTCAGTGTCCAACTGCAACACCGTTGATCCTTTCCTGGTTAAGTTCAGCTGAACTGATATGGATTAGAGATGGACCCTGGAAGCTACTATATGGCTTACACGTTACACCAGCAATCCATTTACTCACTGAACTGAACATTTAGCTATTAAACAAAATTAACCGCATTGTCCAATTTGCAAAGTATACAGCAATTTTGTAATATTAAAAAATTACTGAAATTTATAATTATCTAAAATGAAAAGTTTGCATAGATGGGGAGGGGGAGACTCGGTGAGTTGCTCTTTCACAGATATGACAGAGCAAATGACTGCCTGCTGTAACCATTTTAAGGATTTAATAGGGTAAAGGACCATGCCTTGGTATTAAACAACATTTAAATTCTGAAGTGTATAATCCACTCAAATGGATAATGTCTTGCTTGTAGATTAATGTCATGTTAGGTAGGGGGGCTAGATTGCATTAATTAGGCATAAATTGTCCCTGTTAGACTGCAGACTTTGTGGAGAGGGTTATTACAGAGCACTTAGCACTTATGGCTGATAAGGCGTGCAAATGCTTCAACTTCATCTTTAGCACTGATATGTTAGGATCCCATATCAGTAGACAATGAGGACGGTCGCGCAGCTTCCTCGTCTGGTTGTCTAGTTGCCCATCACGATTCTAAATAGATGCGGCTGGACACAGATAGTAAGAACTGTAGATGCCGGAGTCATAGATAACAGTGTGGAGCTGGAGAAACACAGACCAGGCAGCATCAGAGAAGCAGGAAAGTTGACGTTTTGTCAAAGGTCGGGATCCTTCTTCAGAAAAGGGCTGTTTTGACCTGATCTATTGGTTGTGGTATGGCAGTACTGCTGCTTTGAATGCATGCTGTCATGCCTCACTAGAGTAGTCAACTGGAAATAAGTCCCATTATTCCTAGGGTTATTACAAAAGTTAAAAATTTTATCAAAGTATGCAAAATTCCCCAACTTATCTATCTTTTTAGACTTAGGTTTTCTGAAAGAACAGATCAAGTTTCTGTACTTAAGAATCACTTGTTAAAAATTACTTGTTTAACTGTAGCTAGAATCACTGAACTGTCAACATATAATTCTACTAATTACAACTCTAAACCCTTCATAAAACACTCTTTATACAAATACAGACAAAAAGAAATGGTGTTATGGGTGGAGGGGCAAAACCGGGAAGGAGGTTCAATGGTCCCTGTCTCTAGGTTTCACCAAGATGATCTTTTTATCTTGACAGGACTTCTGCTCCTTGATCTCTCGTTCCTTGCACAGCAAAGCAACTGGTTCACAATTTACAAAGACTCCAACATATTGGTTCAAAGCAACACATTACAGCAACTAGCAAGGAAAAATAAAATAGCTTCCTTCAGGTTTTAGAAACCCCACCTCCCAGCCTTTCCAGAGGTCCACGCCTCCAATCAGAGCTGTTGACAGGCAGAAGGCCTTTGTCGTCAATAACTGGTCACAACTCCAAAGACCAAGCAGCTACTTGCTGTCAGCTGAATCACCCTTTGTACATGACCCTGGCTCCAGTCTGCCTGCACTAAACACCACCCAACTCCTTTTTCCCATTACAGCCCACAATTTAAAAATACAGGAAAATAGACAGATGTGGTCTTTACAATGTAGTCTTGTATTATAACAAAAACAGAAATTGTTAGTAGCATCTGTGAGAGAAATCAGAGTTAACCTTTCAGGTTGAGTCACCCTTCCTCAGAACCTCCAGACCCGTATGTGACCGTTTTTGTAGCTGTTAGCATAGGATAAAGAAATATACCTTTGTATTGAACAACGCTTAAATTCTAGAGTGTATAATTCTCTGAGTCGATGATGAGTTATTTGTAGATATTAGGTCATGTTAAGTCGGGTGGCTAGGTTGCAGTAGCTGAGCAGGAATCATCCCTATTGGAGTGCGGAGTATGTGGAGAGGGTTATTACAGAACCATAGAATCCTCCACCTCATTAGTAAGTTTTCTGCAAAAACTTACATGAAGTTCTTAAACCACCTTTGCTTACAACTGCTTTTAGTTTTGTCTAAAACCCAGCATTAAGAAATTGCTGCATATTAATACATTTTGGAGCAGCCCGCTCCTGTTCCCAACTCCCATGTTCATATTTTATCCCAGACTTGGTCTATGCCAATAAGCTTCTCTTTATGTAGGGTTAAAAAGGACCCGAGTGATTCGGATTCATGGAATGTTGGCACAGCTAATTGATCCAGTATTTGCTACCCATCCCTAATTTTCTCTTAAACTGAGCAGTTTGTCATGGCCAGTTCAAAGGGCTGTTAAAAGTTGGCCAGAATGTTGTAGACCTGAACTGTAGGCCAGATCAAGTCAGGATGGCAGATTTCCTTCACTATACGGCATTGGCAAACCAGATAGATCTTTGAAATGATCAACAATAGTTACACGAACGTAAACTGGTGTCCATGTTTTACCAAATTCTAATTGATTCTTTTAATTGATTCTTCTAATTTTTTTTTACTGGATTTTATTGAATTCATATTTCACCATCTGCCATGGTGGGGTTTGAACCCAAGTCCGGAGAACATCAGCCTGGGGTCTAGCTTACTAGTCCAGTAACATTACACCATTATTAGCACCACTGATTTTAAAGGCATTGATACAGAGGATTTATGGTACAGGAAGAGATTCTGAAGCCAACGTATAGACATGATTTGATTTTCTCTTCCCACTGAATTCAATGCAGATGGGGCACATCCATGCGATCAGATTGCAGGAATTTCTGTGCAGGAATTTCAATGCAAGGCTCCTGTAAGCACCACAGGACGGTTTACTGTGTTGAAGGTGCTCTGGAAATGCAAGCTGATGTTATAATCTTTGTGTTGCCTGTCATTCAGTTTCCAGTAATGGCCATCTGAACGTCTTGGTCAGAACAACCAAACTTGAGGTATTTCAGTAGATAGTTTACCTTTGGACACTTCAGCTCCCAAGGAATTCCTGCCATCACATCGACTGCATCTGCTCCTCCAACTCCAACACATACACCACCCAAACCACCTCCATTAGGAGTATGGGAGTCAGTGCCAATCAGCAGCACACCAGGGTAGGCATAGTTTTCCAAAATAATCTGCAAAGAAAATCACATGTTTTTCAGCACACAATGGAGACTGTTGGCTTCGTTCACCATTAACTTTCTGCTCCAAATCATGTTGATTCATTTCTAGCATGGAGTGTCACAGGAGCTGATCATGCTCCAGCATCTTGCTCCATGACCTAATACAGTAGTGTCAACAGGGATACCATGATCACTGAAACTATGGAACAGGAGATGACCATGTGGTATACTGTATCTGCTGCATTTCTTCAGATGGAACAACATTAATCCTGTGGCAATGCTCTCTCATACAAGCTATGATTTACTTGATTTCAAATGTTTATCCCTACTTACCCTAGAATGCAATCAATTCTGACCCAATCATTTACTATAGCAATGCAGAAAATGCTTTTCAACCTACATCTCCTTTTCAGACTTTTAAGTTAAATAAACAAAGGAAATCATCTTTCCCTATTCATTCTTTGAAAACCCTTCAAATTGAATGGGCTCCATTAAATATTTCCTCAGCCATAACGTTAAAGTAGAAATCATCCCTCCTCACAACTATAGTCTTCAATGGCTATTATTATCCCAGTGAATATAAAGTCTCTGGTTTTAATTAGGAATGTAAACATTGCTTAAAAATGTATCTGGCTAAACTACTGAAATTATATTGGTTAACTGTGTCCAAGTTAATGGGTTATGTACTAAAACACTTGACATTTCTTTCAACTCTGTAGTTTAAATTACACTTACTGAAGATGAAAAAGAGCAATGGGTAAATCAAAAGGAACAGCCGTAGCAATGTCTTGCACAATACTCTCAAACAATACAATGCCTTTAGGGGAAAAACAAGCAACGTTTCTGCAGCACTTTTTCTAACCTGTTTTGAACATTAACTGCATTATAACCACAACAAGACCAATAATGTTAATCAAATGTTTGACTGTTTACCACCTTACATCCATAGCTTTAATATCCTACCTCCACTGACGGGGCACCCAAAACTGCACTAACTACTTTAGTCATTGCTTTGCTAGTGTCTTTCATAGTTTTGTTGCTGTCTTATTCTTGTATCCTGCACTTCATTTATACAACCCCAAGTACTGCAGGATACGAGGAAGGAGGTTACAACACGTGAACAAGGCTACTAAAGGGTGATGTTAGGAAACATTTCTCCACACACAGGGTAGTGGAAATCTAAGAAGTTTCCCTCAGCAAAGCTGGAATCAGATAGGTTTTTCTCCTCACAGCCAGTAAGGGATGTGGAACCATGACAGTTAAATAGAATGCAGATTTACCATGATCTAACTGAACAGTTGCAGAACAAGCTCAAGCCTATATTCTCTGGTGTTTAGCAGAATGAGATGTGATATCGTTGAAACATACGAGATTCTGATAGGGTCGACGCTGACAGTGATTCTGATGATAGAGACAGGGCCACAATCGCAGGTTAAGAGGAGGATAAATTTCTTCATGTAAGGGTCATTAATCTTTGGAATTCACTGACCCAGAGGATGTCCCATTATTCCATACATGCACCACCCCGTGTGTCAAAAAGCTGTCCCTTAGGTCCCTTTTAAATCTTTCCCCTCATCTTAAACCTATGCCCTCTAGTTTTGGACTCTTTTACTCTGGGAAAAAGACCTTGGCTATTTGCCCTACCCATGCCCCTCACGATTTTATAAACCTCTACAATGTCACCACTCATCCTCCGGCGCTCCAGGGAATATAGACTCAGTCTTTTCAACCTCTCCCAATAGCTCCAGCCCTGGCAGTACTACTGTAACTCTTTTCTGAACCCTTTCAAATTTCACAGCATCTTTCCTACAGCAAGGAGACCAGAACTGAACACAGTATTCCAAAAGTGGCCTAACCAATGTCCCGTAAAGCTACAACATGACATCTCAACTCCGATACTCAATGCACTGACCAATAAAAGTATGTCAAATGCTTTCTTCTGATGTACATCTCAAACATATGTAGTTAAGAATAATGAGCTGGCAGTGCAAGGCTTCTGCTAGCCCAGCCTTTACATGCTGCTCTACAGAGTCACAAGATACATGCTATCACCTACAGTTTCCTATAATGCCCAGTCCCAGTCACAACTGGACTGCCAGAGATGCCAGGTTGAAGCAAGGAAGGCCCCTGAAAGGGAAGGTGAAGAAATTAAAAGGCCATCAATTAAAGCAGTGACAGAGGGAAAGCTGCTGTGGACGTGGTGCCATTCAGCTGAGAATAAACCTGTGGTCAAGGCATCCTATCCAGTCTCACCTTCCAGGAGTGAGCTCCAATTCATAACAGCTATATAATCATTAGTTAAATGGCACACTTGGATACTTACTCAGTTGTTTGCTCATCATGGCTTGGAAGTGCCAGTGTCAGCTAAAACCCTTCGCGCTGCTGTGCTCGCAGTTTTGTCATGGAGCCAGGAGATTCCATTAGAAATGAGAATCATTTGGCAATTGCTTTAACTCATGCATCTAGTTGAGAAGATTTAGGAAGGTGAAAATAAACCTCAAGGCTAGCTCAGCACTGCTTGACTCACTCCATAGGAAACCAGACCGTTAATTAATCTGGTCACACTTGAGGTGTGAGGGTGAGGGGGAAAGGCTGTCCAGGAGGGGTGGTGGAGTAAGCATTATAGTGCAACGCAATGGTCACCTCACCTGGTGGATGATACCAGAGCCGGGTTTCCAGAAGCCAACTCCATACTTTGCTGCTGCCGTTGCCAAGAAGTTATAAACTTCCTTGTTCATTTCCTACAAAGTGAAAATAACTGTCATGATCAAACAGAACAGCACCAAGTTACTGAGGTCGTACTAAGACTTTTTCCAAGCGGCAGAAGCAAAACAAAGATATAGACAATTGAAGAAAACAATTCAACTCATTTTGAGTACAGCTGGGGTAATTTGAGAATTAACTATTTTGCATTTTTACAAAGTGCATTTGGTACAAGTGTCTAAGCGATGCACCTTCTAATACAGGAAGTATATTTTTTTCATTCTCTTAAATACAGATTCAAGTTGAAAGGCAAATACCGGTCCTAAAGAAGTCCATTTTACTTGTATGGTGAGCTTGAACATACTCTATGAGGACCACATTTAGCTGAAGTCATGTAGCTTCAGGAGGCCATTTGGCCCATTGAGTGCATGCCTGGTCCCTGTGGAACTACCCAGTCAGTCCCAATTGATGCCCACAGCCCTACTAGTTTATTTCTTTCAAGTGCCCGCCCAATTTCCTCTTGAAAACATTAATCATTTCTGCTTCCACCACACGCAACTGCATTGAGTTCCAGTTCATTACCACTTGCCACGTTAAAAAAAGTTTCACAATCCCTCTGCATTCCTTGCTAAAAAACTCAAATCTATGTTCACTCATCTTTCAAGACTTTTTCCTTGTTTACCTAATCCAAGGATTTCATAATCTGGTGTACCATTCTAACATGATAAAAGTCTCAACCTACAAGAACCACCACATTCCTTTTCAAATCCAACTTTGTAACTACATTTCCCTCGCACTCCCCCTACAAATAAAACCTGACTCTTAGTGTAAGCATCCTCTGCATCCTCGAGGTTCATTCCAACAGCCTTCACTACAATTCTCCCCCAGATAGTAGCTCCTGAACATATGCAACTTTAAGCCAGAGATTCCACATCATTTGCAAGAAGTACATTACTTCAGTGATTGCAAGATTTCTGGTTGCTAGTTATTCATTGTGAACAGATTTAAATATGTTCTTAGCATTCTCCCTATCACCACTTGCACTTGTTCTCTCTCTCCCAACACTTTGCAGACTCCCTCTCATGACCTTTCAAGCTATCTTTCACTCCTTTTCCCCATGTTTCACCCCAAACACCTCAGCCCCACTCCCCTTTACCCAGGCCATGGCCTTCCACACCGCCTTTCTTCACAGCCTCCATCCTGTTGACACTTGTGGATTCCCTCACATTGTGGCTTCACTCGTGCCAACCTACAGCCCCACATGGTCCACCTCCCTCGTTCATTCCTAAACCCTACAGCCTCCTTTGATCTCTCCTCCCCCTACCTTGGCATAGCCTTGACCGGTCTCCCCCTCCACCACATGCCACGCTTTATGCCATGCAACCTCCTTCAGCTCCTGTCTACCTACCACAGGACTACCTTGGACCCTGCTACTGAAAACAAAAGATGCTGGAAATCACAACAGGTCAGGCTGCATCCATGGAGAGGGAGCAAGCTAACGGTAGAGTCACTAGATTCAAAACACCTCCAGGCTCTCTTTCCCTGGAATCCTTCCTATCCCACCCTTTTCCCAACTTGCTCTCTCTTCCACTACCACCCTTCCCAACCATCATCCTTCCTGTGCCTTCTTTCTACTCCCCCTGCCTTCCATCTTTCCCCCTCACAACTTCTCTCCATTTCACCCACTGTGTTCAATTACCTTACAGCCTCCCTCCCTCTGCCAAACCACACCCCCACCTCCTTGCAGCATCCCTACAGCTAGGTCTTTTGTTCCAATACCGAATGGGCTGTTGTCCAACCTCTGGTTCCAATGCCTCAAAAATCTGAAGGCATCTAATCCACAGCCTGCTTCCAGCCACACAGGAAATGATTATGATCAGTCTATATTCTGGATAGTCCCTGAAAGTGGACCAGAGATGATTACATTCAAGCTCCTACTTGTTAATCTTCCTGAAAATCTGAACTTGGAACCTCAAATGTCTTCCCTATTTCGGACTTGGTACCAAACTTCTGGTTCACTCCTGTGCCAAATATCCTGTACCCTCACCATGATGTTCTTTAGCCTGACACATATTCCCAGGGAAGTGTTGGGGGGGGGGATGGGAGGGACAGGTGTGGTGGTGGTGGTGGTGGTGGGGTGCGGTGAGGAGGTGGTGTGCTCTGTGGTGGTGTAGTGTGACAGACAAGCAGCAACATGAAGACAAAAGGTACAGGCAAAATAGACTAATCTCTGATAAACCACACACAACACTAAAGGTCGAATGCTAATGTGACAAAAGAATATTTGCATTCAAATAGCTTCTCATCAAACCATCAAAGCTCCTTTTATCACTTCCCGCAATAATTACCTTGGCTCTGGCCAAATCCTTATCTCCACCAATCTGAGCTTCAATTAAGTGATCACAATGGATTGTAGATGGCACTGCAACTCTAGGCAACCCACTGCTGATGAACTGAAGCATGGCCATCTGAGCCGTGGCATCCTGCATGGCCACCCTGTTGGGTCGGAGGCGTAGGTAAGTCTTCCCACGTTCTATCTCCTGGTTAACGGGGTCATCGAGGTGACTGTACACAATCTTTTCTGACAAAGTCAATGGTTTATCCAGCCTAGTATGGAGACAAAATTAAACGCTGTAATTGGGTCATGGATATATGTGGAAACCATTTGATTATCCCCAATTAATGCCTAGTTCTATTTTGAAAAATGAGGTTATAGCTATGGAATTACAACTTCCTATGTCATCTGAAAGGAAAACTGCCCATCCGCACCATCACTGTTGCAATTACTTGACATGATTATAAGTTTTATTTACGTTATAAATACTGGCACTGGAAATGCATTATTTTTAAAAATAAATTACTAATTGATTTAACTATACAATGAAGGACTAATTACCAAGACCAGCAATTACATTTGCACAAGGAAGAAAGACTGCCTTTGTTAAACATATTTCACATCCTGTAAACATGCACAGTGCTCTACAGTCAATAATTAAGTTTAACTCTTACAGTTAGAGCCATAGAGTTTAGACAGCACAAAAAGAGGTCCTCAGGCCCATCAAACATTTATCTATTCTAACTCCATTTTCCAGCACTCGGCCTGTAGATTTGTATGCTGTAGCAATACAAGTGCTCACCTAAATAATTAGTTACCTGAGGACTTCCACCAAGGGGAAAGGTTTCTATGTATCTACCTTAACTATCCCCCTCAGAACTTTGCACACATCAATCCGATCCTCCAGTCAGCCTTCTGTTTGCAGGAAAGCAATATTCTCAGGAACACAACTATTATGGAGCAAACATGGTCAACATGATCAGGAGGTCCCACAAATATCTTCTCATATCCTAACTTCATATAACTCCACCATGTCTTTCTATTCCCTTTGGCCTCATGTACCTATCTAGCTTTCCCTGAAAAGTTTCGAGATATCTCTGGACAAGTTGATCAGAAAATGTTACTACACACTCCTGGAACAGATACAGCTTCAAGCTGGGTCTCCTGCCTCAGAGGCAGGGACACTACAACCGTGCCACAAGGTGGCTCAGTGGTTAGCACTGCAGCCTCACAGCCCCAGGGGCATGGATTTGAATCCTCCCTCAGGTGACTGTCAGCATGGAGTTTGTAAGTTTTCCATGTGTTTATGTGGGTTCCCCCTGGGTGCTCCAGTTTCCTCCCACATTCCAAAGATGTGTAGGCTAGGTGGGTTAGCCATGGGAAATGCAGGGTTACAGGGATAGAGTAGGGGGATGGGCCTGGGTGGGATGCTCTTCAGAGCGTCGGTGTGGACTCAATGGGTAAATGGGCATGCCTCCACTCTGTAGGGATTCTATGATAATTATAAACCATTCCTTGTAGTAGCAAGCTCTGTACACTGCACAGATCTCAGAACAGTTTTTCCATTTACCTTCTGCGAATGATGTCAAGGTTCTTCTGCAGTGACTTATAATCAATGTACTCCTGGGGTTCGAAGCGGCTCATGGCTATTTTGGCTCTCCTGCACACAGCAGAGAGATGGTACCTCCGGGTTGCATGGCCCAGGGCTAGCTGCAAGTAGTGAAAAAACGCTTATTATGGAAAGCACACAATACAGTAACTTTAAATTTCAATGCAACAAGACTCAGGCTTTGCACTTTCAATAGAAACCATAACAAGTATATCACTACACAAACACAGTGAAAAAGAAAGATTTCACAGAAGAGTCATATCAGTCTTAAAATGTAACTCTTTCTCTCTCCACAAATGCAGAACATAGAATCCCTACAGCGAAGAAGCAGGCCATTTGGCCCATCAAGTCAACACTGACCCTCTGAAGAGCATCCCACCCGGGCCCACACCTCCTACACTATCCTTTTTACTCTGCAATTTAGCATGGCCAATTCACCTAACCTGCACATCTTTGGACTGTGGGAGGAAACTGGAACACCCAGAGGAAACCGCCACACAGACAATGACCCAAAGGTGGAATCAAACCTGGGTTCCTACCACTGCGAGGCAGCAGTGCTAACCACTGAGCCACCGTGCGACCCCTACTCAGATCTACCGAGATTCCACAGCACTTTCCGTTTCTAATTCCAATTTCCAGTATCCGTGATATTTTGCTTTTTTATAAAATGTCAAGTGGCAGGAGAGTTGAAAGCCAAGTTCAAACAGGGTGGGGACAGCATTTAGAATGGGGTTTGAGATTTTGGAGGCTGGAGTATGAGCTGCAGACATTACATCACATCTAGGAGAGGAACAATACACAAAATTGCTACCCGCCTCAGGTCTGAGTCAGCAACAGCAGCAATTGGGTTCAGGAATCCTGGGCTTGGGAAGAGGGGTGGGGAAATAAAACAAGATGCCAATTTGCTGACAATCCGGTAACTGAGAATTGCACATTTGGTTGTCAGGAGAAAAACCAGAGCAAAAATCAGAAAATGTAGTATTATGCACAGTACTTTCAAGTGTCCTGCAAGACCACAATTTTTTTTGCAGAGCATTAGCAAGCTGTCCTACTGTAGAGAGTGTAATAGCCAAGCTTGACACTGCCCTCAGTCAAAGTCCAGGCATATGCTGTTCAGCAACTTGAGGAGACTAAGACATTGTTGACCTGACCTAGATTGCTCTGCTTGAAAGGTGGATGGTAGCAGTTTTGGTTTCCTCGACAGTACCTTCCAAACCTGGAAATCCAGAAGGAACAAAGGAAACATGCACAGGGAACACCACCACCCGACTTAGAAATATATCACAGAGCCCTTATTGTCACCTGGTCAGAACTTTGGAGCTTCCTATCTAACAGTACTTATGGGAGTATCTGCAAAGATATTGCAGCAGTGAATCACCATCATATTGTGATGGGATCAAGTTGACTAGTTTTGAAGGTGGCATGTTGCAAGAGAATGTCGAAATTCTTCTGTCTTGGCTGAATCATCTTACTCAGTGAGAGGCTGTGTATTATACAGAAGAAAGATTGAGAGTGGCACTAAGGATTGTATAGTAGTGAAACCTTCTACATAGAAGGTTTCTCATATTTAGAGAAATGAAGCAGATAAAGGACATGCTCTCATCTGTTTCTGTTGCTTGCTTTTCATGCAGCAGCCTGAAGACAGAGGCAATAGCTTGAAGAACCCACTCCAAATCAATCGTGGCACAACAGGAGTCTGCCGTAGATGTGGTACAAGGATGTGCAGTTTGAACACACCTTCTGTAGCCAGGAGGTCCTGACAGTGGGAGTTGAATTTGGAGCTTCTGGCTCAGAGTTAGGGGTGCTACCCACTCCCTTGTGGGATAAACACCAGCCTCACCAAATCACCCACACCCAGTGAATGAATTTTAAAGAGAGTAACTTTAAAAGGGAATTGGATCTGTAACAATTTACATTTACAATGCTCCTTTAACACAGAAAAGCATCTCCAAAAAATTTACAGGGCTATGGGGAAGGAGCTAATTATTAATTGCAGAGTATTTTAAAAAGGAACGAACAGACATGGTGGCCTACTGCATGTTGAATGCTTCTTTTTTTAAATCACTACTATACAATCCTTAGTGCCACTCAATCTTTCTTCTGTATAATACACAGCCTCTCACTGAGTAAGATGATTCAGCTAAGACAGAAGAATTTCGACATTCTCTTGCAACATGCCACCTTCAAAACTAGTCAACTTGATCCCATCAAGATAACAGGTACACGAGATTAAATAGTCACTAGCATGGGGAGCTGGAGGAACGTAGCAGGTCAGGCAGCAGAGGAGCAGGAAAGTCATTGTTTCAGGCCTGGACACTTCACCGGACTTCCTGTTCCTCTGATGCTGCCTGACCTGCTGTGTTCCTCCAGCTCCACACTGTGTTGACTCTGACTCCAGCATCTGCAATTGTTGCTATCACAGGCAATTCAATATGCAGTTTAAATAGGAGTTTAAAACATCATTCCATCACTAACAGATGACACATAACATCTCTACTGAATTATATCTAACACTATGTCTGTTTCTATTATACAGAAAGGGAGCCTGGTCTTCCTTGGAACTGGGGTTAAAAAAAAAATCACATGGACTATCATACCCATAGTAACTGGCTTGAACAAAAACAAAGTTGCTGGAAAAGCTCAGCAGGTCTGGCAGCATCTATGGAGGAGAAACCAGAGTTAACATTTCGGGTCCAGTGACCTGCTGACTCAGAAAAACCTGGGAATGTAAACGTACAAATCTTTAATGGCGGTAGGAAATGCTGAGAAGGCTCTTAAAAGGCATACGGTACCCATGACATTATAAATGAAGGTACATTATGCTGGCAGGTTTGGAGATCCCTGGCTGACAAGGGATATTGAGGCTCTGATCAGGAAAAAGGAGGCGGCATACATTGGGTTTAAACTATCGGGCTCAAGTGAGCCCCTCGATGACTATAAGAAGTGTAGGAGCACACTTAAGAGGGAAATCAGAACAGCAAAAAGAGGGTATGAGATGGATCTTGCAGATAAGGTTAAACGTGATCCCAAGAGGTTCTACAGCTATATTTAGAATAAGAGGGTGCCTAGGGAGAGAACAGGTCCCCTTAAAGATCAGCATGGCCGGCTATGCGTGGAGCCACAGGAGATGGGGGAGATTTTTAATGAATATTTCTCCTCCGTGTTTACTGAGAGAATTACGGATGCTAAGGAAATAAGGGAAACTAGTGGGGATGTTTTGGACCGCATACATATTACCAGAAAGGTGGTATTTGCAGCCTTAAAGCACATTAAGGTGGAAAAATCCCTTGGCCTGATCAAGTCCATCCTCGGACGTTGTGGGAGGCTAGGGAAGGAATAGCAGAGAACCTTGCAGAGATTTTTGCTTCATCTTTAGCCACTGGTGAAGTTGCAGAAGATTGGAGGGTGGCTAATGTTGTTCCATTGTTCAAAAAAACTTAGCAAAGACAAACCAGCAAACTACTGGCCAGTGAGCCTTACATCAGTTGTGGGCTTGTTATTTGAGAGGACACTGAGGGACAGGATCAACCAACATTTGGATAATCAAGGTCTGATTAGGAATAGTCAGCATGGATTTGTACGTTGGAAGTCATGTCTGACAAACCTTTTGAGTTTTTCGAAGAGGCAACCAAAAGGATAGATGAGGGTAAGGCAGTGGATGCTGTCTGTATGGAATTAAGTAAGACCTGTGACGAGGTCCCACATGGCAGGCTAGTCATGAAGGGCAGGTCACATGGAATCCAGGGAGAGCTAACTAATTGGATTCAAAATTGGCTCGATGGTAGGGAGCAGAGGGTGATGCTTGAATGTTTTTTCTCGGACTGGAGGCCTGTGACTAGTGGTGTGCCACAGGGGTCAGTGCTGGGACCTTTGTCATTTGTGATTTACATGAATGATTACAGGCATGATTAGTAAGTTTGCAGATGATACAAAATTAGGAGGTATTGTTGATGGTGAAGGTTATCAAAAATTACAGAGGGATCTTGATCAGATGGGGAAGTGGGTTGAGGATTGGCAAACGCAATTCAATACAGGTAAGCATCAGGTACTGCAGTTTGAAAAGTCAAACCAAGGTAGGACTAATACAGTAAATGGTCAGGTCCTGAGGAGTGTTGTGGAACAGAGGGACCTAGGAGTACAAGAACATAGTTTGTTGAAAGCAGCACCACAGGTAGACAGCGGGGGTGAGGAGGGCATTTAGCATGCTGGCCTTCATTGGCGAGGCATTGAGTATAGGACTTGGGATATTATGTTACAGTTGTATAAGTCGTTGGAGTATTGTGCAGTTTTGGTCACCCTGTTATAGGAAGGACATAGTTAAACTGGAATGCGTGCAAAGATTTACGAGGATGTTGCCAAGACTAGTAAGCCTGAGTTAGACGAAGTTAGCCAGGATAGGACTTGATTCCTTGGAACGTAGGAGATCGAGGGGGACTTTAATGAGGTGTATAAAATTATGACAGGCATAGATAGGATGAATGCACATAGTCTTTTTCCCAGACATGGAGAATTGAAAACTAGAGGGCATAGGTTTAAGGTGAGAGGGGAAAGATTTAAGGAGGACCTCAGGGGCAACTTCTTCACAGAGTGATGTGTATATGGAATGGACTACCAGAGGACGAGGCTGAAGCAGGTGCAACAGCAATGTTTTAAAAACATTTGGATAGATGCATGGATGGGAAAGGTTTAGAGGGCCATGGACCAAATGTGGGCAATTGGAACTAGCTGACTGGGCACCATGGTCAGCATGGCCCAATTTGGCTGAAGGGCCTGTTTCCATGCTGTATTACTCTAAGACTCCTATGGTATGAATATTCTGTCCAAAGGCAGGTCATTGGCTGATCGTTTGTCCTGAGACACTTTGGTCAATAATTGCTTGCCATTCCCTTCCACACTCTGGGGTACAGCCAGAAGGCAGATCCTAAGTCTTCCTCATCCAAAACTAGCAAATGAATGTGCAAGGTTGACATTATTCTGATTTTAACGATCTAAACACACATTTATGGAGCCCCATAAACAGAAGTATAAAAGCAAGGCCGCTGCACAAAATTTCAGAAAATACTGGCTCAACTCTAGCTGGAATACTGCAGCCAACTCTTATGAATTCTGGAAATGTGGTGAGCAAAGTGTCAGACAGGACTCAGAGGGACAAAGAACTCCAGTTTTGCAGGGAGGTTGGAAAAGCTGAACTGCTATTGGTAAAGGAGAGACAATTAAAGAGATTTGTTAGATGTTTACAAAATTATTAAAGTTTCTTGGGGTGGAGTAGGCGGGGAAACAGCTTTTTTTTTGTGGTACAGGAGTTGGTAACAAAAACAGAACACAACGAAATTAACATTGTTTTGCTGCGATCTGGAAAGCATTGACTGACGGAGCAGCAGAAACAGATATCACAGTAACTTTCAAAATACAATTGCACTAATACTTGCAGAAGAAAGTTTGGCAGGGCTATGGAGAAAGATGCTACCAAATTCAGTTCAGCCTTTGACTGATTGCACGCATTTGCTGGGTTAGAAAGTGTTTAATATTTATTTTGCACAAGCCTAATTTAGTCTGTAATTTGTAGTTGGCATTAAAGTAAAATCAAAAGTGTCACAACTATGTAGTGTGAGCTTTCAGCAAGTTTATTTTCAAGAAGTACTTCAAAACAGCAGCCTAACTAGAACCTGCTGAAACCAGATTATTAAGTCAGCGAGCTAAGCCCCATGTTGGGAGCCTAAATAACTACTCGGCGTAGGGAGTGATTCTGGTCGTGTTGTCTTGTCACCCTACCATACATCAAGGACATTTCAGAGATGACCACAAGACTACTCAGACCCCTAGGTATCAGAGTAGCCCACAAACCAACAACCGCCATACAACAGCTACTGACAAACATAATGGATCCCATAACCACAACCAATAAAACTAACGCATATACAAAATACCATGCAAGGAGAATCACAACCTAGGCCTAACCAGAAGGAAATTGACTATACGGATACACGAACACCTACTAGCCACCAAGAGACACAACCAATTCTCACTGGTCTCACTACACAGACAATGAGGGACACAAATTCGACTGGGATAACACATCCACAATCACACAAGCCAGGGAATTCCTAGAGGCCTGATATTTCAACCGGAACTCCATCAATAAACATATTGAATTAGACACTGTGTACAAACCACTGAGAAACAGAACTGGAAGTAATACCAACCATCCCAGCTAACCAAGGCATATAAATAACACCAACGCTACACCGGAGGCGCAGTGACGATGTTACACAGCAGGGTGACAAGATGTTTGGTTGCAAACCCACCAGCTCGGTGAACAGGTCTACAACCTCATCCACAACCTGAGCTTCTCGAAAACTTTAATCACCTTGTCCATTTTATCCAAGACTCTAAGTATTCTTGGTATTTAAGCTTCAAACAGATTCGCCACTCATCCTTCTATACTCCATCGAGTACAGACTTAGAGTCCTTATACGACAAACTCTTCATTTCCTAAAAACATCATTGTAAACCTTCTCGGAATCCCCTCCAGTGGCAGCATATCCTTCCTTAGATCCAGGGCCCAAAACTGCTCGCAATATTCCAAATGCAATCTGACCAGAGCCTTGGACAGCCTAAGCAGCACATCCCTGCTATTGTATTCTAGCCTTCTCAAATTGAATGCTAGCGTTGCATTTGCTTTCCTAACTGCCAACTGAGCCTACATGTTAACCTCAAGAAAATCCTGAACTAGAACTCCCTAGTTGTCCTTCAAATTTCTGAAGCCTTCCCCCAATTACAAAATAGACTATACCCCTATTCTACAGAACAAAGTGCATCACCTCACACAGTCCTAATCTCCGAGCCTTCTGCAGTTTTCCCACTTCCTCAACACTACCTGTCCCTCCACCTATCTTTGTGTCACCTGCAAACTTAGCATCAATGCCATCCCCGCCTCTTCGACTTGTCTGCCTCCTCTCCATCTATCCTCTCCTCTATCCATCTTCTATCCGCCTCCCCGTCTCTCCCTATTTATTTCAGAACCCTCTTCCCCTCCCCCATTTCTGATGAAGGGTCTAGGCCCGAAACGTCAAGCTTTCCTGCTCCTATGATGCTGCTTGGCCTGTTGTGCTCATCCAGCCCCACACCTTGTTATCAATGCCCTCAGTTCCTTTGTCCAGGTCGTTAATGTACAATGTAAATATTTGTGGTCCCAACATGGACACCGTGGAACTCCACTAGTCACTGGCTGCCATCTGAAAAACACCCCTTTATCCCCACTCTCTGCCTTCTGCCAGTCAGCCAATCCTCTATTCATGTTGGCACAACATACCTAATAGCAAGGACTCATCTTATTTAGCAGCCTCCTGTGCAGCACCTTCTGGGAACTGAAACACATCACATACATTGGCTGTCCAGTGTCTAACTTGCTTCTTACCTCCTGAAAGAATTGTAAAAGATTTGGCAGGAATGACCTTCCCTTAATGAAGCCATGCTGACTCAGCTCTGTTTTGCCATGTACTGCCAAGTACTCTGCAATCTCATTGTTAATAACAGACTCTAAAATTTTAGCAACGACTGATCAAGCTGACCACCCTATATTTGAACCTCTGGCCTGCCTCCTTTGTTAAATAGGAGTGCTTACATCAGCCGTTTCACAGCCCTTTGGGACTCTATCTGACTCCGATGATTCCTGAAAGATCACCACCAATGCTTCCACAATCCCCTCAGCTACCTCCTTTTGAACAGAGGTGTAGCCCATCTGAGCCAGGTTATTTATCCACCTTCAAACCTTTCAGCTTCCCCAGCATCATCTCCTTAGCCATGGCCATTACCATCACCCCTGCCTTCAACTCTCTTGGGTTCTGGTTTATACTGGTGTCATCCATCATGAAGCACTTAAGAGTGAGACTTAGAGTCGGAGTTGAAGATCTCAAGGGATTAAGCAGAGGAATGGAAGGGGGTTTTTGGCTGCTTTTAGCTAAGCAGTAGGATTGGTGGCAATTTCTAGAATTTAAAAGGCATGGATATTAATATGTATTTGAGTTTCTAGTATTTTCTCCACCTTTTTCTTGAAAAAAGCACATGTCTGACAGTTAGCAACGTGTTAAAGAAAGGAAATAAAAAATACAACTAAGTGTGCAGAATGGGGATTCAAGCTAATAGATTCAAGCGGGCATACTAGAATGATTTAATTAATAGTTGTAATGAAGTCCTATAAAGAGGCAGCATGTAGGAGCTACTGGACATTAAGGTGACCCACAGTGAACACATCCATAGCAAGTATCTGCAACTTGAGCAAATTTGGAGGAGTTGAGAAACTGGAGTCTGAGCTGCAGACATTGCGTCACATCATGGAAAAGCAAAGTTATCTGGACCCTTTGCTCCAGGAGGCAGTCGCACTCCTTAGGTTAATTATTTCAAACCTAGCCTGTGATCCAGGACTGGAGGCTGTGATTGCAGGGGAGGCACCTATGGAGACACAAAGGGTAGCGCTCAGGCAGACCTCTGGCCTTGCAATTATCCAATATTTACATTGTTCTCACAAGCCGTGTGAGCAAGAGTGGGGTTGGCACGGAGAATTGGCAAACTGCACTGTGGTACAGAGAGCCGTGTGTGGGGAAAGTGTGCAAGGAAATGGGAACATGATATTAGTAAGGGGAAATATCATTAGGGGATAGACACTACTCTCTGCAACTGTCAGCTTGTGTACCAACTGTGAGCTTGTGTACCAAAGGCTGTGTTGCCTGCCTAGTGTTAGGTTAAGGACATCACAGATCTGGAGAGGGACTTGGAAAGGTGTGGAGGGATCCAATCATCGTACATGTTGGTATCAAGGACATTAATAGGATTGGAAAGGAGGTTCTACTAAAAGATTTGCAGCAATTTTCAGCCAGAAGTGCCTCCTCCAGTGGTCCCCAGCATCACAGATGCTAGTCTTCAGCCAATTCAAGTCACGCCACGTGACATCTAGAAAAGCTAGAGGCATTGGAAACTGCAAAAGCTACACTACCTAACATTCCAGGAAGAGTACTGAAGACTTGTGCTCTAGAACTTGCTGCTCCTCTAGCCAAGCTCTTTCAGTACAGTTACAACATAAGCATCTACCCGACAATGTGGAAAATTGCCTAGGTATGTCATGTACACAAAAAGCAGGACAAATCCAACCCAGCCAATTACCGTCCCAGTCTACTATCAATAATCAATAAAGTGATGGAAGGTGCTATCAAGCAGCACCTGCTCAGTGTCGCTCACTGACTGGGTTCCACCAGGTCCACTCAGCTCCTGACCTCATTATAGCCTTGTTTCAAACATGGACACAGGAGCTGAACACTAGAGGTGAGGTAAAGTGAAGTGAGAATGCCAATCCTTAACATTAGGCTGCATCTTACCAAGTACTGTATCAAGGAGCCCTGGCAAAACTGGAATCAATAGGAATTAGAGGGCAAGCTCTCTGCTGGTTAGAGTCACACCTGACACATAGGAAGGTGGTCCTGGTTGCTGGAGGTCAGTCACCTCAGCTCCAGGACATCTCGGCAGGAGTTTGATCTTCCCTCCATCATAAGGTCAATACTGGAGAAGTTCACCAATGATTGCGCAATGTTCAGCACCATTCACAATTCCTCAGACACTAAAACAGTCCATGTTCAAGTACAACAAGATCTGGGCAACATCCAGGCTTGGGCTGATAAAGCGGTAAGTAACATTCAGGCCACAAATGCCAGCCAACAACCATCACCAAATAAGGGACAATTTAACCACCTTTGACATTCTATGATGTAACTGAATTTTTTATCATCAACTTCCAGGGAGTTACACTGACCAGGTGGGAGGGTGGGCGCAACAAATGCTGACCTGCCAGCAATGCCCACGTCTCACGAATGAATTTGTAAAAAGTTAGGAACTAAACTAAAAAGTACAATCTCCAAAGTAATAATCTCAAGATTACCACCCCAGAAAACTGACAGGCTAAATAAAGCTAAGTATTTAAATGGATGGCTTAAGAGGGTGGTACGGTAGGAATGCGCTTCAGTTCATGGCACCCTGGCAGTAGTACAGTTCTGGTGGGATGGTGTTCACTAAAATAGTGCTCAGACTAGCATCCTGGTAAAATTGAATACCTTGGGCCGTAAAGTGGGTTTAAACAAATTTATTTTTTGTGGGTGGGGGACGCAGATATACAAGTTTACAAAGCAGCAGGGTATAGCTGCATTGCAGGGTAATTACAATGTGTGGAATTTAACATTCAGTTTTGGGGGTGGGGGGGGGGGAGGAATTCGGCTTAAAAACAACTGTGCAGAACTTAAATAAGTACATATGGATGAGGACAGAATTGACTGGAGTGGACAGGGAAAGGAGTTTAGCAGAAAAGACAATTGATGAACGATGGCAGACATTTAAGAAAATAGTTTATAACTCGCAAAGATATGTACTAGTGAAGTAGGAGGATTCTCGGAAGTGGGTAAACTGACATCGTTAACCAAGTGAACATAGTATCAAAGTGAAAGAAAAAACATACCATGTGGCAAACATTAGTCTTAAGCCAGATGCGTGAAAAAAGTTTTAAAAAGCCAAAGGATGACAAAAAAAAAGGGAAACTAGCAAAAAATATAAAAACAAAGAGCAAAACCTTCTTTAAATATATAACAAGGGAGATAGAGGCCAAAGTAAACATAGGTTGGGGAAATAATACTGAGGTATCAGGAAATGGTAAAGGAGTTGGCTGAGAACAAATACTTTGCAGTGAGGATTGCTGTGGAGGACACTAATAGCATTCCATAAATACTAAATATGAACACACTAAAGGCGGGAGCAGGTGGGGAAGTAGAAGTACTAATGTAGCTAGACACCAAATTGCCCCTTGGACCTGATGTATTACAAGTTAGGACTTTCAAACAAGTAGATGGAGATGGTAATGTGATAATCTTCCAACAATCTCAGACAATTGGAAAACAGCCAGCATAACACCCTGATTCAGAGAGGAGGAAGACAAAAAAAAAAGGGCGGGTTAGCTTAACATCTGGTTTAAGGTTTAATTGACATTAAGGATGTAATAACACAGCATTTAGAAACAGAACCTAATCAAGCAGAGTGAATATGGATTCGAGGAGGACAAATCGTGCCTAACAAATTTATCAGGTATTTGAGTAGGTAACAAACAGGTTAGTTGAAGGGGTACTAGTCAATGTAAGATATTTGGATTTCTAGAAATCATTACAATTGGCTGTGGCCTGGGGTACAAGATCAGCTTGGGTCATTGTTCCCAAGCAGTAGCTCATTTATGCATTGAACAAGCAACCTAAAAGCTTGGACTATTTAAGAGAATATGTTCAAATCTCATTCTTGCTAGTTTGATCTTAAGAATTCAATTTAAACAAAAGAAGAAATTAAAAGCTGATACGTGACCACAAAGCCATCAAATTGTAGCAAAATCCTAGCTGCCTCGCTCATGCCTTTCAGCGATGAGGATCCTTTATCTTTACCCAGTCTGCCACTTGTGTGTCTCCAGTACGACCCCAGTGATTGACTACTAGCTACACACAGTTCTATCATCAACTCCTCAGAACAACTGGGATGGGCAATAAATGCCATTATTGCCAGTGACATCCATTCCCTGAGAATGAATGAAACTGGCACTGCTGAGAATTTCCAGGTGGAATGCGCATCTCTGAATTTTAGGGATGCTTCAATTGATGTCAAGGTGGGCAAACAGCAATACAACACTTGGTACTATATCTTGACTGATAGATATAAAGTGCCCAAGTAGGTGAGATAACAAAGAATGCTCTGCACTGGTGGATACAATACTCCTTCTATGAGTTACAATGATTGTAGAGGGTTGATGGAAACTCCTTCCCCAAGCAGGGAATCATAGAGGGCCCAATGCTGCTAAATTGGTCTCAGTAAAGAGTCTAAGGGTGCACAGTGTTGGTGAAACTGTACCATCGGCAATGGGGCATAAGAAGGACTAAAAGGTAGAGTGAGTGATACCCATAACCGTTTCAGAACTTGCTGTACTGATACAATGGCAATTTACTGGATTGTTACAGAGCATTGACGTTTACTTAAAACCCGATGTTTAAAAATCTGCTTTCCTTTAAGCAATGCTTTTTTTAAAAAATGCACATAGTTGGATTCAGTTCCAACACAGTAATCACATCTAAAGAAATCACATTAAAAGTGGTGCTCTCACCCATAACAGAGTAAAAGAGAGACACCTCACATTGGCCTGTCCTTGATATCACCTGACTTGTTAATGTTCAACCTCATGTGCAGTTAGGAACTCAGCCAACTTCTTCTACAAAGTAAATGAGGTATCACATTTGCAAAAGAAATACCATGGCTTTTAGTCAAAAGCACTTTGCTCAAGATTAAAGTTTTGCACGAATGAAATGGGAGCTAATCAGGGTGAAGGTGAATATTGAAGGCTTTAAACTTGCCTGTCAACAAGTTGCACAAAGTGCATTTTCAAAAACATCACAATGTGTGGCTGTATCCCCATAATCCCTAATCTCACTTGATTTTAAAATCAATGGGGGGAGGAAAACAAGTAAAAGAAAGAACTTAAAATAAACAAAGTCTGTAAAGGAAGAAAAATTCTACAATCCACACAAATAGCATTCCATCAAGTCATGATACCAATTAAATTCATCTATCCATAGACAGACACTTGCAAAGCCTGCCCACTATCTACAAGACACAAGTCACGTGTCTGGTAGAATTCTCTCTACTTGCATCGATGGATGTGGCTTCAATAATACTCAAGAAACTCCATGCTAGCCATAACAAAGCAGCCCTGCTTGTTTGGCATCTATCCATCACCTTCAAAATGTATTCTCAACCATCAATGCATAGTGGCAGCAATGTGTACCACTGACAAGATTCATTGCAGTAACTTACGAAACTATGTACAACAGGCCTTCTAAACCTACAGTCTCTACTACCTGGAAGGTCACAGACAGCATATATATATGGGAACACTTCCACCTGTACATTCCCCTACAGATAATACCCTCTTAACTTGGAACTTTATCACATTCTTTCACTGTTGCTGGGTCAGAATCCTATTGCTTCCTTCCTGGCAGCACCGCAGATACACCTGAACCCACACAAACTGCAGTGGTTCAAGAAAATGAATCATCACCACCTTCCCAAGAGATAGAGATGGGAAGTTAATAGTAACCTACTCAATACGAGCCACATCACTTGAAAGAAGAAAGTCAAAGTTTTCTCTTTGAAGTGAACAGCTTTATCCGTGTACTCAACCTGTTCTGTACAACACCTTGCCATCCTTCAGTTCCTATAACAGGGATTCTACCCAAAGCATTAATTTGCCCAAGGATTGATGAATTGGCAGTCATGCATGCATTACATACAAGGGGACGATTTGACCCATGGCCTCATTTTGATCAGTATTCCAGTTGGCCCCACTTTGTGCCCTGCAATGTTCTTTTAAGTATTTGTCCCATTCTGAAAGACAAAGGTTTTATTGCGTTTCTTTAAAATCCGTTATATGTCAGATTTGTCAATGTCTTTTTTCATAAAAAAAGGCTACGCGCTTGCAAGGTTTTTACAGTTATAGTTCGATAAAAATCCAAAAGGAGCTTACGATACAGTCTTAAACAAGGCATGAGGTTGATAGAAGAGAACTAATTAGTGACTGCATTTAAAGAGAGCGCAGCAGATTGGAACAGGACCGGGGTCACCTTGCTGTAACCTTGGCGCCCCAGGGGCAGAGTGCTGGCCTTAAATCCTACCTTCCGCTCTGCTTTACTATAACTCGAAACTTAAATCTTGTAATTCTCCTTTCACCGCCACCCGCCCTCAACAAAATCCCCAGCGGGGTGCACCCGGCAAGTGAACTGGTTGCCATGGGGATCGAGACCCGGTTAAAAGTCGCGGCGTTGGGCCACAGCTTTTTTTGTTTACTTCAGGATGACGGCGGGGTCTGCTCAGCATGTCCCCCACCCCCACAACCCGCCGCCGCTGCCTCTCCACCTCAGGTTATGCGAAGGCCCGCACTATCTTTACCTGATGCCCACGGACAAACAGGACGCGCGCCGCCATTTTGTTCACTGACAAAGATGTCGCTGGGTGATGACGTCACAGACCGGCCCTTTAAATGACCGCTATAGGTCCGATCCGCTCAGTGACAAACATTGTTGACAATCGCTGATCCTTATTCACCACAAATGACAACGTACAGCTCACTAAAATAAACGTATTATAATAATAAAATTATATCACCGCGATGTTTTCTCTGAATCAACTCCTTGATTGCGTTTTATAGAAATATTAACCTTATATGTCCTTCTACCGGAAGTGACGATGGCCAGCCCGCCGACGTCCTCGCCGGCTTTTAAAAGTTTATGATTGGATTTTTCTTTGGGCCGCTGTTAAGTTTCAATGGAATAAAGTTCCAGTTGGTTGCGTTGAATCTTTATCATTTTTTAATGCGTTGGATGAACACGCAGGGGTTAAGGGTCAAAGTTCGAGCGGAAGTGCCTCTTGGCGGCTATGTGTGGCGGTCGGAATGAAAGATGGCGAAGCATCATCCAGATCTGATCTTCTGTAGGAAGCAGGCCGGCGTGGGTATGTGGCTGAGGGGAAGAAACCTATATCGAGTGTGTGCAATGAGATCAGAATTATCCAGCAAGGCCTTTTTGGGGGCTACCACGTGGGCCAACCAGTCTTCTTCCCTATCCCCCACCCTCCTCTTCACCACTTTCTTCCCCCACTCCTCGCTGCTCCCTCGCCACGCTGTCTTTCCCCTTGTCTGGCACTCCTCCTGTAGCCAGTGAATCATGCTATTATGGGCGTTCAGTTGGAGAGAAACTCTGGTAGTTGATGGGAGGTAGGGCACAGAGAGCGCTAATCAGAAGAACCTGGGATCTGTGTGCACTTTAACGTTGGCTGGGTACGCCAAGAAGGTTGCTAAAAGGAAAGTGCGACGCTAGGTTTTACAAATAAAATTGCTGAGCACCAAAGAGGAGAACTTCGCTAAACCCTTCACTAAACTGTGGTTCTGACGAGTTAGTGTCTACACTGCATCTTAGGAAGGATGTTAAAAAAATACTTAAAATGAAGGAGCGGGTGAGATTTGTTATGATGGATTCAAAGTAAATGGTAAACGAATACGAGATTGCATGGGTGGGGACATGGAATTTATTGGCTGAATTGCCATGTTCTGAAAGTGTGGTGGAAACATTTAATAGCAGTGACAATTAGGCCATGATAAGTTGAATCCAAATGGATTAGTCCGCTACAGCTTTGAGGTAGTTGCTATGTAACCTGAGTTGCCTACAAACATACCTAATCTCAGTAAATATGTGATAAAGTCTTTTTTTTTAAAAATTTGTTCATACCTTAGTGTGGCCTGACCTCAGACAGTAAAGGCATTCCTAAAATTTTAGGAATTAGCCGTGGAAGATCAATGTAATCTTTTTCTGTATGTCACGCTGTCTGAGGATAAATGCGACACCTTATCATTAATGCAGTCTCTAGGTGTATACTTGATAGAGAGCTTGTCGGATTGTTCTTCTTGCCCTTCACAATGATTGACAAACTCAAAGATGGAATCTCCCACTCCATCATAATGTCCACTTTTCATTTCTCACCACTGTTTTCCATTTGCTGCATTAACTTCACTTTGTCTCCAACCAGCTGCACTTCTAACTTTCTCACAGGTTTAACCATGCTTGTAGCTTTTGTGCTCTAGAAGGGCCTAACTCCAGTCCTGATATGTTTACACAGACTAGCTGGACGGGTTCAGCTGGTCCACAACTTCACCTTATTACAGGCATCTTGCTGTTGAATTTTTAATTCTGCTGACAGGAATGGGTAACAACTTCACCACAGCCTGAGTTTCTATAAGATGTAGGAGCAGAAGTGGGCTCATTGAATCTGCTCCACCATTCAATGAGATCATGACTGATTTAATAATCCTGAACTCTGCTTTCCTGCCTTTCCCCATAATCCTTGAATCCCTTAGTGATTAAAAATCTGTCTATCTCAGTCTTGAATACCCTTAATGACCCAGCCTTGTTAGCTTTCTGCAGATTCACAATCCTCTGAGAGAAAAAATTCCTTCTCTTCTTTTGTCCTACGTAGGTAACCCATTATTCTGAAATGCCCTTTGGTCCTGGACTATCCCACAAGGGGAAACGAGCTCTCTGCATCTACCCTGTCAAGCTCCCTAAGAATATTATGTTTCATTAAGGTTGCTTGTCACTCCACCAAGTGCAAGCCAAACTTACTCAGTCTCTCCTCCTAAGATAGTTTCTCCATACCAGAAATCAACCTAGGGAACCTTCTCTTTCCTTGGATAAGTGGAGCAAAGCGTCACAGTATTCTAGATGTGGTCTGATTTTGCTTTGTACAGTTTTAGCAAGAGGCCCCTATTTTAATGCCTAATCAAATTCAATACATTGGATTTTTGCTGTGAGAGAGAAACAGGACTAATTGATTAGTGCTTTCAAAGAACCAGTAGGCTCAATGGACTGCTTGGCCTCTATTGTACTGTATCATGCTAAACCCAATTTGACAATGTGGCCCATAATTCCCTGCAATCTCTTCATGGGCCATAATTTTTCATCTAATTTACTGATGACTTGAGTAAAAGAAGAACATTGAGTATCCAACCTCCACCCAAAAAAAGGCAATGAATGTCAGAGTGCATATGAATTTGAAAGATATGAAACCAAGGCATGGAAACCTGTTCCCTAATGTTAATATTGTTAGTATAATGTTAATTCCTATGTTGTGGGATACCAAACAGCCCAGTAAAGTGTTCCAAAATGAATATCGTCATTGATTGGATCCGGAAACATTGTAGGTAATTGACCAGTGCATGGGTCCATCATCACTTTTGGCATAATTAAAGTCCATTGTGTTATAGACACTAGTAGAGTATGAAATCGACAATAGAACCGGAAGCAGTCGAAGTGTTGTAATCTGGAGGTAGGTGTACAGCAGTGCCCTCTTGAGGTCAGTGCTAGAACAATTATTTCATTTGACATATGTTAGTGACTTGGTCTTGGATGCGAATGGTATAAGCTTTGGAATGTTGTAACAATGAGGAACGTGGTAAGAAACCTCAGGAGTCCTTAAATAGGTGAAATGGACTGACACGTGGCAGATGAAATTTAACATTCTTTGAAGTGGTATAGTTTCCTTCGAGGAATGAGAGGCAATATAAACTCTTTATTATATTTGTTTGCTACCTGAAGGCAGTTCTCTGCACAAATCATAATCTTCACCAACAGTAGGGAAAGAAGGCAGGTCCTAAATCCATTCCACATGGAGCAGGGACTGAACCCCATGCTATTGGCACCAGCCTGGTCCATAACTACAGTCCAATCAACTGGTCCCCCAAAAACCCCAAGTTGCTGTTGTGTAACCTGCACTGTTAGATTTGTGTTGTAGTCTGGAGCAAAGAGCAGTGGAACTCGAGGCTCCTTTCCAACATGTAGCTGGCAAGGAATCTCTCCTTGTTCTTACTGCCTGCTGTTGGTGTGTGTAGCAGGTTGGTGCTCATCCTGATACCAACACACCTTCCTTGGCCTTTGCATGCTGTCGTGGGATTCAAACAGGAGGTTCTGGCTCAGAGGCTAGGACGCTAGCCCCTGCACTACAAGACTCCCCCGATGTGAACTAAATGGTATAATTGGTTGGAGGAAAAGAAATTCCTGGAGGTGCATTAGTGACAGGAAAATGTTGTTTAGAAAAGCATCTGGGGATCCTTGGTGTTATTCATAAAGGTAGAAAGTGCAAGAGAAAGACAGTGTGATGGAAAACCTTTGCTAAACCTCATTTGCGATATTGTATTCAATCGGGTACCACACTTCTATCACGGCCTTGGAGTGCTTCCAGAAAGTTATGCGGAGAAGCTGAGTCAGTCTTAGAGCAGAGAAGGTTGGGGAGGATTAATAGAGGTATTAAAAATGATGTACCATCTTGCTAGTAAATAAGAGGTAACCATTTACAGCAGCTGAGGTGTTGATAACTAAAGAATGTGGATGGTAGGCAAAAAGAATGAAATAACAAGAGGGGTTTTTGTCTTGGATAGTGAATCATTGTGATCTGAAACACAGTTCTTTAAAGGCTGGGGAAGCTGATTCAATAATAACTTTTTTTCAAAAGAATCGAATCAGTACTTGAAAAGTCTGCCGACTGTGGAGGAGAAGCAGAAGACTGGAACTAATCTGATCCCTCTTTCAGAGCAGTGGCACAGGCTGGATTGGCCAAGGAGCCACTTCTGCTACAACGTCATCGTCACCTTCACGTTTTTGTTGTGACGTGAAGCACCTTGATCATGACTTTCTGGCTTGTGTGGAGAAGGACGTTGATACATTGCCGTAACTGCTGCATCAGGACAGTCACTAAAGTATGAAAGGGCAAGTGTGTTATATGTTGTTGATTTGAAGGAAGTTGGAAGAAAGTCCTTCATTTGGATGCGAAACTGATATGAAATGATGATCAACGCCTGAAAGGTTCACGTCTTTTCTTGCTGTAAATATCAGAGTTTTACTGATGACTCTCTTCTCAACAAATGCAGGGCAAAACTTGGTGTTGTGTTGAGTATAATATTACATACATACTTTGCTCATATGTACTCCAGTTCAGGGATATCTAAGGTTTTTGATTCTGGCTAAGCAGCTTTGTATTGCAGAGTTTCAGAAGCTATGTATCAACTTTAGTTCATTGACCTCGATTTTCCTGGTAACTTGTGCCATTCAATTAGTGCATTTCAATGTTTTGATTATTTGTTCAAGGCACATGGGCTTTGCTGGAAAGGCCTGGGACAATTTTGAGTGACGATAAATATTGAAGGTTTGAATCTCTGCGCTGTGAGGTGTGAATGCACCCAGAGTGGTGTTAAGGTGAGAGGTCTTGACCCAACAACAGTAAATGAATGGCAGTGTAGATCTGAGTCATACTGATTTGTGACCTCAACAAGAACTCGCATGTGGTAGCCTTTCCCTGTCTCTCTTGCCCACATCCTTCTGTATGAGAGGGGTTGCAGGTTTGGAAGGTGCTGTTGTAGGGGCCTTGGTGAATTCCTACAGTACATCTTGTAGATGGTGCATTTTGCTAGACATCAGCAAAGATTTTGCTAGTGGCAAGAGGAGGACTTGGGCTACCTCCTGTCTTGCTGTCCAGGGAAATCCAAGACAAATGGTATCCCAGGCTCAATAACAAGAAGCCAGATTCTGAGAGAACCCCAGAAAATAGGAAAAGGAGTAGGTCATTCAGCCCCTGGAACCTGCTCTGCCGTTCTGTTATATCATAGTTGATCGTCTACTCGATGTCACTTTCCCACACAAGCCTTGACATTATTAGTATCCAGAAATGTATTGATTCTATTGGTTTTTATTTGAGCATGATACGAAATAAAAACCAAAACAGCCGCAGATCCTGTAAATCGGGAACAAAAACAGAAGTTAGTAAGAACTGCCGATGCTGGAGTCAGAGATAACAGTGTGGAGCTGGAGGAGCACAGCAGGCCAGGCAGCATCGGAGGAGTATGAAAGTTGACATTTTCGGGTCAGGGCCCTTCTTCAGAAAAGCTCAGCAGGTCTGGCAGCATCTGTGAAGAAAAAAATCAGAGTTAACATTTCGACGTCAGAGGAAGGGTTACCGGACCCGAAACGTTAACTGTGATTTTATTTTCTTTGCACGTGCTGCCAGACCTGCTGAGCTTTTCCAGCAATTTCTGTTTTTGTTTTTTATTTGAGCATGCTTTGACTGAGCCCACTGAGCTGGAGAATTCTAAAGATCTGCATCTGAGGGAAAAAGTTTCTCTTCATTTGTGATATCAATGGTTTACTGCTAATTCTGAGATTATGTTCCCTAGTTTTAGACTCACCAGGCAGGGAAACATTGCTTTACATACATACAATGTCACCAGTTAATTATTCTGGTTCATGAGGGGTATTAAATGATGGTAGTCCCATTGAATGTCATGGGATTCTTGCCTGTTGGAGATGATAATTGTCTGTGACTTGGCTGATGCAAATGTTTTTTGCTGGGTGCCAACTTGAGGCTCAGTATTATCCAGGCCTTGTTGCAGGTAGACATGAATTGTGTCAATATCTGAGGGGTTATGAATAGTATTAATTAGTTCTAATTTTATTATGAATGAAGTAAAGTCAGTGATAAAGTAGCTGAGGGTAATTGACCCTAGGACACTTTCTTGAGGAACTTGTGTATTGATGTGCTCGACACCAAGCCATAACAATCTTCCTCTGTGCTTTGCCTAACTTGGAGAAGTGGACAGTTTCTCTTCCTCTTCCTCTTCCTCTTCCTCCTCGTCCTCACCCCCCCACCCCCCTCAAACCCGACCTTGGTGGCAGCCCATGTCTCAGTTCTCAAACAAGGATGGGAGGAAAGACAAATAGACGGATGTTAATGGAAGTTACTTTCCTTTCACTTCAGGAATTCAGCTCTTTTGTCCCTGTTTGGACCCAGGCTCTCATAGGGTCAGAAGCTAAGTGATCCTGTTAGACCCCAAACCAAGATCTTAATGATGCTGTTGACAACACCTTCCATCACTATGATAATTGAGAGAAGACTGGTGACGTGATAATTGGCCAGATTGGCTTTGTTTTAATTTTTTGTGAATGGACTATACCTAGGCAATTTCCCACATTGTGATGTCAATGCCAGTGTTGTAGCTGTACTGAAACAGCTTGGCTGGGGGTTCAGGTAGTTACATAGAAACAAAGAGAACAGGAGTAGGCTATACAGTCCTTTGAGACTGCTCCGCCATTCATTTGTTCGTGGCTAATCATCAAGCTTAATATCCTAATCCTGCACCCACCCCCTCACCCTGTCCCCTCTTTGGCCACAAGTTTCTCTTAAACATAATACTTTGGCCTCAATCACTTTGTATCATAGCGATTTCCACAGGCTCACCACTCTCTGGGTGAAGAAATTTCTCCTCATCTCAGTCCTGCAAGAATTACCCCTTATCTTTAAACTATGATCCCTGGTTCTGGGCTTCCCCTCCATTAGGAACATCCTTCCTGTATCTAACCTGTCCAGTCCTGTTAGATTTTGAAAGATTTCTGAGATACCGTGTTCCTCCCCTCTCCCATTCTTCTAAACTCCGGTGAATACAATTCAAACCGACTCAGTCCTGCATTCAATTTGGAAATCAATTTGGTAAATTTTTTTTTCCATTTTAGAGCACATCTCTTCACCCCAACTGCAGACTGTTGTCAGGGCCTGTACTCTTTGTTGTATTCAATGCGTTCAGACATTTCTTCTGGAATTAACCAGATTAGCTGAAGACGGGCATCAGTGATGCTAGGGACCTCTGCAACAGGTCTCAATGCATCATCTTTTGGCACTTCAAACTGAAAATGGCTGCCTTGTCTTTTGCTTGAGTCACTGGGCACTGTCATCGTTCGGGATGATGAGGTTCTTTGAGCCATCTCTTTCTGCCAGTCATTTGTTTAATCACCACCATTCAGGGCTATGTATGGCAGGATGCAGATCTCCTCTCTCGTTTGTGGATTTTAGTGTGGCTTAGCTCTGACTATAGCTTTCTTCTAGTTGGTGTCTCCTTTTTTTTTAAAGTATTCTTCATTTTGTTAGAAAATCGTAAAACCCCTACAGGGTGGAAGCAGGCCATTTGGCCCATCAAGTCCACACCAACCCTCTGAAGAGCATACTACCCAGACCCACCCCCTACCCTATCCCTGCAACCCTGCATTTCCCCATGGCTAATCCACCTAGCCTGCACATCTTCGGATTGTGGAAGGAAACTGAAGCATGCACAGGAAGCTCTCACAGACATGGGAAGAATGTGCAAACTCCACACAGACAGCTGTCTGAGGGTGGAATCGAACCCAGGTCCCTGGTACTGTGAGGCAGCAGTGCTAACCACTGAGTCACTGTGTGGCCCACTTGGCACGCTGTCCTACATTCATTAAACCAGAGCTAATCCACTGTTTTGAGAATGGTAGAGTAAGGGATGTTACTGGGACATTCCGATGATGCAAAGGAAGAATAATTTAGAGAAAAATACTTAAGCCATCACTTGTGTTCGGTGAAGAATATATGAAGCAGATTTTTGTGGCACTGATGACTGCAGTTTTGCTATATTATTTCTTGTTTTAAGGCTGCTGCCATTCTGATTTTAAATGGCTCTAGTGCACGGCAGCAACGTAATTGTAGTTGATTTTATTTTTTAAAACATGTAATTTAGTCAGTTGGAGACTGGAGAGCAGGAGTGACCGGTGTCCAACCCTTAGAATCTCTGTGTGCTCAGATTTGTAACATTTTAATTGCGATGTCCAAACAGGGCCCGAAAGGCCAATTCAGACAGCGCTTCTGTTCATCTGTGGAAGCAGCATTTTTGATAAGAATTATAACCTCCTTACAGTCAGAGCACCTGGATTCCCACAAGTGTCAGTCTTAAGACTGTTTATACATTGGATAAATCCCTAAGATTAAGAAGTCTTTGCCACCCCTTCACTGCAGCATATTCTAACGAGATTGCAGGAGAATATGGAGGAGTTTATCATGGGCTTGCCAGTCAGCTAAATTTAGAGTACTTCCCAGTCTCACCACTGCAGGAAAATCTGGGCAAGTGTTTCCGTTAATTTTCCAACAGTGTTAGTTGGTAATGCTAGCAGATCTTGGTGTTCTGATTTAGATTTTAGTTACCAATGAAATCCAAACAGGATTACTCGGAGTAAGAGAGAGAGTTGGAAATATACCGTGGGCCTCTTTTGAGTTGGGTGCAAGTAACTGCATTGTGGATAACTATTCATTTAACATTATTATTGAAACATACTTTTTCTTTGTTTGAAGAGAATTGGATAGTAACTTGGACCATGTATTGCTATATATTGCGTTATGTGGAAAATGTAAACTTGTTTTGCAGGAGGAATAGAAAAGCAACATATTGTTTAAACAGAGCGAGTCTGCAGAACTTGAAGTTACAGAGGGATTTGGGGTCCTGGTGCATGACTCTCAGAAGGCATGTGCAGCAAGCGATTAGCAAAGCAAAAAGAATGTTGTCATATTGCAAGGGACCCAGAATATAAAAGTAGGGAATGTTTTAATGAGTTGTACAAGGCATTGAAGAGATCGCATTGAGAGTACTGTGTACGATTTTGGTCTCCTCACTTAAGAATTGACATACTTGCATTAGGAGCATCCAAAGAAGGTTCACGCAAATACCTGGAATGAGGCAAATATTTTAAACACAAATATTGGACAGATTGTGTGCGTGTCCATTAGTACCTCAAAGAATGAGAGATGATCGTGTGAGACATAAGATCCTGAGGGGACTTGACAGAGTGAATGCAAAAAGTATGTTTCTCCTTGTAATAGTGGAAAGATCAGAACTAGGGGAACAGTATAACAATAGAGGTTTTCCCATTGAAGATGCAGATGAGAATTAATTTTTGAATGTGCGGGGTGTGGAATTGCCTCCTCCAGAGGGTGGTAGAGTAAGGTTGATTTAATGAATATTTTATAAGGCAGAGGTAACTTTTTTTTATTGATAGGGGAGTCAAAACGTGTAGTAAGTTGAGACCTACATTCCATCCAAATTTTATTCTCTTCTGCGTGAAATTCCAAGGCCCATGAACAGTTCTGACTTTTGAAACTGTGCGTCAATGCTGAGAATACCGTTGCTACCCCAGTCAATCAACACAGGCTCAAGGGAACATCAGCTGAGTCCGAAGATGTGCAGATTAGCTGGTTTGACCATGAGAAATGCAGGGTTGCAGGGATGGGGTAAGGTCTAGGTGGGATGCTCTTTGGAGGGTCGGTGTGGACTTGATGGGCCAAATGGCCCGATTCCATGCTGTAGTGATTCTATGAGAGGCTATAGTCAGGTGATCTGTGATCTTGAGCCAAATGACCATGCTCAAGTATCAACGTTTGTTCCTTGACAAAGACAAATTGGCAGACCTTAATGGTAAGGTCCTGGGGGTGTTGCTGTCCAAAGAGATCTTGGGGTATAGGTTCATAGTTCTTTGAAGGTGGAGTCACAGGCACATTAAGTAGTGAAGAAGGTGTTTAGTATGCTTGCCTTCAGTGGTCATTGCATTGAGTATAGAAGTTGGGAGGTCATGTTGCGGCTGTACAGGACATTGGTTAGGCCTTTTTTGGAATACTGTGTTCAATTCTGGTCTCTCTGCGATAGGAAAATGTTGTGAAACTTGAGAGGATTCAGAAAAGATTTACAATGATGTTACCAGGGTTGGAGCTATTGGGAGAGGCTGAATAGGCCGGAGCTATTTTCCTTGGCGGGTCAGAGACTGAGGGGTAACTGTGTAGAGGTTTATAAAATCATGACAGCCATGGATAGGGTGAATAGACAGGGCCTTTTCTCCAGGATAGGGGAGCCCAAAACTAGAGGAGCATAGGCTTAAGGTGAGAGGAGAAAGATTTAAAGGGCACCTAAGGAGCAACTTTTTCATACAGGTCGTGGTTTGTGTATGGATTGAGCTGCCAGAGGAAGTGGTGGAGTTTGATACAATGACAGCATTCAAAAAACATCTGGATGGGTATATGAATAGGAAGGATTGAGAGGAATATGGGCCATGTGCTGGCAAATGGGATTAGATTGATTTAGGATATCTGGTTGGTGTGGATGAGTTGGAACAAAGATCTATTTCCATGCTGTAAAGCTCTATGACTGAGTTAAAGATAGTAAATTTTCCACGGCTCTGGGTAAGAACTATGGAGTGACTAATTGGATAGTTCTTGCAAAGAGCTAGCACTGTCATGATGGGCTGAATGTCCTTCTGTGTTGTATCATTCCTAGCCTAGGTGGAGTCATTACCTCGTTCGTTCAGTTTTCTTGAAATGCAACGTACTTTTATGTTGTTCTTCTGGGTTCTGGTGGAGAGGATAATTGACACATTGTCTTTGTGCACCATGTTAAAAAGTAACTCTTAAAACCATATAGACAGGGAGATAATGGAGATGCTTCTTCAATGGGTATCTCTCTCTTTGCTGGAAGGTGAAGAATACTCAAACTTGCTTCTCTGCAAGCAGTAACTTCCATCCAGTATGGCACTCTATTTATCAAGCCATGTCAGGTACTGTATGCCTTTGGGACACTTTTACACATTAAATAATCTGATGAAAATAGGTGCCAAGCGAAAGGATTAACTAATAGCTTGTTGGAAGAACTGGCTTTTTAAAGAGTATTGCAGGATGGCTAAAATTTTCTGGGATGGAGTTCTAGAATATGAGGCCCAGACAGCTGAAAACAAAGTTACTAACTTTTATGTGAAGCAGAAGGGATACAATAAGAGGCAAGAGTCAAAACTAATAGAGATGTGGGAATTGTGGGGCTTGAAGAAGTAATGGGGGGTGGGGGGAGGAGATTTAATTTGTGAAAACAGTTCTATCTGCTCTCTATGCCCAACCTCCTTTTAGATGCATCCATCAAACTTAAAGTTAAATTTCCTCCATTCTAATGGAATAGATCCCAGTTTTATAGTATCTTTTGTCTCTGACAACAGCCTAGTGAAACTGCATTTAGTTCTTGTCCCTCGTGTAACATAGCTGAAAATATAACTACAGTGAGGCAGCTGACATTGTATAATTTTAAAGCAGTAACTTTTAGGAGTTACTCTGAAGTAACTACAGTCATCGGTGAAAGTTCAGCTGAGGGCCTGGTTCTGTACAGCCTTTCCTCCCCCACCCACTCAAGCCATTCAAACTTGATTGCTAAGACCCAAATTTGCACTCTTCAGTTTCAATAATCTAACACTTTTTCTTGCTCCGATACAATGATCAGTGTTATAGTGAGCAGGCCACAGTTTCTCAGCCTTAGGATTTGGTCTTCTCTTTTCCTTGTGTGTATTTACTTGTGTAATTGATACTGACACCTTGTGTAAAAAGCTGATCTCACGTGCTTTTCTACCCATAGGTCACAGATGTAAGGGAGGTTAAAATAGAATACCGCATCCTTGGGGAAATTTCTACTGTTTGCTATTTGTATTGATGTAAATAAGAGCAGAGATATTCTCTCTGTTCACTCCCTGCAATGCTCCCTCAGTTGCCTGACTGAACTTGTACCCTCTAGAAAATGTCCCTGATATATTTCTCTTACTGTCTTGCCATAAAAATACAGTTGTATTGCAAAGTGTCAATCTCCAACTGACGCCTTTTTTCCTTTCTTTTGCAGCTATTGGGCGATTGTGTGAGAAATGTAAGTATTTTTGTGCCTTGGTTGTTTTTTTTTTGTAACCATTTTTCTCTTTTTGTTTTGCAGTCTGCTATCCGTCTGCATGTTTTTGCCTAATTGGACGAGTTGGCAAGTGGGTGACTGGGTCTTTATGGTTCTAATGAGTTTGTTTCTCAAACTGCAAGAGAGGACAAAGTGCTAGGAAAGCAAAAGGCACAGCTTCATGTTCCAGGTCGCTGATCTGGCATAAATCTGCTGAAAGTTTATGACAGCCGTCGGTGACCCAAATCATGAGCTGTTAACAATCCTCCCTGTTGATTTTTTTATTTTTAATTGTTAAAATTCTGTTTTAAACAGAATAATAGAAAACTATTTAATGGGCTCTCATTATTGGTTCATATCCCCTTTATAGAAAAAAAAGTACTGAGTTAGTTTCAAATGTGGCAAATGTCTGTGGGGTGTGGAAAGATTTCCAGTCTGTCCTGAGGGAATGAAATGTGCTGATGTGTTGCTTTTTAATGAATGGCTCAAATTTTACGACCACAAAAACACTTAGACACTCTCAAATACACAATGTATTTAATTATCTCTCCAACTCCCCTTATCACACCCAAAAGTCCTAGTTTTCAAAAATAAAAGCCCTGAACATTGTGATTGTTCTCAGTGTTCCATTGCTTCACTCCCCAGGCTGCACTGTCCTTTGAGTCTGCTGTATTTTTTTTCCAAGGTGCCTACATTGCATTGCACATCATGACCCTGTAACCCCTCACCAGGTCTAGCCTTGCATTTCGTTTTTGACGATCCTGGCTTTGGGGGTGGGGAGGAAGGAAGGGTGTCTTTTGTATTTTAAGGCCACTGCCCAATATTCCTAGCCCTCTTTGTAATGACTTAATCCTCTTTCCCCCTGTTTCCTATTTCTTACCCGGCATCCCATTTCATTCCCCAAATAATGACATAGTTAGTGCAAAAAAAGGTTAGAGAATCCAGCGCCAAAGCAATTGGAAAGCAGGCAAGAAGCAACTGCAGGAAGAGATTTATTGCTGTAACATGCTCCATAATACAACCAGTCTCTTGTGATCTTCACCACCATCCCCTTCCTGCAGTATTGCTGGCTGAAACTCTCTCCTTTTACTGTACTCTGCTTGCTAGGAGCTTGAGTTTACAAATTTCAAAAATCCAAATTTTTAGTGCCCATAGTCTAGGTTATACAGAGCCCAGTTTTACCTATTACTCTTTTGCTTACCACCCATGGCCCCTGTATTTCTCCATGTTGACATCAAAGTTCTCATCCTTGGTTACACTTATTTCTCTCTCTATCTCTATCTCTCCTTCCTTTCCTCTGCTACAGCTGACTTTTGCATTTTCCTTTTGATGAGGTTGAAATGGCCGTCGTCTTGGAACTGTTTCTCTCCTTGCCCAATTATTTTGGTGTTGTAGTCTCCATCTTTGTGTTGACTCTCGACGACACCTTGGGCAATGAATACTACTGCGACCAGTGAAGGCCACGCCTCAAGAATAAATACATTTTGGGGGACAGGGGATAAAAGGAAACAGGGAATATGAGCGGAGGACCAGAGAGTTTAGTCAGTAAGGGGCCCTAAATGGTCACATTTGGGCCAGGCATTTAATGTACTGATGACCTCAAACACAGCCAATGACTGACAGGAACTCTTGAAAGCACACTGTCATGGTTTGCTCCTCAATCTCTGCTGTATATCCTCCATGACCCTTCTCTACCATAAGTAGCAGTCCTCTGTCTGTTTTCATGTCCCACCCCAGCCCTTTCTTTCATCTTTCAGCATCTTCAAAACCTACTTGCTTAACTGTGCTCGTATCTGCCTCCCCTAACACTTCCTAATATTGCTGTCGTCTCAGCATCTACCCTGCAAAGCCCCCTCTGTGTCTTGTACGTTCCTCTTTCTCTTCACCATTTCAACCCTCTACCCCGCCTTGCTCCACTAAAACATCATGAACTTTCACTTAATGTCTTCTATTAAAAGTAATTCAATTTCTTACATGATTTTAAATGTATGCTGATTTTCCTGACTTAATTGGTTAAAATGTTCTCTTTTTAAGAAGTGCCCTAATCCAGTTGCTGCTTCTGCTTGAATGAGGTCTGATAAAAGATTCTTTTTATTGCAGTTATTCTTTGTTTATGGTGTTAATTACATTTATTGAATAATGTCTGCATGGTATTTTAGCCGAGGCTTCATACAGCTGAGTTTGCTCAACCTTTTTGTTTCCACCCTCCCAGTGAGTTGCAGCTCTGGCTGAAACTTGGTACTAGTTTTTTTTTTAAAACTATAGTCAAGTCCTGTTACTTATTTCTCGGGGTTAAAAAATGACTACGACTGCACAGTTAATGTTTCAATTCAGAATACCACAGGATGATTACTTATTTATGACTGCTACCTTCAACTGTCTGTGGAGGAGCATTCTTACCTGTCATTTCTTTTGACGTGTTCTAGCATTGTCATGGGGCTATAATGTTGGCTCCTTTCATCCCTGCTTTATCTAGCTGCCATCTGTCTGGCCTATGTCATTTCAAATTGAAATTGTACTGCTAGCTAGTTGCTTGAGTGGAGGGACGGACAGGAATTTGCAATTGAACACAGACAGAGCTGATGAATGGGAAACACTCTGGCAGATTAACTTTAAACTGGACAAGTGTGAGATTACCTGCTTTGAAGCTTAAAAGATCAAGCATAATATTTTCCAAATGATGATTCAGGAGCCCAGTGCATGTCACTTAATACATAAGTTTACGTAGAATTTAAATAGAAAATAGGTGCAGAAGTAGGCCATTTGGCACTTGAAGCCTGCACCACCGTTCAATATGATCATGGCTGATCATGCAATCTCATTCCTGCTTTCTCTTCATATCCCTTGATCCCTTTGGCCACAAGGGCCATGTCTACCTCCCTCTTTAATATATGTAACAAACTGGCCCCAACAGTTTTCTGTGGTCGAGAATTCCACAGGTTCATTTGGCAGATTGCTGATGTAAAGCTCCAGGGGACTGGATCACTCTGGGAGGAAGTTGTACTGAATTTTAGTCAGACTTGGGGAGATAACAAAATAGTGATAATATCACTGGTCTAGCAATCCAGAGGTGCAGATTATTGCTCTGGGTGAGGGCATGGCTCAAATCTCACCATGGCAGCTGCTGGAATTTAAATTCAGTCAATAAATCTGGGATGTAAAACCAGTCATCAGTATTGGTGACCATGAAATGACCGTTATGCCGTAAATGCTGATCAGGTTCACTGTCCGTCAGAGAAGGAAATCTGCCATCTTTCCCCAGTCTGGCCCATGTATGACTCCAGACCCTCAGCACGTGGTTGACTCTTAATTGATCTTGACCACTTCAGCGGGAAAGAATTAAAGGGGAAGAAAAATGATCTGCCGTAAGGTATTCATTTCTAGGCACTGGAAAGGGTATAGTGGCCCTGGAGATGATGCGTCACATTCAGACCAGAATGATACCACCAGGAGAGCTTAATTCTAAGAATGGATTGCGTATGGTTGGCTTTTAATCTGTTGAGTATCAGACGGTTGAGGTGTTTCTAACATTTTTTAGAGAATAAATTGAGAGAAACTGCTTCCTCTGACAAAGAAACTAAGAATGAGGCAATGTGCTTTTGAAATTAGAACTGGACTGCTTTAAGAGGGAAATCAAGAAATGATTTTCATTCCAAGACCTGTAGATATATGGGCTGTTCAACCTCCGATTTGAATACTGAATATCGAAGAGTACAAAACTGAGATTGAGAGATGGAATGTCAGGCCAGATGGCATTAATTAAATGATGGAGCAGCACTAAAAAACTGGATAGACTTCGTCATGCTCCTCCTGTGCTGGGAATTGAGGGACAAACTGAAAGTTTGTAACTGTCAGATTAGAGCAAGTAATTTATGCTAAAAGTTTGGCTCAACACTTAATGTTTCATCGTCCTTTCAGCTAAATGTTAAAGATAGAACCAGTTTACCCTGTTCAATTATTTAGCTGAATGTTGAACATTTTACTGATCAATTTTTGTTTAAAAGGACAGGAATCTCCATGGAATCTTGACCAAATTCCTTCAGTCAGTAGCACAAAACAGGACACAGTCATTTTAATAACTAGATAATTAATGTAATACAGATGGTGCATCCACAGTGAATTACTTGGTACTTGAAGTTTCAGAACTGACGTTATGCTATATAGGTGCAAGTCTTTTGTTTTGTACCTAAGCCTGCATCACGTTTTGCTGAGACAAAACAAACTGAGTGGTCTTCTTGCCAAGTGTTGTTGTCCCATAGGTGGCACGTCTTCTGGTACATTACTGAAATGATTGTACCAAGCAATCTCAACTTTTGGCATAACCGCAGAGGGCCACAACTCAACCTGGCCCATATCTTCATAACCGCTTATCAGTGTGCACAGATACACAATCCTGGTTCGTGGCATTGAGATTGAGGTTTAGCATTCTATTACTGCTGTCACTGTGACTAAAGATAATTGCTGTATTGTAATGGATTTATTTAATGTACTGATGGAGCCAAATACACTGTTCAGGTAAAGCAGTCTCTTTTGAATTGATGTTGCTGTTATAAATTTTTATTCCCATACCTGTAAGAATATTTCTGACAGAACAGGTTAATGGCATCCCCCTATCTGTGCTGCAAAGATTCTACATGGCACAGGGGACACTGACAACATTTACAGTGGAATTTATAGCACAGCAAGTTGACAGTAAATGCAGACACTTAAAACCCTACAGGTTGCAGCAAAAAGCTAATTTGTTCTTGTGCTGCAATTTTAATGTATGATTGTTTCCTATCACCAGATAACTATTTTTGGTGATTTATTTTTTATTGATGGGATGTGGATGTTGCTGGCTAAACCAGGATTCATGCTTATCCATAATTGCTCTCAGAAGATGATAGTGAGCTGCCTTCTTGACAAACAGCAGTCATGTGATCTAGGTACACCTAGAGCGCTGTTATGAAGGGAGTCACCGGATTTTGACCCAGTGACAGTGAAGTAACGGCAATATACTTCTGAGTTAGGTTGGTGTGGCGTGCGGATGGAAAATAGGCAGGTGCTGGTGGACCCTTATATGTATTACCCATCTATTTCTAGCCTACACTAGTTACGAATTTGGACGGTACTGTCTAAGGATTCTTTGCGAGATGTTGCATATGTTACGAAACACAGAAAGCTAGCACACAAGTGCTGCAGGTAATCAGGAAGGCCAATGGAATGTTGGCCCTTATTTCACGGTAGTTGGAGTATGATGAGGGAATTCTTAGTGCAAATGTACAAGGCGCTGGTGAGACCACATCTGGAGTACTGTGTGCAGTTTTGGTCCCTTTATTTAAGTTTAAGATATTGTTTCATTGGAGGCAGTCCAGAGAAGGTTCATTACAATGGTCCCTGGTGTGGAGGGATTGTCTTATGAGCAAAGGTTCAACAGTTTGGTACTAGACTCATTGGAATTTAGAAGAATGAGAGGTGATCTCATTGAATCATATAGTCATTCCTCCGTATCTGCAAGGGCTCCATTCCTGAGAACCCCTGCAAATAACAAAATTTGAGAGTGTGGAGCACATGTAAAAGTAGGTTAAAAATCATGGATATGCGATTTTTGCCTGCAGATATTAATTTTTGCTACGTTTTTTAGCGCAGGGAGGTGAATTTGTGATTTTTGCAGATACAGCAGATTTACTTAGGGTTCTTAAGGGTCTTGATAGGGTAAATGCTGAGAGGATGTTTCCCCTCCTGGGAGAGTCTAGAACCAGAGAGCATAGTCTCAGAATAAAGAGGCACCAAGTTAAGACTGAGATGAGGAGTTTTCTTGAGAGTTGACTGTCTTTGGAACTCGGTGCCATAGAGAGCTGTGGGAGCAGAGTTCTTGTGTACGTTTAAGGCTAATACAAATAGATTCTTGGTCAGTAGGGGAATGGGGATTTAAGGGGAAAGATCAGGAAAGTAGACGTGAGGAGTGTCAGAACAACAGAAGGACCTATTAAATGACAGAGTAGGCCCAGGAACCCTGTTCTTATTTCTTATGGTGCTCACTGCTTCCACTGCATGTCAGTGGAGGAGAGTGCGAACATTCCGGATTTTAGATGGGATACCAATCAAGTGAAAACCAAAAGAACTGCAGATGCTGTAAATCAGGAACAAAAGTTCTGAGGAAGGGTCACCAGACCCAAAAAGTTAACTGTGACTTTTTTTTTCTTCACGGATGCTGCCAGACTGGCTGAGCTTTTCCAGCAACTTCTGTTTTTGTACCAATCGAGTGAGCTGCTTTGTCCAAATCGTGTTGAGCGCCTCGAGTATTGCTGAATTTGACCCAATCCAGGCAAGTGGAGATTGTTCTAGGAGTGCATTTTGACGAGGACATGAGGATTAACTGGCTGTTTTTTGTTGAATTAGGGAGTCAAAAGACAATATCTGTATGCAATTATACTGCTATGTTACACAAGCGCACCCTTCGGTTTTCTTGGTCCCATGCTCTGAACCTCCATTCCTGTATCTCTGTCTTCATCTCCTATTTTAAGCTATTCCTCAAGACCTCTGTCTTTCACTGAATTTTTGGTCATGCTTTCGTCGTCAGATGTGGATGACCCCTATCTCCACCCGCTTCCCTGCCACCAGGTTTATTGTTAAAATCAACTCCGGCAATCACTGCTGGAACAAGGCCTCTGCCAGCTGGACTAGTTCAGTTTATAATATTTTGCTAACAGTGATTGCGTAAATCATCATACTCCTAAAGAATTTGAGTCCAACAGCATGAAAACAGATCCTACGGTCCAACTTGTCCATGCTGATCAAGCTCCCCAAACTGAACCAGTCCCACTTGTCTGACACATCCCTCTCGATCTTTCCAAATGTCTTTTAAATATTGTAACTACCTGCATGCGCCACTTTCCCTGGCAGTGCATTCCACCTAATGAATAATCGTGTCTTGAAAAGGTCGTGCATTGGTAATGTCACGAGAACAGCATAACCAAAGGTTCAGGTTAATGCTGTGGGAGTAAAGGTCCAAATTCTACACTCCTAGTTGAAGGAATTAAAGTCACTTTTTCAGTCTGGATTTGAAAGTTCATCTCAGCAATGGTGACCGTGCTGGCATTGTCGTTTGTTGTAATCTGCATCAGTAATATCCCTTAGGAAATGAAATCTGCTGGCTTTACCCTATCTAGCCTACTTCAGGTCCAGGCCGTGTGCTTGACTCTTATCTGTTGTAATGGCCAAGTCAGTCGCAGAGTTCAAGGACAATTCAGGATAGCAACAGATACTAGACTTGCCAATGATGCCCACAAATTTTGTACCTGACCGGTTTTGAGTGTGGGGGAGTTTTATGTGGTTTTATGGTTTAATGGTTTGTGAGGTGAGCTTTAAAAAGAGCAAAGTCATGACATAATCAATTAACACTGGAGTTGTGCCTCAGCTATGTCTCATTCTGGGCACCACTCATTAGACCCTTTGGTCCAACTTGTCCATGCTGGCCAATTATTCTACATTAATTCCATTTGGCCGACATCCTCCTTAAACCCTTCCTATTCATGTACCCATCCAGATGCCTTTTGAATGTTGTCATTGTACCAGCCTCCACCACTTCCTCTGGCAGCTCAATCCATACACACACCACCCTCTGCGTGGAAAAAGTTGCCCCTCAAGTCCCTTTTAAATCTTTCCCCTTTCACCTTAAACCTATGCCATCTAGTTTTGGACTCCTGTACCCTGGGGAAAAGACCTTGGCTATTCACCCCATCCATGCCCGTCCTCATTTTGTAAACTTCCATAAGGTCACCCCACAGCCTCTGACGCTTCAGAGAAAATAGCTCCAGCCTATTCAGCCTCTCCCAATAGCTCAAACCCTCTGACCCTGGCAACAGCATTGTAAATCTTTTCTGCTCCCTTTTCAAGTTTCACAACATCCTTCCTGTCACACAAGCACACCCTTCGGTTTTCTTGGTCCCATGCTCTAGAACTCCATTCCTGTTTTCCTCTCCTGTTTTAGGCTATTCCTCAAGACCTATGTCTTTCACTGAATTTTTAGTCATGCTTTCTTTGTCCGATGTGGCCTAGTGGGTAGCGCTCTTATATTCAAGTTAGAAAACTGCGCCTTCAAATTCCGCTCTAGGACCTATGCATGCAAATCAAAAGCTGACATTCCAGTGCTTTACTGAGAGTGTGCTGCACAGACGGAGTGCTGTCTCTTGGTGAGATGTTAAACTAAAGCTCTGTCTCCACTCTTGGGTGGATGTAAAAGATCTCCCAGTTCATAGAAGAGTGGGGGTTATTCACCCTGTGTCCACGTCAGTACTAATCCCTTCGCATCACTAAAACAGAATACCGATCATTTATCATGTCGCTATTTGTGGGATCTTAGTGTGAGCAAATTGACTGCTACATTTCCTAGATTACAGCGGTGAATACACTTCAAAAGTACTTCATTTGGTGTAAATTGTTTTGGGATATCCTGTGGTTATCAAATACCTATATAAATGCAATTCATTTCCTTATACCATTGATCACCTGCACTAATATTGAATGGGGTCTAATGTCACATTTAATCTGAACATTTCTTGAAGCACAATGAAAAGCTTTTCTATGTTGTTCAATACTTTTCTGTAGTTGGGAACTTCACAGCATTCCTGGTAGCATTGCTGAATTAGAGTGGATGTGATCAATGGAGTGATCATGATCTCAAGAAAGTCAAAGGAACTGTACACTAACCATTTTTAGTTTGATTTTATTTTTGTTTTCTAGTTTCCTTCCTTTTTGTGGCTCCTGTCACCTTCCTCATCAGGAGTAGATAGGACCGGAAAGCACCATTTTAGCTCATCTGACTGTTGCAGAGTTCAAAACCAGAATATGTCTTTGACTGTCTACATGGTCATTTGATTTTCTTGCTAAATACTTGCCCCAATTTCCTCATCAAATGAAAGATTTTATCAGCCTTGAGTACCTATCTGGGCACACCAGTCCTGACACTTGTATTATGTATTGAATGGGATAAAGTTTAGAATAGGTTTAAAGCCTCCACTGCTTTCTGTGAAATACCAGAACATGGTGAGAGAGAAAAAAGGGCTTGCATTTTTATAGAACCCTGTGCGACTGCACCCACCAAAGCATTTTAAGTCAACGAAGTACTTTGGAAGTGGTACTGACGTAATGTAAGAAATGCAGCAATCAATTTACATATGGTGATGAAAATGAAAGAACATTTCTTTTAATCTAACTAAAAACCAAAAGAACTGCAGATGCAGTAAATCAGGAACAAAAACAAAGTTGCTGCAAAAGCTCAGCAGGTTCGGCAGCATCTGTGGAGGCAAACAGTTAACGTTTCCACCCGAAATGTTAACTCTGCTTTCTCCTTCACAGATGCTGCCAGACCTGCTGAGCTTTTCCAGCAACTTTGTTTTTATTTCTTTTTATCTTTTGGGTTAATTGTTGGTCAGGGATAAATTGGCACATTGGCTTCGTGTTTGTCAACTGCTGATTCATTGGTGAAATAAAAAATAGGAAATGCTGGAAACACTGAATGGATCTGGCCAGTTTTACAGAGAGAGAAGCAAAGTTGATATTTCCAGTGGTAGTGGTAGAAAAATTTCTGAAGAAGAGTCTAGGCCCGAAACGTCAGCCTTCCTGCTCCTCTGATGCTGCTTGGCTTGATATTTCCAGTGTCTGTTCACGTTCACTGCAGTGTCTTACCAATCTATCTGATCTTCACGAGACGGTCAATGGAAGGCATTACTGTGTTACTCAGTCCTGTCTTGAGTTGAATTCACAAGTTTGTGACTTCAGGTGGGAACCAGGACTACTTTATTTCCTTATCTCCTTAACTAACTAACCAGCTTAACTCGACCTACATTCAAGCTTGGACGCAAGCTTCGTGTGTGGCCTATCCACTTGCAGGCCTGCCTTTCACGTTTTGCATGGATATACACATATTTTACAGATGAGAACCTGCTGGACCTTCAAGTTAGCACAAAGGAAACATCGAAACCTTTCTGACTTGCGTTAGTGCTTCTATATCGATGATCAGTCATAACTATTTACTATTTTACTAACTCTTCCAATATTTTGTTTATTGGTTTGACATCCACTGTTGAGCTGGTGAGACTTTTGGTTGCTGAACTGTTGAGCAATACCATCTATCAGACAAAATCTTAAACGAGGTCCCTGTTTATCCTCCCCAATATACAGAAAAATGTCATTTGAAGACTTGCAGGAGGGTTCTTCTGGCCTCCTGGGTAACATTTGGCCCAAATTCTTTTTCTTTGAAAAAGAGAACAGCTCCTCTTTTTTTGGAAAGAAGACACACTGATTATCTGGTCAGTCAGCTTATTCTGTTTGTGGAACCTAACTGTGTGCAAATTGTGTGCTTGCATTTTAGAATAACTTATTGGCTGTGAAGTGCTTTAGGATGTCATGAGGATGTGAAGGGTACAGTATAAATGTAAGTTTGTCCTTCCCTCCCTCACTCCCCTCCTCTCATTGTCTAAAGAAATGGGCTGGCAATCTGCTTTGGCTTCTCTGTGTATTTGACTGTTTGGTGAGTAAGTGTTTCATTTTCCTTTATTGTCCGGAACAGAGAGGGAGGCTAACATTCTGAAGATTGGACCAGGAAAGTATTATTATGTTTTTGTGATGCAGTGCAAGTCACTAGCATTTAGTGAACAAAAACAAAACTTCATTCAAGCTAGCAGTGTTCTTGTTTTTCTAAGTTCCGTCATCTAATTACTACACAGAAAGCTCGATTCACTGGTTCCTGTACCACAGCCAGATAGATTACCATTTCTCTTGATGGATGCAATTGAAGCTCAGGCTGACTTTGTGGAAAATCTGGGCTGTGTTCCACTGTTATAGCATCAATCTGCGGGGATTGAGTCTGTCCCTTGAGTAAATGTTTCTTTTAGAAATAAGCATTGGCATTGGCTGGCAAACAGTCTGCCTGGCACCAGGGAGTGGGTATATGTGCCATGGGAATCCAGGCTAGAAGGATGGTCCCACAGGCAGAGGATACAGACGGGCTTTTTTTTTTTTTGCTTTTAGTGGACGTAGAAGCAAAGAGCTGACCTGAGTTAGATCAGACTGTACCATTTCCTCTGCATTCTTTTTATCTTCTGTCAGCCATTGGCTCTGCTCCCATCTCATACTGCAACCCCTGACCCCTCAAACTACTGATGCAGATACTATACAGCTTTGTCTGTCAAAATCGAGGTCACTTTCATTTTTGTATTCTGCACTGCCACACCCCATTCTCCCATACTCTGTGATCTCCCTCTCAATCAATCATTCCCCTCGCACCTGTGTTTACCAACCGCTTCTATCTCTTCTCCTCGTAAACAGCAGCCAGCCATTATCCCATGCTGTCTTGTGTAGGGAAAGCAGCTGTACAAACCCTACAGCTTTCACATAGGACGACTCTGTAGACTTGCCTTTAGTGCAGCAATCTCCGGTAAATGAGGCAGAACCAGTCTGCTGCAAGTTTCTGATCAATTCAGGAGGATTTAACCTCCTCCATTACTATGAACTTTTACCAACAGAGAAAGCTACAGAGGTGGTTGTACAGGGGCAGGATAAAATTGGGGGGGCAAATTGTGATCTTTTGCATACCTGTCTTGTCATCAGTCTCCTGTTTTGAAGGATAGAAATGGAGAGGAAAATTATGACAGAATGGAAGAGCCAAGTGCCTTAGCAGTAAATACTAGGTGAAGTCCCTTGATTTTGTACAACTCCCATACATGAGGCCTAAAACTACAGGTACACAACAAAGGAGTCAAGGGTTAAAGACAATAGAAGGGAAGTAGAGGTCACAATCTTATCAAATGGCAGAGCAGGCTTGAGGGGTTACATGGCCTACACCTGCCCCAAATTTGTATGTTCACTTATTAGCTGCTTCTGTGAAATTTGAATGTGCGTGCCCAGGGTAGAGTCAGCCCATTTCTAGTTCCTTGTAAGTGCTATTTGTGTACTCGAGAGGCGTGTTGGTTATAAATTTCTTCAGGCATCTTGTGGATTTTCAGAATGTACATGCAGATTTCTGAAAGCACAATTCACTAAATCAAGGTATGTGGAAATTACAACTGGCAGATGCACTCCAGATGTTGATCCCTGCAGGGCACTGTGTGTCAAAGGAAGGAGGAGAAAATGCAATTTTTGGTGCTGTTCACATTTTCTGATTGATTGGAAAGCCTTCAGGGGCAGTTGCTTTTTGAACTGCTGTGTGGATAAAAATGGTGGCCTCGCCACATCCAGCAATAAGATGAATGACCATTTAATTATTCTGGTTGAGAGAAGAATGTTAACCAGAACACCAGGTGCTCAGTGCCGTTTGGTTTTATACATCCATCTGAATGGACAGACTGGGCCACTCATTAGCCCCTCTCTACCATTGTTACCTTTTGGACGTTCACTGATGCAAAGGATTGCAGGGTTGGGGGTGGAATATACAAGGAAAGAAACTAGTGTATGTTGGAAACGCTTGTCTGTTCTTTATGTCGATGGTACTGCTGTAAGATATGCTTTTGACTCTTTAAATCAGGGGATGTAGGTGCACAAAACAAGAGAAGAGGAAAGAAGAAAAGCAGTAAATGTTAAAAACACATACATGGACACTCGCACAAAGAAATAAAAGTATAACATGTTTAAGTCACAACAGGAGATTGGTGTTTTAAATGTATTAATTTCTGGGATGTGGGCATCACTGGCTGGCCAGCACTTATTGCAGTCCCTAGTTGCCCTTGAAGATGGTGGTGAGCTGCCTTCTTGAACCGCTGCAGTCCATCTGCTGTGGGTTGACCCACAATGTTGTTAGGGAGGGAATTCCAGGATGTTGATTCCAGCAATAGTGAAGGAATGGCGACCTATTTCCACGATGTGGAAATCCCGGTATTGGACTGGGGTGTGAACCAGGTCAAAAATCACATGCCATTAGGTTATAGTCCAACAGGTTTCATTTGAAAATGCAAGCTTTTGGAGCTCATCTCCTTCCTCGGATATAGTGTGAGAGAGAGGGTGTAAGACACAGAATTTATAAGCAGAAAAGTAACAACCCTAAAACTGGCCATCTCTTGCTGAATCTTCAATCAGTTGGGAAGGAGACTATGGATTAAAATGCAAAATCCTGATTCCTTTCAAGACTGTCACAAGATAATTCAAGATTTTATCAATGTATACAAGAGGTGATATCTCAGATCAGACAATGCGTTTTAGGTGTGAGGTCTTTCTTAGAATCTGTCTGTTTTAAACTGAGGTCAGGTCTTTTTTTGACTAAAACAGAATGTGTCTGCAGCTACACAAACATCTTGGATGAAATAACTTGTGTGTGTGAGAGAGTATGTAGTCTGGCGGGCCACTTGTAGTGAGACATGAATCCAACATCACGATTGAGGCGGTCCTGATGGGTATGGAACTTGGCTATCAGCCTTTGCTGAACAATTTTGCTTTGTGTATCTCCCAGTCCATCTTGGAGGACTCCTGCTCATACTCAAGCATACATACACACTCGCGCACACGCCCTGTCAAGTTCACACGCACACGCTCTCCTCTTTTTCGCTTGCTTGCTGTCTCATTTTCTCACACACAGACATGAATCATTTCATCCAAGATGTATTTCCAAGTCAGAATGGCAAATAGCTTGCAGGGGTGGAGTTCCTGTATATTCTGTGCCCTGGTTGTTCTAGATGGAAGTGGACATGGGTTTGGAAGGTGCTGTCTAAAGATCTTTGGTGAATTCCTGCAGTGCACCTTGTAGATGGTACCACCCTGTTGCTGCTGAGCATCAGCAGAGGGAGTGGATGCTTGTAGATGTGGTGCCAATCATACGGGCTGCTTTGTCCTGAATAGTGTCAAGCGTTTTGAACGTTGTTGGGGCTACAGTCATCCACGCAAGTGGGGAGTATTGCATCGCATTCCTGACTTGTGCCTTGTAGGTAGTGGACAAATTCTGGGGAGTCAAGGAGGTGTCTTACTTGCCACAGTATTCCGAGCTTCTGACCTGCTCTTGTAGCCAGAAATGTCACTGACATGAGATTAATAAAGGAGAAATGAAAGGCATGTATTAGGTGAAAAATGTCTGAACACCTGAAGGAGGTGAGGAATGAAGGTAGAATCAGTGTTAAGACCAATACTGTTAAGAGAGCAGACTTTGTGGATCTTGTTCTCTTGGAGAAGAGAAAGCAGTTTCCGGACCTTTGGCACAGAGCAGCTTGTGAGCACAAAGTTCTGAGAAGGGCTTTTACATGGTTGTCATTTTTGGGGTTAAAACCTCTTTTCAAAAACAAAATACTCCAGGATTAGGGAAGTGCCTCATCAGAAAAATTGGCTTTTAGTTTTCATCTGATGAAGCAGCTGACTGGTCTGTAATTCTCTGTAGCATGTGCTATCCAATTCTCTAGTGTTCTGTTTGTTTAGCAATACTGCTGATGGAAACAGCAGTAATCTGGCCAGCTGTGGAAATCCTTGGAATGCAGCAATGGAAAATTCCACCCATCTTTAGGTGAAGGGGCTTTTTTTTTTTAAATGTGCATTTTAATGAAAGTTGAGAAACTCTGCCTAGCTGGTTAACAGACCATTGAGAAACTGTTAACACAACTTGCCGTTTATCCTGTGGGTAAAGAGACAAGCACCTGGTCTGCTTCGAGACCTCCAAAGTACCTGAGTCTAATCTGGATTTAATCCATCAGTATCTGCAGATGGCGATGCCCTGGTAACACATTGAAGCTGGGGTATCACCATTTTGACAAGAGAAGCCTGTATCTTTCCACTGCATGTTCCTGGATGGCCTTTGAATCAAAAAATTGAGTTTAGCCTCCACTCTGCAACTTGTTGCCAGAAGTGCTTTCATTAAGTTGAGATGTTAAAACAACATTCCTTCAGCATTTTTGGCCAACATAAAAGATGTCTTGGTAATACTATAGTTTAAAAAAAAAAGAGTTCTCATTGTTCTATCCATTGTTAATGTCTTAGCCGATGCCATTAGCTGGAATTTATTGTTTGTAGGATCTTGCTGTATGGAAATTGCCTCAGCTTGTGTACATAATATAGCCTTTTCTTTGGCCATGAAGAAATTCTGGCTGTCCCAAAGATATTAGATGTGCTTTGTGCGTTCGCTGTTCCCTTCCTGTGTATGCACTTACATGTTTGCAGCTTGCAAACACCCTGAGGCACAAGCCCCATAGCAATGGTCCAGTCAGGCAGGTTGGAGACTGGAATTTCAATCTGATGAGTTGTTTCCATGGATGCCGGTTGCACCCCTCACTTGTAGTGAGAAAAACAAATTTAAAGACAAAAGAAGCAATTTAGAGAAACAGGGCTTAGAATGCAGGACAACATCAGAGTTGCAGAGAACGACTTGCAAGTTGTGATTGGACATTGTGGGTGTTTTAACAGTTTATAAATTGAGGAGCAAAGAATGACTGAAGACTGTAACCAGTTCCTGAAGGTCCTGAGAAGTACTAGCAGCCAGTGCAATAACTTTTAATTTAACCCAAGATTTGATCTAATGTGAATTAACAGCAAGTTTCTACGGTCAGGAACGAGTTGCTTCCATGGGTTGAAGAACCAGATTCAATCTTTCAAGGAGCTGACATCAGACATGATGGACTGAATGGCCTCTTGTATCATTCTGTGAACCGAGGGGAGTGAGACCAACTGAGAATTGTGTTTTGGAATTTCAGAGGAAGGAAGAAGCATGTTGCTACTTGGGACTGATTTTGGACTTGTTTGATTAGGTTGGCATTATTAAAGGAAAGTGAATCGTTTCCAGTCTTGTTAAAATTGTTTGTTTAAAATTGTTTAAATTCATCAACTGTTGGAATCCACCTAAACATATAAAAACTGCAGATGCTGCAAATCTCAAAGATAGAAAGGGTTGGAATCACTCAGCAGGTCAGTCCCCACTTGTAGAGTTAGCAGATGAGTTAATGGTTCTGCATGTTGGACTCTTTGCAAGTCCTTCATTAGTGCTGACATTGGAAATATTAATCCATCTTTACGTTGACACAGACTGATCTGCACTGCATTTCCTCCATTCCCATTCGTGTTGTGTGAGCAGGACAAATGCAGTAATGTCAGCAGTCAATTTGTGAAAATTGGTTTATTTTTCAACTGAACAGAGCAAGTAAATAATTTGCTCTGGTTACTGAGTTGATGTTGCTGTGTGAATCTAGAGAGTGTAGAGGCGTGACTTGTAATAATCTTGGTTTTTGAAAATATTCTTATGAGGAAAGATAGCTGCAGAGATGCACCTAGTCTCAGAACTTCTTTTGCGTGAAAAGGGCGGAGTGCCCCTCTGTGTTGGACGGTGCCAGTGCCTGACTGAATACTGACAAGGATGATTATAAGTTTAGAATGTTAATCACAGCAGGTTGAGTGCAGTTGTGGCTTTGAAGAGTGTGTGAGTGTGACGAGCGAATGTTGTGGAATATTAAGCCTATTTCTTTTCTTTCGTTCTTTCTTTCTTTCGTTCTGTCTGTCTGTCTGTCTGTCTGTCTGTCTTTCTTACTTTTCAATTACCATATCCTTGCCTAAAGTTGTCATGTTGCCTTTGTGAACTAGTCTCAAGTGTTTGGTTACCTAATGTACAATATACAAATCATTCTGTAATCTCTTGGAAGGCAGAATAATGTCCTGAGGAGCTGCAGTGGAAATCCGACTCAGCAGCCCAGGAGTAGTAGCGTACACATTTTCTCCCCTTCCCACCATAGCTGCATTGCCTGCACAGAGGCAACTCTCCACCATTTTCTCAACAGCAATTAGGAATGGGCAGTATTGGTTGGCCTAGCTGTTGACACTTTTTCATCCCGTGAATATATGAAGTATAAATCCATCGGCATGTCCTATTCTCATGTTTCTTAACCGTCAGAACTGGACAACATGCTGAGCCTACCTACTCCTGTTTCTTTTAATTTTGTACTTGGCCATTTCAACACCATTCACAGAGCGCGCAATCTGCTTTCTCATGAGTAGCAATTCACATTTCATTTGCCTTTCAAGGTCCATGTCAATGTTTTATCAAATCATTTTTTTAGTTTTTCAGCTGATTTCAATGTTGCTGCTTTATTGAGATTCTGCATTCAATAGTTTTACTTTGTATTCTGAAGTCGTCATGTTGAAACAAATTCTGAATAGTGAGCAATCCTCCTACTAGACCCACTGCTTTATCCCCAATTCAACATTTAAAAAAAGGTAGTTGCTTTCTATTCTTAAGCTATTTTTTCATTTCATCTCCAAATTTATCCCTGCTACCTTAACTTCCGTCAAATGGAATATTTGTTATTCATTTAATAGGGTACTCAATGATGGTGAGATCAGAAATTGCAAGTGTCATGTAACAGACCACAGCTGTTCAGCATAGCAGTCTGTCTTACTGAATGTTTTAGAGGTGATTTGTACGTCTATCTTCTGTTTTCAGGTGATTTCTGTTCGCCACTCAAATTTGGTCAACTCCTCCATTAACCTCTGTCTTTGATTTTCTGCTCTGGTCAGTAAGCTCAGCACAAGTTTTCCACTGTAGTCCCTCAACCTTAATGTCTTTAATAGTTCATTCTTTGATAGAGAATCTGAACATGTTAGATTGAAACTTGGGGTTAGGAGGGGATGGCAGTGCGGGTTGTATTCTGTGGAAGGATTCACAGTCTTTTTTTTTTTAAGCAGGAGCCTCTGCCCTCTGTTAATTTTCTTTTTCAAAAAAAAACACTTCTTTTAATCGACCTGTTTTGACATGTTATGACAGACCTCAGGGCAGGTGAGACTTGAACCAAGGTCTTTGTGTGGGCTATTGGACCGTACCCCATTCAGCTATATTCTCCAGTTTTCAGTCCGATTTGACTGGTTTCTTGCTGCCTAAGCTATTCACCCATTATTTATTTTTGAGCACTGCCTTTTATTTACAGTGGACCAAGGTACTTCACAGGCGTAAGTGAAAACCAGAATTTAGCACTGAGCTGCCAATAGTGTCATTGGGGCAGATGGCCAAAAGCTTGGCCAATATGAAGAAAAATGCATGTAAAAAGCAAACTAATTTTATGCTTCCTTCTGCGATTTTATGTTTAAAACAATCATTTTGCTGTCTCTTTTTCTTAATCCATTTACAAATCATTTGTGCAGGTATGCATAATGTCCCACCCTGCTTTCCTTTAGTTCTCTCCCTTTTTGAATTGCTGTTGTCTGTCATTTATTCCTGCCCTGACAGGTTTTTTACACATTGGTGACTCATCTATTCTCTGCACAGATGTTGACCAACCTGATTTGTTTCCAGTTTATTCTGATTTTGTTTCTAATGAGTCTGTGGTTGCCTGTTTCTGTTTTGTACACCTTTTTTGTTTGAAGATAGGCACCACATTTAGCCTGTGTCATTCCTGCACGATTAATCAATATTTGATGGATATGCTCTCAGCGTCTTGCCTGGGATATTTTCCTTGCAGATTTTATTTTGAGCCTGTACAAGTTGATAATGATTTTGGCTGACTGCTGAGCACATGTTGCTGACATCTTTTCTCATTGGACAGTCATTGGAAGTTATAAATCAGAATATTGACTAATTTTGCTCACTCTGCATTTATAAGTGAAATGGTGGCTTTCCTGCCCCAACTAACAGGAGACTGATGGATGAGCTGATACAGGTCAGGATTATGGAAAGGTTTGATAGGCTACATGTAGGTAAGGTGTTTCCACTTGCAGGTGAGACCAGAGTTACAGGCCATAAATGTAAATTAACTACAAATAAATCCAGTAAGAAGTTGGGAGAAACCTTTTACCCAGAGTACGGTGGTAATATGAATCTTGCCGCCACATTGGAGTGGATGAGGCAAATAGAATACATGCAATCAAGGAGAAGCTAGAAAAAAACTATTTTGGGGGGATGTGGAGTTTGATTGAAACCCATGAACATGGGTTTCAATGAAGAGGAGTGGGAGGAGGTTCATGTCAAACATGAACACCAGCACTGACCACCTGGAACAAGTGGCTTGTTTGTGTTTAGCAAATAGCTTGGTGCAGTGTTATTCAATGGGAATTTCTCACTAACCACAGGGATGGGTGGCTGCGAAGACACCAAGTACACTAATTTGAATGTATGTCAGATACAGAATAAATATACTTTTATATTTACGTAAGACATAGACACCGCAGTAACCGGGGATATAAAGTAAACATAACTATAAAAGCACTCACTACTTTGATAGTTACCGTTTTGACAACACATGCGCAAAAACCTGTCTCAATAGTTGTGCAAATGTGAATATTTGAGTTCACTAGCTAACCAATCAAGGCAACAGGTCACTTCTTTGCTAATCAGCAATTGAAAGGAGGTAGGTATCCAATTAGCCCATCTCTAGTGACTAGACCAGTGCTGTCCAATACATTAAAGTGTCATAGCAGTGTACTGAAACAACTCCACATGTTACTTTACCTACGCCACCTTGATTTCTACATTCAATGTCCAATCCTTCATTATAGAATAAGCTCAGCTCTGTGATAATATTCAGCTCCTGGTCAAAGGCTCTTTGTTCCAAGCCTCCAACGCAGAATTTGAGCGTATAATCTATAACAGCTTGCATTTTTCTAGCACCTTTTGCCACTGGTGAATGATCCAAGGCTCTTGGAGGAATGCAGTAAAATGAGAATTGCCACACGCCCAAAGATGATAGTTACATGCTGCTCCCAGTACGAAGTGTTTGCTCAAAGGTGTTCAATTTTATGAAAGGAGAAAAGGGAGGTGAAGGGACAGATTCATAGGAAATTCCAGAAGTGCTGAGATAACAAGGTGTAGAGCTGGATGAACACAGCAGGCCAAGCAGCATCAGAGAAGCAGGAAGGCTGACATTTCGGGCCTAGACCCTTCATCAGAAATGGGGGAGGGGAAAGGGTCTTCTGAAATAAATAGGGAGAGAGGGGAAGGCCGATAGAAGATGGGTAGAGGAGAGGATAGGTGGAGAGGAGACAGACAGGTCAAAGAGGCGGGAATGGAGCCAGTAAAAGTGAGTGTAGGTGGGGAGGTAGGGAAGAGATAGGTCAGTCCAGGGAGGATGGACAGGTCAAGGGGGCAGGGTGAGGTTAGTAGGTAGGAAATGGGGGTGGGGTTTGAGGTGGGAGGAAGAACAGGTTAGGGAGGCGGGGACGATCTGGGCTGGTTTTAGGATGCGGTTGGGGGAGGGGAGATTTTGAAGCTTGTGAAGTCCACATGGATACCATTGGGCTGCAGGGTTCCCAAGCGGAATATGAGTTGCTGTTCCTGCAGCCTTCGGATGGCATCGTTGTGGCACTGCTGGAGGCCCAGGATAGACATGTCATCTGAGGAATGGGAGGGGGAGATGTAGTTGTTTGGTGCGAACTGAGAGTAGGTGTTCTGCAAAGCAGTCCCCAAGCCTCCGGTTGGTTTCCCCGATGTAGAGGAGGCCGCAGAAGTGCTGCTGTTTTTTTTTCTTCGTCATGGAGGGGTGTGTGTATACACTATTCCTTATTCTGTCGATTTTGGCAAGGCCAGCATTTATTATTAATGATCCAAACAGCTGAAGGCACAGTTAATAATGATGAGATAAACTGACTGGGTGGACACCTGAAAACCAGTGTTGAAAACTTCATTATTCGTGCATGGTATGTGGTTTTGTTGGTAGGCCAACATTTGCTCATCCATAATGTCCATTAAGAAGATGGTGGCGAGCTGCCGCCCTGAACCATTGCAATCCATTTGGTGTAGGGAACCCCACAATGCTGTGAGGCAAGAAGTTCCAGGATTTTTATCCAGCAGCACTGTGCAACAGCAATATATTTCCAAGTCAGAGTAGTGAGTGGCTTGGAAAGGAACTTGCAAGTCGCAGTTTTCCCATGTGTCTGCAGCCCTTGTCATCCTTGATGGTCATGAGTTTGCAAGGTGCTGACTAAGGAGTTTTGGTGAATTTCTGGAGGATTGGAGGGAGTTACAAATGTTGCCCATTTCCTGGCCTGCTTCCCATCTACCACTGCTGACGCGCTTGAATGCTTCCAAAAATCTGCTGTCATTGTACTAGCTCACTTTATTGCAGATGTGGTATTTGGAGAAGAATGGACAGATCTGGTTTCCTGGCTAATGTTTATCCATCAACTAATGCCATTAAGATGGGCAAACTTACCATTATCTCATTTGTACAGCTTTGCTGTGTGCATGTGGACAGCAATTATCTACATAATTATTGCATTTCAAAAGTAATCCATCATTGTAAGCACTTTGAAATATCTTGAAGATCTGAGGTGGTTGACTTGCTCGCCAAGCTGGCTGGGCGTAGTTCAGACATTTCGTCACCGTGCTCAGTAACATCACTTCTTCGGAGGCTGCACTGATGATGTTATTCTACTCCGCTTGCAATTTATACTGTCCAGTCCATTATGATGGGTAGTGGCATTTCCATTTTTTTTTCTTAGAACAAAACCAGAAATGATACGACTGGACAGTATAACTTCCAAGCGAAATAGAATAACATCGCTTCATCGGAGGCCTTGCTGGTGATGTTACCTAGCGTGGTGATGAAACGTCTGAACAAGAACAGGCCAGCTCAGCGAGCAGGTCAACCACCTCACCCACAACCCGAGCTACAGATCTTTGCTAAAACCTTAATCTTGACAATCTGCCGCACAGGCTAATGTTTGTTCTGTGGTTACTTTTTTCTGGTTGCCTACCCATTTTAGGTGATGGCAAATGTGTGATCTGCGACTCGTATGTCAGGCCATGCACGCTGGTCCGTATCTGTGACGAGTGTAACTATGGGTCCTACCAGGGCCGGTGTGTGATTTGTGGTGGCCCAGGCGTATCTGATGCCTATTACTGCAAGGAGTGCACTATCCAGGAAAAAGATGTAAGTTTGAAACACCTTTTTTTTCCAAATCGAATAAAGTGTAATGATCAAATCGAGATCGAATTATTCACAAGCTGGGAATGGAAGATTTGAGATGCAAAAATAGACTGGAAAGCCTGGGACTTCTTTCTCGGAGTGTGGGAGGTTGAGGGGTGACGTTATAGAGGTTTATGAAATCATGAGGGCTATAGATAAGATGAATGACAAGGGTCTTTTCCATAAAGTAGGGGAGTTCAAATTAGAGGGCATATTTTTAAAGTGAGCACAGAAAGATTTGAATAGGACATGAGGGGCAATGTTTTTACACAGATAGTGGTTCATGTGTGGAACAAACTGCCAGAGGAAATGGTGGATGCAGGTACGGTTACAACATTTAAAAGACCTATTTGGGTAAGTTCATGAATAGGAAAAAAAATTTGAGGAACATGGGCCAAGCGTGGCAGGTGAGGCTAGTTTAGTTTGGGAACATGGTCAGCGTGCACTGGTTGGACTGAAGGATCTGTTCCATGCTGTATGACTCTAAGCGGCCAGGAAGTGTGGTATGTTTGTACAGTTCCCATCAGAAACACCACTAAAGACCATAAACCTAATTTGAAAGCCTGAATAGTTAAAGAGAAACTTCAAACACAACTAACAATTTCAAAAGCAAAGATCCATATAACAATGTCCCTGTGCTGCTATTCCTCTGAGGAAGGTAACGCACAGGTACAGGGTACATTTGCAGAGGCACCATCTGCCCTCTTGTGCCTTACCCTATGGGTCAGCTGCTGATCATCTCTGTCCTTGCCTGATATTCACTTTCCAGCAGAAATTGTTTGTTAATGAGAAATTGGAAGCCTGCCTCATTCCTCCAATCTAGTCCAAGCTGTGAAAAATCCCAAGTGTTTCGCATGATGACTTAACTAATGCAAAATATACTCTGGATAAAACCTGAGAACTTATGCATGCCCTCATTTGGCAAGGAGGTTATCTGAGCACAAAACTAATTGAAGTATCATTTCCTTTGTTTCTTCGGATGCTGCGTGCCCATTTGTTTTCGCCTCCTAGAGAGATGGATGTCCGAAAATTGTCAATCTTGGTAGCTCAAAAACTGACCTGTTCTACGAGAGGAAAAAGTACGGCTTTAAGAAGAGGTGATCCGATGGAATCTTTCATCTTCTACTGAATGTGGGGATGCTGCGATGGTCTTGTGTAGGATGTTTAACGTAACTGTCTCATGATATGGAGTGTGGTATTTGATGGCAAAAATCTAACAGTGTGTGTAGGAGGGGTGTGTGTATACACTAGTTCCTTTATTCTGTTGTGTTTTTTCCCCTAACTAGAATATTTTCTGTCTCTCCCAGCAAAGTGAGTTTGGAATTAAATTAACAGATTTCTGACAGTGGATCTAACACTTTTTATAGCTCCAACACCGATGGTCTCTTTCTGGGCAGGAACAATACTGCTCACCAATCCATTGTTGTTTTTATATTTGCAGCCTTTAAAGTTACCCAGTGTTAGCTGGTTGAGAGTTTAGCAAGTCAGGATTTAATTGTTAAGTGATTCAGTTAATGGTCATCACTTCACTTCTGCTGTGGCTGCAAAATCCTTTGCGTATTGCGTATAAGCCTTGGATGCAGATGCTTGCTTCTGGGCTCCTCCTCGTAACAGAAGATTGGGTGTTTAATTTTTTACCTCGAGTTTCATATTTGATTAATCTTGACGCCCATTTGTGGATTTCGCCAAAGTAGTTTCTGACAGCTGACTGTTTTCCACAAGGGTCATTAGTACAGTTCCTGATATTTCAATTGAACATATTCAACTGATGCATTTTTTTATAATTTGCAAAAGACTGTTTTCATCAAGAAGTGGTGTGCCATGTTTATTAGCGGAAATATTTGCTGGTTCCCCCGTGTCCCAGGTAACCACACGGCAGTGCAGAACTACGCAGACAAAATCAGAGATAGTTCAGAACAGACTGTTGAACAAACTGGCCTCTGGCCTCTGCTGAGGTGCAGGGACTCCTTGGGACCAGAGTGGAGAAAAACAACAGCTAATATTCCTGTTCCGGTCACTATACCTGCTTGACATTTGTGTATGTGTGTGTGCACGTGCTTGAGTGGTGGGAAAGGATCAAATAAACACTTGATTTATGTCACCGAATCTCAGTGATCAAGTAGCAAGACTTGATGCCTAGGAATCCTTCTAAATAATTGTTACTTAAATGTAATACTATTGTTGGTAAATTAGTACAAATGGAGTGTTCTATCAGACAGGCAATTGAAACAAAACTGCTGGGGATATTCTGATTGCAGTGAGATGTTATGAAAAATGAATTGTACTGCAAGAAGAATGAACTTTGTGTGCATTTTTTTTGTGTTCAGTACTTATTTCCTGCCTGGCATGAATCAACACTTGTTTTGATAGAGGAATGCATGATTGCAGGCCTCGATCTACTGATTGCTCAGTAATTCTGCAAAGCACTGCCCCAAAAGGAAGTGGAAGCAGTTGCCAATGTTTCAACTAAGGTTGAAGGAATAAATCAAATTTTCAGTTTGGGAGCCAATCCTGGGAAAACCAAATTGCGGAGGTGACCCAGCATGGGCTGGCTGTCTCTGTGAGCAAACTGCTTTGTGAAACAGCCTGCCTGATAATTATGCTCTCCTTATTTTATGCTTTTTGACTTGATTGGTAGATTTGATTTATTAATGAGAATTTTTGTTTTACATGCCAGTTAGAGATCAGTCTGTTTTTTTTTAAAAATATAAATGCAGTACCTTTTTTCCTAACCCCTTTTATCCTCTATGATATCTGACTTGCTATGATGTTGCTGCACAGTGCCTGTCTTCCTGGTTGGGAAACTGGAAGAAGGAAGGCTTCCATTGGCGCCAGATATCCTGCGTTAAGGCATGATCTGTATTGACTTCTACACATCCCTCTTCGGATGCAGATAATCTCAACCAAGTTTAGACAAGTGCAGTTAATATGGGGCCATGATTGAGGCATTTTGTGAGAGTGAGTTTTTTTTTTAAAATGTCAGCCAAAGGTGATGGGAATGTTCTGATGAGTCTATGTACTACTTAAAACAGTTATGAATTTATTAGAAACTAACAGTAGCTTTTTGCTCTGTTTTCAGTACAAGGGTGTTAAACCCATTGGTTTTTTGACAGAAGTGATGTTTGTGTCTCTGTATCAAATCAGATCAAAATGGAAACTTATTTTCTCCCAGGAGTTTCTTTAGAATTTACTCATATCGACTATTTCTGAAGAGTTTTGAGGATGTGTGTGATTTGTTGTTGTTTGTTACGCTGCTGCTCACTAGTTTATATCCCCAAATAAATGTGTGCCAGTGTTCCACTTTCTGGAAACCGGTTTTGGTTGTTGGGTAGGACAGAAACGAAATTCTACGTGAGCCCTGAAAGATTGACCGCATGGGCTTCAGTTCTAAATGAAGTGCCTCCACTTTCACTTGAAGATTATGTTCGAATGCTTTAATTATTGGGCTGTGATTGTTACCATTTTTTAAAAAAATAAACCAGTTTCTTTTCCTATGTCTCAGCTTGTGTTTTCTGAATGTGGCATCCTAACTTAAGAAAGAAGTGCTAAAATGTTGAGGGATACTTCACTAGTGTGGTGGAAAATTGATTATCTTTGAGTTTTAATTGCACTTCTGCAAGGTGACACACTAGGTGAACGTTCTGGGCTGTTGCAAATGGTGCTCCCCAGTAATAACTATTCGGGCTGCAGTTTTTCACCCTGTTTTTCAGTGACTTCCAAGAAAAAGTGTAGAGTTAAAAACAAAGTTGCTGGAAAAGCTCAGCAGGTTCTGAGGAAGGGTGACTGGACCTGAAATGTTAACTCTTTTCTCCTTTTCAGATGCTGCCAGATCTGCTGAGCTTTTCCAGCTACTTTGTTTTAGCCCTATCTGTATCCCTTTGCAGACTTCCTATTGTCCTTCTCAATTTTCTTTCTTTATCAGCAAATTGAGCCTCAATACTTTCAGTGCTTTCTTCCAGTCATTAAAATAGATTGTGAATAGTAGAGGCCCCAGCACTAATCCTTGTGGGAACTCCTGTGTTAATTTGTCAACCTGAAAACGACCCATTTCTCCTGACTCAGTTTTCTTGTGGTAGGAATTTTTAAACTAACAATACCTCATTCATGTAAAGAGACACCGCTTTTATTTATCAGGGAACTGTTCAGCTGTTATTGAGTAAGGTGAGCCCTGATGGCAAATAAAACAATGCGTCAGCTGGAAGAAAATTCTTGCAGGTTTCCTGTGTTATTTCCTTCAACTGTCTGTATCTGGGTGATAGTTTGCCAATAATTTTGGGCAACCCAGTAACTGACCATCCCACCCTCTTACCCCAGGAATAACAGCTGCATAAGTGCGGGGGAGCTGTATTATTTAAGTCAACAAATTTAAAAACCAAGCAAACTTTGCCGACTGCCCTACTCTCCCTGATTCAGCATCCTCTTGTAGATAGAATATGCAACACAAAAATTGCTCATTCAGCCCAACCAACCCAAGGCACTGTTTGTCATTTACATAAGCCTCTCACAATCTTCAGCTCACACCCCACACGCTCTGCCTTTCTCTTTCATGACTTTGTCTGGCTTCTCCAACTCTGATTTGCTTCATCCATTCTCTTGTCACCATCCTCATTCTAACCACTCTCTGGCCAGCTCTGACGAAGAGTCATCGAGGTTTGAAACATTAGCTTGCTCTCTCTCCATGGATGCTGTCTGACCTGCTGTGATCTCCAGCATTTTTTGTTTTCACTCCCTGGCTAAGTAGGTTTCTCCTGATGTTTATATTGGTGAGTATCTCATACTGTGAGCATTAGGATTCCTCCTGCTCCCTGCATTCCCACTTCCCTTCCACCACTGTCCTGAAACAGGTGGTAACATCTAGATGCCAACCTCTTTCACAGTTGTCAAGACCTCTATTGGCTCAACCCCAAACGTTTCACAGAGTTCAGTTGTTCCTGATTACGATAGCCTCTTTTGACTCTAGTTGAATGTATAGACTGTGCACATTCCTTTGAGCTGAAGTTACAAACTTGCTGAGTTTCGCTCTGTTCTGCTGGTCGCAGTGATGTCACAATAACCCATGTGTGCCTGATAGGAGCAAGCTTCAAACATCCCTGCAGTTCTGGAGTGCAATTTTGTAATGTCCCTGCTTTCCCTGTGCCAAGACAAATAATGCTACAAAGCCGAGTAGTTGTAACTTTATGAACCACAGTGTGGTTCACTGTGACGTTGCAGGCAATGTCATTCATGTCTGGCTCCAGTACACAATGCTGAAAGCAATTCTGCTTTTGAGCATTAAGAAACATCAGTGGTTTTGTTTCGCCTGGTACAGCGAGGATTCCTACTCTGTTGATAACGGTCTTTCTCAGCTGCTGATTGATGTAAACAGTCCAAAGCAGCAAGCCCATTGCATTGTGAGCTAGATAAACTTGAATTTTTCACTTGATGATACTGTTGCTGAGTATTCACCAAATAACGTTGCTTTGAGAATCACAACATCCATTTACCTCTTTTGTTTTGATGGCCATTGTTATTATGCACAGCTAGTTCCGGATGGCAATCATATCACAGTGGGTAGTTTCGAAATAACCGTCTCCCATTTCACCACTCAACGTTTTCTTCAGAGAAGGTCTAACTTAATACACAAAAACAGAAATTGCTGGAAAAGCTCAGCAGCTCTGGCAGCATCTGTGGAGAGAAAGCAGAGTTCTGAGGAAGAGTCACTTCACCTGAAACGTTAACTCTGATTTCTCTCCACGGGCCTGCTGCACTCTTCCGGCAATTTGTTTTTGTCCCTGATTAACAGCATCTGCAGTTCTTTTGGTTTTTTTATTAAAAATACTTCTACTTACATGACTCCTACTTTCCAAAACTAGGCTTGTGGCCTTAAATGTTATGCCAAGTTCTCATCCAAGTACTTTTTTTAAAAAGGTGGTGAGATTTTCCACCTCCACTGCCCTCCCTAAGCAGTGCATTCCAAACACCCTCTACCCTCTGGCTGAAAAGATTTTCCTCAAATCCCCTGTAAACTTCCAGCATGAAGAAGAACTAACAATGAGGGATATAGTGAATACAAAAGGTTTCAAAGAATGATTATCAGCTGTTCCTGGACTTGGCCTCTCCTTATTCAGGGTCATGACTGTCTGCTATGGGCCCTCGTGTGATTGGCCATGGGCATTTCTCAAAGCACAGAGCCTTGGGCACGTGGGGTGAGATGTTTCACAATGAAATGAGATTGGGGAGCGGGGTTTGCTTTCTTTCCTTTTCTGTGACCACTCTGCGCCATCATTAAGGCTTTGGGAATTAAAGCATGAAGCAGCTTGCTGGCCGAGTTGTCACTGTTCTGAGCAATCCCTAGCAACTCCTCCCAGTCACTGGGGACAAGGCCACCATGCTTCAAGGAGAGAGCTTCAGAATGCCTTTGAAGTGTTTTCTTTGTCCTGCCTGGAACATTGGCCATATGTGAGATGAGAGAACAGGATCTCGTGCGGGTGACCATCCAGACACAGTGTCCACTCTATCGATAGACGATTGGCACCATTCAGTGAGATTATAGCCAATTCAATAGGCCTCAACTCCCACCTTGCCCCCTTAACTCTTGATTCCCTCACTGATTAAAAATCTGCCTACCTGAGCCTGGAATATACTTCATGACCCAGCCTCAACAGTCCTCTGCAGTAAAGGATTCCACAGATTCACAGCCCTCTGAGAGAAGGAATTCATCCTCATCTCTGCCTCAAACGTGCAACTCTTTAGTCTGAGATTATGCTATTTGGTCCTCGACTCTTCCAAAAGGGAAAGTGACCGCTTTGCACCTGTCCTGCTGAGTCCTCTTCGGATCTTGTATGTTTCAACCATAATGATGACAACTGCTCTGTACATTTGGATGCTATTAACTTGCAGAAGACTTTGCAGGCAGCACTCACTGTCTTAGATTGTTAAAGGATGAATTTATACAAGGGATGTGGTGTTGGACCTTCTTGTCAGCGGTGAGCTTTTGAGAAAGGTGACTGCCAAAATATGAAGTGCTGAGTGCAAATGTAAGAGGAGAGAGAAATACCTGCCCTCTCAGGCAAACATGAAATTCTCCGTTCACTATTGGGAAGAAGAGCACTGAGATTCTAGTCAATGGTTATCCTTGTTGCACTTTTTCGTGGGATATGGGTGTTACTGGCTTGGCCAGCATTTATTGCCCAACCCAATTTGCCCTTGTGAAGATGCCTGCTTGAACCACTGCAGTCCACCTTGCATAGGTACATCTACAGGGCTGTTGGGAAAGAAACTCCAGGTTTTTATAGAGTCATACAGCATGGAAACAGACCTTTTGGTCCAACCAGTCCACACTGACCATGTTCCCAAACTAAACTAGCTCCACCCACCTGCATTTGGCCCATATGCCTCCAAACCTTTCCTATTCATGAACTTGTGCAAATGTCTTTTAGACGTTGGAGCTGTACCTACATCCACCACTTTCTCTGGCAGTTCCTTCCACACACAAACAACGCTGTGTAAAACAAAATTGCCTCTAATGGCCTTTTTATATCTTTCTTCTGTCATCTTAAAAAATATGCCCCCCAGTTTTGAACTCCACTACCATAGGGAAAAGACCCTTGTCTTTCATCTTATCTATGCCCATCATTATTTTATAAACCTCTATAAGGTCACCCCTCAAATGTCTATGCTCCAGTGATAAAAGTCCCAGTCTTTCCATTCTCAAACCCTCCATTTCCAGCAGCATCCTGGTAATTTTTTTCTGAACCCTCCCCAGTTTAATAATATCCTTCCTGTAACAGGGTGACCAGAACTGTACACACTACTCCAGTAGAGGCCTCACCAACATGCTGCACCTCAACATAACATCTCAACTCCTACACTCAAAAGATCTGATCAATGAAGGCAAGTGTGCCACCCTGTCTACCTGTGACGCAAATCTCAAAGAATTATGTACCTGAACCCCTAGGTCTCTCTGTTCTACAGCACTACCCAAGGCTCTGCCATTAGTTGTATAAGTCCTTGTTTGTTTTACCAAAATGCAGTGCTTCATATTTATCCAGTGAGGGTTAGACTCCATCTGCCACTCCTTGGCTCATTGACCCAATTGATCAAGATTTCTTTGTAATCTTTTTGACCCGGTACTAATGAAGGAGCAGCGATATATTTCCAAGTGAGGATAGTCTGTGGCTTGGAGAGAAATTTGCAAGGGATGGTGTTCCCATATATCTGCTGACCTTGTCCAGCTAGATGGTCAAGGTCAAGTGATTTGAAGTTGCTTTCGAAGGAGACTTGACACGTTGCTGCAGGGCATCATGTATCTATCAATCAGTATCAAAAACCTAATTATTGTATTTGGCCATTATCGTATTGCTATTCATGGCAGCCTCTTGTGAACAGATATGTGATTCCTTTATTCAACTTTTCTAATGAGTTGTGGGAATCTCTAACTGGGCAAGCATTTGTTTCCCATCCTTAATTGTCCTTGTGAAGGTGTTGGTGAGCTGCCTCCTTAAACTGTTGTAGTTCTTGGGGTGTAGGCAAACCCACACTGTTGTTAAGAAGAGTTCCAAACTATCATCCTAGTGATAGCGAAGGAATGGTAATATAGTTCTACATCAGGATGTGGTGTGGTTTGGAGGAGAACTTGCAGGTCGTGGTGGTCCCAAGCATGTGCTGTTTTTCTCGATGGTAGATGTTATATGGGTTTGGAAGATGCTATCGAACATACAATTAGAGGTCAGATAAATGAGAGGTGAGGTCAATGAAACATATAACATTCTGACAGGATGCATGGAGGAAGACTGTGTCACCCTAGATAGGGTGTCTAGAATCATAGAATCTCTACAGTGTGGAAGCAGCCATTTGGCCTATTGAGTCTAAAGAGCATCCCACCCAGACCTATTCCCCCTACCCTATCCCGTGGCTAATCCACCGAACCTGCACATCCCTGGACACTATGGGGCAATTTAGCACGGCCAGCCCACGTAACTTGCACATCCCTGGACACTACAAGACAATTTGGTACAGCCAATCCACCCTAACCTGCACATCCCTGGACACTACAGGACAATTTAGCATGACCAATCCACTTAACCTGCACCTCCCTGGACACTAAGGATAATTTAGCATGGCCAATCCACCCTAACCTACACATCAGAGGCAGGCCATTTAGGACTTAAAAAGTAGAGGAATTTCTTTGCTCAGAGAGTGTTTCATCTTCTTAATTCTCTGTCTCAAAGGACTGTAGAAGCTCAGTCATTGAGAATGTTCAAGACAGAGATTGATAGATTTTTAGATACTAAAGATATTAAAGGATGTGGGACACTGCAGGAAAATGGCATTGAGCTTAAAGTTCAGCCAAGATCTAGTTGAATGGTGAAGCAGACTTGAGAGGCTAAATGGCCGACTCCTGTTGCTTTTTCCTATGTTTTGTATGTAACAGAGAGTGTGATTCAGAAGTACACTATTGGCTTCAGGATGCCCTGAAACCTGTGTTGTAGAAAGCAAGACCTGGATGACATTCAAGCTCAGATTCATAAAGTGGAACTGACATTCACATCACACGAGGTCCACAAGAGAGAATTTAACCATGTTTCCTTGATATTTACAGCATTACCATCACTGAATTCCTACACTAATAACATCTTGGAAATTAACATTGAGTGAAAACTGGACTGGACCAGCCATATCATTATTGTGGCTACAAGAACGGGTCAGAGGCTAGGAACCTTGCTGTCAGCACAGGAAGTGGTGGAGGCTGGTACAATTACAACATTTAAAAGGCATCTGGATGGGTATATGAATAGGAAGGGTTTAGAGGGATATGGGCCAAACACTGGCAAATGGGAGTAGGTCAGATTGGGATATCTGGTCAGCATGGACAAGTTGGACTGAAAGGTCTGTTTCCAGGCTGCACAACTTTATGACTGCCACCAACCAGTTTCCCTCCAAGCCACACAACTGGCCAAGGCAGGGAAATGTATGCAGATGGATCTTTCGTGGATGTGGGCACCACTGGCAAGACCAGCATTTGTTGCCCATCCCTAACTGACCTAGAACTGAGAGGTTTGCCGGCCCATTTGAAGTGCACTTGAGAGTCAATCAGATTGCCGTGGGTCTGGATTCACACATAGGTCAGAACAGGCAAGGTTTTCAAATTTCCTTTCCTAAGGGCATGTGAGAAACGGAACCAGAATCTCTGGATTAACAGTCCAGCGATAATACCACTAGCCCATTGCCTCCCAAACAGAAATGCAGGGTTATGGGGATGGAGGGAGGAGGGGTGAGTCTGGGTGGGATGCTCCCCAGAGGGTTGGTGTGACTCGATGGGCTGAATGGCCTGCTTCCACACTGTAGGAATTCTATAATTTAGATTTTTTACAAACATCAGGGCACGTTGTTAGAGTCACATAAAAAGCACATGGTATCCAAACCAGAAGTTGCTGGAAAAGCTCAGCAGGTCTATGAAGAAAAATCAGAGTTAACGTTTCAGGTCCGGGTTCTGAGGAAGGGTCACCGGACCTGAAACGTTAACTCTGATTTTTTTCTTCACAAATGCTGCCAGACCTGCTGAGCTTTTCCAGCAACTTCTGTTTTTGTTCCTGATTTACAGCATCTGCAGTTCTTTCGGTTTTTACATGGTATCCGCAGTTTTGTAGCAGAGAAGTGCAGTACAGAGTAAAGAGATAATGCTAAACCCATGTTAATCATTTGACATGATTCTAGTTGTTGCTGGCTTTGGGCACCTTATTTTCAGAGAAATGTCAAAACAATCAGATTTACAAATCTGGGATGGGTGACTTCAGAATTGAACAGAGACTAGAAGTTGGTTTAAACCGAACAGTGAAGATTTACAGAGATCACACACTGCTTTGGAGGGGCTTCGATAAGATAAATCAGAGAAGGCAAACTCCAGTCATTCATGAAAAATACCCCAAAAAACTGCAGATGCTGCAAATCAGAAACACAAACAGAAATTGCTGGAAAATCCCAGCTGGTCTGGCACTATCTGTGGACAGCAAGCAGAGTTAGCATTTCAGGTCCAGTGACCCTTCCTTAGAATCAAGTGACTCCTGAATTGGTGATTCCAGGGACGTAAATTTAAGATTATTATCAAAAAATAAAGGGAGAGATTTCTTCTACGTTTCGGGTTGTTAGGATGAGGAATGCCCCAACACGGCCAAATGTTTATTGAGCACCATTTTCCTGCACCATCTGATGTTTTTAATTTGGAGAATTTATTGATCTCCATTTTTCACATACTGAATCCGTGCAGCCCTCTGTGGAACAGACTTCCAAGGATATAGGGGGAAGCATAGCAGCCAATTTGCACACAGCAAAATCCCACCAATAACAATGCAACAATACCCAAGCATTCTGTTTCTGAAATGTGATTGAAGCTTAAATATTGACCAGAGCTAGTTCCCCAACTCCTCTTTGAAATAGGACTATGGGATCTTTCAACGAGGGAGATGAGCTCATCGTTTTAACATCGCATCAGAGAGAGCACTTCCAACGGTGCAATGACCCCTTTGTGTTCCACTGACACAGAAGTCATGAATTTTGAGCTGAAGGCCTGGAGTGGACCCAGGACCTTGTGATTTGGAGACCAAGCCACACCAATTTGCCTCAGTTCCGGATTGATCAGCAGGTCAAGCTGTTTCAGAGAGTGAATTAACATCGTACCTTGCTGTATCTTCCTAGCAATTTGAATTTTTTTTATTTTGGATTCCCAGCAATTCTGCTTTCTGTTTCTCTGATTGTAATCACTACGCACCATTTCATATCAAAATATGTTTGAGCCACACCTCATATGATCGCTGCCACAATTTATCGTTAATCTTTTCCTCCTCCTCCTTTGCCTCTGCATCCAGAATAACATGCAACTGAGTAATGATGCCACAAAAGCAAAGAAGATGAAGGAACACAGTAATAAAGACAGAAAATACTGAGTATATCTCACAGCAACAGACGAGATGGTCTGATTGAAATTATATGATCCTGAGGGGATATGGCAGGGTGGATGTGCAGATTATGTTTCCTATTGTGGAAAACTCTGGAACTTGGGGTCACTGTTAAAAAACAATCAGGAGGTCACCCATTCAAAACAGAGATGTGGCAATTTCTTTTCCTGTCTCAGGGGGTTGAGAGTCCTTGAAGGTGTCACCCTGAAAAGGTGGTGAAAGCAAAGACCAAAGGTGAGAAGATTCATAACAGAAAAAAAAAGAACTGCGGATGCAGGAAATCAGAAACAAAAACAGAAATTGCTGGAGAAACTCATCAGGTCAGGAAGCGTGTGTAGAGAGAAAGCAGAGAAACATAGACGATTTGGAGTTGGGGACTAAGTGTGGTGTGTCAAAATTTGCAGATGACACTAAGGTGAGTGGTAGAGCAAAGTGTGCAGAGGACACTGGAAGTCTGCAGAGGGATATAGATAGTCTAAGTGAGCAGGCAAAGGTCTGGCAGATGGAGTACAATGTTGATAAGTGTGAGGTCATCCATTTCGGTAGGAATAACAGCAAAATGGACTATGTTTTAAATGGTAAAAAATTGCAGCACGCTGCTGTACAGAGGGACTTGGGTGTCCTTGTGCATGAATCACTAAAAGTAGGGTTGCAGGTACAACAGGTAATTAAAAAGGCAAGTGGATTTTTGTCTGCCATTGCTAGAGGGATGGAGTTTAAAAACAGGGAGGCTATGCTGCAGCTGTATAGGGTCCTGGTGAGGCCACACCTGGAGTACTGTGTGCAGTTTTGGTCTCCTTACTTGAGAAGGGATATACTAGCACTGGAGCGGGGTGCGGAGGAGATTCACTCAGTTGATTCCAGAGTTGAGAGGGTTGGATTATGAGGAGAGACTGAGTAGACTGGGATTATACTCATTGGAATGCAGAAGAATGAGGGGAGATCTTATAGAAACATATAAGATTATGAAGGGAATAGATAAGGTGGAGGCAGAGAGGTTGTTTCCGCTAGCACGTGAAACTAGGACTTGAGGGCATCGCCTCAAAATAAAGGGAAGCAGATGTAGGACTGAGGTCAGGAGGAACTTCTTCACCCAAAGGGTTGTGAATCTGTGGAATTCCCTGCCCAGTGAAGCGGTTGAAGCTACCTCACTGAATGTTTTTAAGGCAAGGCTAGATAAATTTTTGAACAGTAAAGGAATTCAGGACTCTGGTGAGTGGGCGGGTAAGTGGAGCTGAGTCTCAAAAAGATCAGCCACGATCTTATTAAATGGTAGGGCAGGCTTGAGGAGCAGGATGGCCTACTCCTGCTCAGAGTTCTTATGTTCTTATGTAACATTCCAGTGACCCTTCTTCAGAACACATACATAGACTAGGGCAGTGAGTCTATGTGGGATGCTTGTTGGAGGGTTGCTGTGGATTCGATGGGCCAAATGGCTGGCTTCTATGCTATAGAGATTCTATGAAGAGGTGAAAGTTTATCAGGAAAGGTGGAAATGGGGATTTGAGATAACAATCAGATCAGCCATGATTTTGTTGAAGGGGTGGAGCAGACTTCAGGGTTGAATTACCTACTCCTGATCATATGTATGTTTGTGTGGGTGATGGGCTTTTTGCTGTTGAGACAGGGGGAGGGACAAGTGGAACAGAAAGGAAAGTCGGGGAAAGGTTAGAGGGTGAGGGAGATAAGAAATCAAAGGTGTCACAGAACGGAAGGCAAAGGGATTGGTAATGATTAAGGAAACAAAGCACTGGCCTAGAGTAGGTGAATATTTTCTAATCAACCTTTTCACACCTCTGGAGCAGGTCGGGTTTGACACTTATGGCTCAGAGTTAAGGATTCTCATTTGAGCCTGGAACAGGTTAGCCTACAAGGTGTAACTGCAGATGCTGGAAGTCAGAAACAAAAACAGAAATTGCTGGGAAAATTCGGCAGGTCTGGCAATGGATCGGAAATGTTAGCCACACCCAATTCTGAGGCAGGGTCACTGGGTGGCACGGTGGCTCATTGGTTTGCACTGCTGCCTCACAGCACCAGGGACCTGGGTTCGATTCCACTCTCAGGTGACTGTATGTATGGAGTTTGCACATTCTCCCTGTGTCTGTGTGGGTTTCCTCCCACAGTCCAAAGATGTGCAGGTTAGGGTGGATTGGCCATGCTAAATTACCCATAAGTGTGCAGGCTAAATGGGTTAGCTATGGGGAAATATAGGGATGGGGTGGGTCTGTGTGGGATGCTCTTCAGAGGGTTGATGTGGGCCAAATGGCCTGCTTCCACACTGTAGAGATTCTATGACCCAAAACATTAACTCTGTTTTCTCTCCACAGATGCTGCTGGATCTGCTGAGTTTCTCCAGCAATTTTTGTAGCCCACGATACACAGCTCACAAGTGGAACCACTCCTGTTGGTAATATCACCAACCCGACCGGAATCGCCAGTTCTATTGACATTTCCCATTGGGTCTTATCAGTCCAGAATTAATTATCCAATTCCCAGCAGGAACTGGGGTAAATATAAAATCCCGAACAGATACTACCGGGATGTTTCCCCTTGAGGGAGAAACTCAAACTAGGGGTCACTGTATCGTGGTCTCGTAATAAGGACAGAGATGCGGAGCATCTGTTTTTCTCTCAGAGGGATACTGTGGAACTATCTTCTACAGAAAGGCATTGAATATTTTTCAGTCCGAGTAGATTCTTGATTGATAAGGGATTGGGGGTAGATATGAAAATAGATGCTGCAATCATGACCCCATCTCAATCACATAGTCATGATCTCATCAAATTACAGCCCAGGCTTGAAGGGCCTAAGAGCCTGCTCCTAATTTGCAAATTTGCATAGTGTAGTTTTACTGGAATTTCTACTTGCGAAGGTATGAGATACTTCAGCTGATATCATGCTGCAGTATCTAAATGGAGGAGGGACGTCAACAGCTGAGAGGAAGGCCACACTCGGTAATAGGCAACTAAACCAATTGGAAACAGGCAATTTCTAGACTGATAAAACCTAAAACGTCTCAAAATGTTCTAGCTTTTGAAATTTTTAGTTATACATAGGATTTGGGTGTCACTGCTAAGGTCAGCATTCTGATTGCCCATCCCCATCTGATTGGCAGTGACTCATCCTCTTGAATATAATTCAGTAGCTCAGGCCATTTCAATGAGCACATTGCTGTGGGTCTGGAGTCACGTGTAGCAAAGAACAGCAGATTTCCTTCCCTAACCAGGAGTGTGTGACAGGTCAGTTTACATAACCATCCATCCAGTAGTTTCTTGGTTGTCATTACAGATACAAGCTTTTTTGAAATTCCTGATTAATTTAACAGGAATTAAACTCACCAACTGCCATGGCAGGATTTGATCTGAAACCTCCAGGTTAGAAACCTGGATTACTAACCCAGTAACATAACTACTACGCCACTGTTACCAGTGCCATGTTAACATAAAAGAGTACGGTACAGGAACAGGTCCTTTGGCCCACTGTATCCGCACAGACCATGAAGCCATTCTAACCTAATCCCAACTGCCTGCTCATGGTCTGTATCCCTCTATTCCCTGCCTGTTCATGTATCTGTCTAAATACCTCTTAAACATTGCTACCGTTATCTGCTTCTATCACTTCCCCTAGCAGTGCATTCCAGGCACCTACCACCCTCTGTGTAAAAAAACCATCCTCACACATTTTCTTCAAACTTTCCCCCTCTCACCTTAAACTTATGCCACCCCCAGTTTTGATGTTTCCACCCTGGGAAAAAGATCACCCACTCCCCCTCATTTTTTTTTTCCCTTTATTGATTCACAGGATGAGGGTGTCACTGGCCAGGCAGAATTTATTGCCCAGAGGGCAGGTTAAGAGTCAACCACATTGCTGTGGCTCTGGAATCACATGTAGGCCAGACCAGGTAAGGATAGTAGTTTCCTTCCCTAAAGGACATTATTGAACCAGATGGGTTTTTCCCCTAACAATTGGCAATGGATTCACAGTCATTGTTAGATTCTTAATTCCAGATATTTTTATTAAATTCAAACGTGGCAGGATTTGAACCCAGGTCCCCAGAATGTTATCTTGGTCTCTGGATTAACAATCCAGTAATCATACCACTAGGCCATCACCTCCCCCTGCTTATTGTGTGTACCTCTATCAGGTTGTCCCTCAGCCTCCGACACTCTAGCGAAAACAATCCTAGTTCATCTAACCTCTCTTTATAACTAATGTACTCCAATCCAGGCAACATCCTAGTAAACGAGATAACAAGCATGGGGCTGGATGAACACAGCAGGTCAAGCAGCATCA
>JAHRHZ010000008.1:3815162-3897855 GCA_024137785.1 Ginglymostoma cirratum | reverse complement strand
CGGGCCTAAACCCTTCATCAGATTCATTTCTAAGAAATGAATCTGATGAAGGGTTTAGGCCCGAAACGTCGAGTTTTCCTGCTCCTGTGATGCTGCTTGACCTGCTGTGTTCATCCAGCCCCATGCTTGTTATCTCGGATTCTCCAGCATCTGCAGTACCTTTTGTCTCTGATACAAACATCCTAGTAAACCTCTTTTGCACCCTCTCCAAAGCCTCCACATCCTTAGTGTTAGCGTGGTGACCAGAACTGCACACAATATTCCGAATGTGGCCTGAATACAGTTTTATTTAGCCCTAGACGTAGGAAGTCAGATACCCTTTGAGATTACTAACAGAACACATGAAGTTGCCTAAAAAGTGCATCAACCGATTGGAACTGTCAAATAACACAGAATATAAATATTTGTTTTCATAAACTGAAAGAATTTCAGTTCTTTCATCAATTTTAAAAAAGAAGTGACATTATCAATATTTTATTTTCTGTCAACCTGGCTCCTGAAGTTTCTCCATGGTGGATACAAGATGATTTGGCACAAAGGGTAATGGGTTGGGGTTAAGTTGACATGATTTGGCACTAGGTTGTTGTAGGGGTTATAAAGGACGGGGTGGGAAGTTGGTTCTGGGGGGAAATTAATATGGGGTTTATAAAGGGCAGGGTGGTGGGTATTGGGGCAGAAGTTAACATAGGGTAATAGTGGGCCAGGGCAGTGAGTACTGGTACACCAGGATACAAGGGTCCATGAGGGATGGATAGCGGGGCATAGGATGACTTGGTGGGTATGAAGGAGCACAGAGTATGGGTAGAGCATTGAATTGGGAATTTCTCTCAGTGCAGCATTCTCTCAAGTTCTGCACCACTGCCCTAGATTATGTTATATAATTGCAGGAACATTTCACAAGGTAAAACACAATGTGTAATTCTCCTGACAAAATGTAGGTACACGTTCCTTTAAGGCTACATAGTCTAATTTCTGTCTGAATGCTGAATTTATACTCAGCTCAACAGAGAGGCTGCAGACATTTTGGCTGCAGTATCATTTTGTTGGACTTTTTCCAAATATTTTGAATGACTGTTTTTCTCTCTTCAAAGTATGCTTCAAATATGAGATGTATTTAAGGTATTAGGAAGACGGACACAACATTAACGTTTTAAAAAAACAACCCAAAATGCTTTGTAGGAATGTATTGAGGCACCCTTTGATGGAGCTAAACGCTTTTACAGTAGGTGATAATATCTTCAAAATCAGACAGGAAATGTGCACATACCAATGATATTATAGATGGAAATGTAAGGAATTGTGAAAGCGTCTTCAAAATGATTTCTCTTGTTATTGTGGTGTTGAATGATTTTAGGCCTGTAGATATATCAATTTGATGGCATAGAAACTGGAAGTGTGTGGGATTTGCTGTTTAAGACCTGCATATTATTTATGATGAAGTGCAGGAATATTCATGACCTTGAATTATGAAATACACGCACTGACAAAAACCCATGAACTGACACTGTTTGCCCATGAAATTGTATTTTGTGATCAGCAATATTTTTGCAACTAAGCTTAGGAACAGAAAAATAAATTACACCAATAATGCTTAGATCAGAGATGCCTCACAGACAGAATTCCTAAATGGGCTGCTGCGAGTCTGAAGAGCATAAATATAAGGAATAGGATTAGGCTATTTGGTCCATCAAGCCTGCTGTGCCAGTCAAATCATGACGGAAGATGAAGGCCATTTGTTTAATTCCCTAAAGGAGCCTAATTCCTTCCATTACCCTCCCAGCCTGCATATTATTTTATTTTTATACAAATGTTGAGGTTTCTCATCCCTCCTGTACTCCTTCCAAAGTATTCCCTCCGTGTTATTCCCTCTTTTTCTGTATTAATTCTCAAGATGTGGGAATGACTAACAGGGCATGTCTTATGCTGCCCTTCCCTATTTCCCTTATGAAGGTGGTGACAGACCTTCTTAGACTCATAGACTCATAGAGATGTACAGCATAGAAACAGACACTTCAGTCCTACTTGTCCATGCCAACCAGATATCCTAAATTAATCTAGTCCCATTTGCCAGCATTTGGCCCATATCCTTCTAAACCTTCCCATTCATAAACCTATCCAGATGCCTTTTAAATGTTACAATTGTACCAACCTCCACACTTCCTCTGGCAGCTCATTCCACCCTCCGCGTGAAAAACCTGCCCCTTATGTCCCTTTTAAATCTTTCCCCCTCACTTTAAACTGATGTGTTCTACTTTTGAACTCCCCTACTCTGGGGAAAAGACCTTGACTGTTTGCCATATCCATGCCACTCACGATTTTATAAACTTCCATAAGGTCACCCCTCAGCCTCTGATGCTCCAGGGAAAATAGCTCCAGCTTATTCTGCCTCTCCCTCTAGGTCAAACCCTCCAACCTGGCAACATCCTTGCAAATATTTTCTGACCCCTTTCAAGTTTCACAGCATCTTTCCTATAGCTGTGAGACCAGAACTGACCACAGTATTACAATAGCGGCCTAACCAATGTCCTGTACAGCTGCAACATGACCTCTCGACTCACATACTCAATGCACTGACCAATAAAGGTGAGTGTACCAAATGCTTTCTTCGCTATAATAACACAGTGTGGAGCTGGAGGAACACAGCAGGCCAGGCAGCATCAGAGGAGCAGGAAAGCTGACGTTTTGGGTCAGGACCCTTCTTCTGAAGAAGGGTCCCCCCCCTCCGACCCGAAACATCAGCTTTCTTGCTCCACTGATGCTGCCTGGCCTGCTGTGTTCCTCCAGCTCCACACTGTGTTATCTCAGACTCCAGCATCGACAATTCTTACTATCTCTGCCTTCTTCACTATTCTGTCTACCTTTAACTCTACTTTCTTCTTGAACTGTAATGAGCGGTAGTATAACAGATTGGTTTTCTGGCCACTGTGAGGCGGTAGTTTTGAGTCAGCGGTACGAAATTGTTTTTTAAATCATATACAAGCCTGTCAGGGTAATGACAGCAGATTTCCTTCTGCAATATACATTGGTGAATCAATTTCTTTTCTAACAATGCAACAGCTTTGCGATCGCTAAGCTGAAGTCTGGAATTTAATGAATTTAACATGAGAATAAAGATAACAGAGGAAAAAATAATGGGACTTGAGATCGCAGGCCATCAGTGAAATGGTGGCTCAGTGGTTAACGCTGCTGCCCCACAGCACCAGAAACCCGGGTTCGATTTCCACCCTTGGATGACTATTTGTGGGGAGATTGCGCGTTATCCCATCTGCGTGGGTTTCCTCCGGGTGCTCCAGTTTCCTCCCACAGTCCAAAGATGTGCAGGTTAGGGTGGATTGGCCATGCTAAATCACCCCATAGTGTACAGGGATGTGCAGGCTAGGTGGGCTAGCCATGGGAAATAAGGGAGTTACAGTGTTAGGGTTGAGTCTAGGTGGGATGCTCTTCAAAGGGTCAGTGTGGACTCGACGGACTGAATGGCCTGTTCCCACACTGTAGGGATTCTATGATCACAAACCATTAGCTTTTGATTGTCTCCACCCAAAAGTTTTTGACAGGAATGTCAGAGAAAATTACACTACGTATGATCATTGAGTCCTCCACCAAGGACAATTAGGACTGAGCAATAAATGCTCGTCTGGCCAATATGACCCACCTCCCAGTTGTATTAATCATCATCGTCAAAGCTTTCTATATTCAGAAAATGGATTGGAAGGTTGTCCATGTTACTCAGTTAATGTGTGGCTGAGTATTTATGGATCCATCATTTTAACATGGATTGTGATTAAACAACAGGAATATATTGAAAATGACAGACTGACTGAGTACTTGGATAAGTGTGAACTGACCAAAGAGAGTCACCTTGGATTGTTGAAGGGAAGGTCACATCTAATTAGCTGTGCTTATTATTTTAAAGAGGTCACTAGCATGTTGGAAATGGCAACATCAACAGATTCAGTCTACATGGATTTCCTGAAAGCCTTCCATGAAATTCCATCCAAAGGATAGTTGGCAATAAGAAAGATGCTCTCAAGTAGAGGGATCCTGTTAGTATGGGTGATAACCATGGCAAGGAAGGAAACTGGTGTGGGATAAATGACATGATCATCCTGTTGTTGGATGTGATTTGTTGTTAGCCTCAGCTTTTTGCTGTGTATGTCAGTATCTTGGATGACCTTTGCAGGTGATATTGAGGTAGGAGACCTCGTAACATGTGTGGGTGGGGGCAGGAGGTCACAAAGGGACAGAGACAGACTGAGGGGGGGAACATAACTATTTGCAGGGAGAAATGTGAAGTCATCCTCTTGGCATTTGAGAAAAACAAGTTGATACATTTTCTTGATGATGAGAGGCAAGGAACTGTGGGGATTGGAAAAATGTTTAGCTATCTACATTTAAAAGGAATCAAAAAGGCAGATGCATTGTTGGCCTTTATAGAGTCATAGAATTGTACAGCACGGAAACAGACCCTTCAGTCCAATCCGTCATGCTGACCAGGTATCCTAAATTAATCTAGTCCCATTTGCCTGCATTTGGCCCATATCCCTCTAAACCCTTCCTATTCATCAATATGAAAGTGGCAAAATGATGCTTCTGTCTTAGACAGCCTTAGGCAAACTCCATCTGCATTCAGTTTTAAGCATCACATCTCCATAAGGATATATTCATGTGAGATCTGCCTGAAGGCAGGACCTTGGCTCAATGTCTTGCTAATGTTTCACCCTGAGCTGATTTCTTGGCAGTTTTTAACCAATAGTGGTTTGCGATTGCCTTTCACTATCAACAGTGGGGCCCAAGTCCACATCAGCTAGGATATGAATGAAATTGAGCTTCTCTCCTACATCATATGCTCACCAATCAAGTTATCTGTGGCCCACATGAATAGATTAGATATTCAGGGTCTCTCCATAGCATCTGTATTAAAGTTACTGCAAGACTAGGATACATTGTTAAACAGAAAGTTCCAGACTGATACAGGAAGTGCATTATGCAAAGAATGATCAATAGCTGGATGCAATGGCCTAATGGTATTATCATTGGGCTATTAACCTAGAGATCCAGCTAATGTTCTAGGGACCCGGGTTTGAACCCTGCCACAGCAGATGGTGGAGTTTGTTTTCAATTTCACTAAAAAAAATCTGGAATTAAGAGTCTAATGATGACCATGAACCCATTGTCGATTGTTGGGAAAAACCCACCTGGTTCACTAATGCCTATTAAGGAAGGAAACTGCCATCCTTACCTGGCCTGGCCTACATGTGACTCCAGATCCATAGCAATGCAGTTTACTCTTAACTGCCCTCTGGGCAATGAGAGATGGGCAATAAATGCTGACCTGTGAATGAATAAAGGGAAAAAAAGTTGGAACTGTGCAAAAGGTACTTAAACCGGATAGTTTGGGTATCTATGAAAACTGGCCAAACCAAACAGGCTTCTTTATCCGAATGTACACTTGTGATCTTTGGCGAGGGTGTAGCTTGACAATGCTTATGCCAAAAAATCATTACGGGCCGTTGTGTTGAACCATTTTATCAACTAAGCAAACCTCTCTGGTAATGTTTAGTGATTAAAAGTGATTTGTCATTGCAGTCAGCATTTAGCTAATCCTGTCATAATGGGCATGAGAAAACGTTCCGATACACAAACCATGACACATTCAACAAAATTGTTCAGATTGTGTTCCATGGAACACAAAGCCAAGCAAAATACAAGGTGCAACAAATCATCACAAAGACAGATTCATTATACCAAAGGCCTCAGAAGGTTGGAAATAGATGTCATTTCAGGTTGCAAGGAAAACAACTGAGAGGTCGTCCTCTATCAGGTAGTTAATGGAATGGAAAGATAAACAATGCTTTATTTATTTCAAATACATACTTCAGAATAAAGAAAGCTTTAAGAAGCTGTGATCCCTTTTGTAGAAATGAGAAGGCTGACCTAACAGAACAACAACAATCTGGATTTATATAGTGATTTTAATGTGGCAAAATTCTGAAAGTGCTCCTTCACAGGATTAGAAATTCGACTGGGACAACACCAAGATCCTGGGACAAGCAAAGCAGAGACAAACACGGGAGTTCCTAGAAGTCTGGTACTCCACGAAGAAAGCCATCAACAAGCACCTAGAGCTCGACCCCATATACACTCCATTGTGAAGGAAAACCGGAAGGGAGGTAATCTAGCTCAACGGACCCCAGAGTTTAAATACCAGGCGTGAAAACACAACGGCACTTCATCGGAGGCTGCACTGATGATGTGACCCAGCAGGGTAATGAAACATCTGTGGAACAATGAACCAGTTCGGCGAGAGAACCAAACACAACATCCACAACCGGAGCTACAAATCTACTCTAAAACCTTAGAAAAATCAAAAATGTAACACTGATCCACAAAAAGAGATGTGTGAGTAGGTGACCAAAAGCTTTTTGATGAGACAAAGATTTTAACGAATCATAGAGTCATGCAGTATAGAAGAGACCCTTTGGTCCATTGATCCACACAATCAAAAACTACTCGAAACCTGCCCTAGTCCCACTTTCCAGCACTTGGTCCATAGTTTCAAATGGTTATCCAAGTACTTTTTAAAAGGTTATGAGGTTTCTCTTCTCAACTAACCACCGAAGCAGTAGTATCTTCAAGCAATTCAAAGTGTTGAGGATGATAAGTTTAAGGAGGGAATTTGTTAATAATTCCCAGGCAGCAGAAGGGACAACAACTAAAAAGGGCAAGATTCCAAAACTGGGTGCATGCAGTGGTCTTGGAGGGTTGTAGGGATGGAGGTGGCTACAAAGATAGGGAGGGGTTAGGCTGTAGAAGGATTGGAAAACAAGAATGAGGATATTAAAATTGAGGCATTGCTTAGCTAGAACTTAAGAGTAAAAGACAAAGGAACGGGAGTAGGCCATTCAGCCCCTCGAGCCTGCTCCACCATACTGATCCAACATTCCTCATACCTACTTTCCTGCATTTTCCCCATAATCTTTGAGCCCCTTATTGATCAAGAATCTATCTCTTTTGGCCTTAAATATACACGAGGACTCTGCCTCCACAGATCCCTGTGGCAAGGAGTTCCAAAGACTCACACAATGCTCAGAAAAGAAATTCCTCCTCATCTCAGACTTAAATTGGCACCCCTTTACTCTGAGACTAGGCCCTCTGGTCTTAGACTCTCCCATGGAAGAGAAACATCCTCTCAGCATTTACCCTGCCAAGCCCTTTAAGAATCCCATATGTTTCAATGAGATCACCTCTCGTTTTCCTAAACTCCAGTGAGTAGAGTGCCAACCTGTTCAACCTTTGCTCAGAAAGCAATCCCTCCGTGTTGGAGATCATCTTAGTGAACCTTCCTTGAACTTCAAGATCGGGACTGAAGGGTGCACGATGCTTGATGTGAGCTAAGGTACAGGTGGCTTAGTTCAGGATTATCGATGGAAACCAGCCTGGAGGCTCCTGGAATAATCAGATCTACGGTTAACAAGGGCATTGCTGAGGTGGATGGAGGGCAAATGGGCCTTAGTGGTGGTGCAAATAAGCACTCGGAATTTCATCCCTTGATCGTCTATGATGCTGACAGTTGCAAACAGTCTGTTTCAGAAGCAGAACATTGTCAGGGAGAGAGATGAGAAGGCATTTGGGACACTTGCCTTTATTGGTCAGCAATTTGAGTATAGGAGTTGGGGGGTCATGTTGCGGCTGTACAGGAAATTGGTTAGGCCACTTTTAGAATATTGTGTTCAATTCTGGCCTCCTTGCTACAGGAAAGATGTTGTTAAACCATTTCTGAGGAAGGGCCACTAGACCGGAAACATTAAAGTTTTGAAGAAGATTTGTAGCTCGGGTTGTGGATGAGGTTGTAGACCTGCTCACTGAGCCGGTTGGTTTGATTGCAAACGTTTTGCCACCCTGCTAGGTAACACCGTCAGTGCGCCTCTGGTGAAGGGTCGGTGTTCTGTCCCTCTTGTTATTTATATACCTCAGTTTGCTGGGGTGGTTGGTATTGAGACATGACCAATTCTCACTTGTCTCGCTACACACAGACAATAAGGGACATGAATTCGACTGGGACAACACATCCATAATTGCACAAGCCAAACAGAGACATGCCAGGGAATTCCTGGAGGCCCGGTATTCTAACCGGAACTCCATCAAAAAACACATTGAATTAGACGCTGTGTATAAACCACTGAGAAACAAAACCAGAAGTAATACCGACCACCCCAGCAAACTGAGGCATATAAATAACGAGCGGGACAGAACACCAACGCTTCACCGGAGGCGCACTGACGGTGTTACCTAGCAGGGTGACAAAACGTTTGCAATCAAACACACCAGTTCAGTGAGCCTGTCTACAACCTCAGAAACATTAACTCTGATTTCTGTCCACAGATGCTGCCGGACCTGCTGAGCTTCTCCAGCAATTTCTGCTTTTGTTAGGCTTGAAAGGGTTCGGTAAAGATTTACAAGGATGTTGCCAGGTTTGGAGGGTTTGAGCTATGGGGAGAGGCTGAATAGGCTGGGGCTAGTTTCCCTGGAGTGTCAAAGGCTGAGGGGTGATCTTATAGAGGTTTATAAAATCATGAGGAGTATGGATAGAGTGAATAGCCAGGGTCTTTTCCCCAGGGTAGGGGAGTCCAAAGCTAGAGGGCATGGGTTTAATATGAGAGGGGAAAGATTTGGAAGGGACCTGAGGGGCAGAGAGTGGTACGTGTATGGAATGAGCTGCCAGAGGAAGTGGTGGAGGCTGGTACAATTACAGCATTTAAAAGGCATCTAGATAGGTATACGAATAGGAAGGTTTTAGAGGGATATGGGCCAAATGCTGGCAAATGGGACTGGGTTAATTTAGGATATCTGGTCAGCATGGACAAGTTGGACTGAAAGGTCTATTTCTGTGCTGTATGACTCTATAGTTCTGTGAAGTCATGTTGAAAGCAAATTTTATAGATTGTCGTATAAAGTTCTTTGACGTTTTTCAGTCCCAAATTCCTGTGTTCACATTCAGATTGGAGCCACGGTAAACTTTCCAAACTGAAATTATCCCTTTTCCTCTCTCTCTCTCTGCCTCTCTCCATCAGTGGATGTTCTGCAACATCGCAATTCCTGGGAGCGAGTAGGTACAGATATTTGTACTCAACAGGATGTTGCTGGGAATGGAGGGTTTCAGTTATAAAAATAAATTGGATAGGCTGGGACTTTTTTCACTGGAGTGTAGGAGGTTGAGGGGTGACCTTATAGGGGTTTTTTAAATCATGAGGAGTTCTAGATAAGGTGAATAGCAAAGGTCTTTTCCCTAGGGTGGGGGAGTTCAAAACTGGGGGCATATTTTTAAGGTGAGAGGAGAGAGATTTAAGAGGCACACGAGGGACAAGCCTTTTGCACACAGAGAGTGGTTTGTATATGGAATGAACTTCCAGAGGAAGTAGTGGATGTGGCCGCAGTTACAACATTTAAAAGACATTTGGATAAGTGCATGAAGAGGAAAGGATTGGAGGGATATGGGCCAAGCGTAGGCAGATGGGACTAGTTTAGTTTTGGATATAAGATTAGCATGAACTGGTTGACCTGAAGAGTCTGTTTCCATACGCTGACACCAGGACTCTATAACCTGTTTGGAAACACCTCGGGGCAGAGGGGACTTGAACCTTGGTCTCCTGGCTCAGGGATAAGGACTATAACCACTGCATCAATGGAGCCCATGGAGTGTGCAGGTCCAGATTAAGATAAGCCATGATTCATCTGCAGTTGAATAGCTTGATCAAATTTATGCATGGGAGGAATGATGAGGTAGTGGAGGAGAGCCAGCAACCCATGGAGCTATTTCACAATCAGACAAAGTGCTGACTGAAGAGGGGACAACTGCAGTAGGAAAACTCATTTTGTACGAGGAACAAGAAAAATTGATGCCCAATAATTTTCCAGTCGCACTCAGTGCAACCCACATATTGAAAAAAAAACACAGATCACTCTGGGAGCTTGAGTTGCTGTGGCAACATACACTTTTTGCATAGATGATGAGGCCCGCAATACAAAAATGGTGAGGGCTTGGAAATTTTTTGCCATCATGAGGCTGACGAGGAATCTCTCCTGCTGTTACCACCTGCCTTTGAAGTGTGTTTGAAGGATTTGCAGGTTGATACACAACCTGTTTGCTAAGTTAGAAAACCACCCTCCTTTACTCATCAAGTCCTGGGGTGGGACTTAATCCCAGGACCTTCTGGCTATGAGGCAGGAACATCATCCACTGTGCCTCAAAACATTGTCACTGTGATATGAAACTAGCAGGGGGGTGGGGGGCACAGTTTAAGGTTACAGGGTAGACCGTTTATCACTGAGATGAGGACATTTTTTTTCACCTAGAGCGTGGTGAACCTGTGGAATTCTTTGCCACAGCAAGTGGATGAAGCAAAAAGATTGAATGTTTTCAAGAAGGTGTTAGATGTAGTTCTTAGGGCTAAAAAGGTCAAAGTTCTGGGGATAAAGCAGGAACAGGGGATAAAGTGGGAACATGGTGTTGAGTTGGATGATCAGCCCATGATACTTTTGAATGTTGGTGCAGACTTGAGAGGCAGAATGGCCTAAAAGAGATAACAGATATTAGAGAGTGATTATAAGCCCTTGCTCAATCCCTGGCTGCGCAATTTGAGATAGTACGTGAAAGAATCTACAACACTGAGGTGGCACAGTGGCTCAGTGGTTAGCAAGGCTACAGCACTAGGGACCCGGGTTTGATTCCACCCTCAGGTGACTCTCTGTGTAGAATTTGCATGTTCTGCCTGGGTTTCCTCCGGGTTCTCCAGTTTCCTCCTGCAGTCCAAAGATGTGCAGGTTAGGGGGATTGGCCATGCTAAATTGCCCCCATAGTGTCCACAGCAGTGCAGGCCATGTGGGTTAGCCAAAGGAAATGCAGGGTTTTAGGGATAGGGTATGTGGGTGGTATGCTCTTAGGAGGATCAGTATGGCCTGCTTCCACACTGCAGGGATTCTATATTAGTCAATCTCTGTCACTTCTAGGCCCTAATTGTTTCATAGATCCTCAAACTCACAAGTAGCTAGCTGATTTTTACTCATTAATGGATATGCATCACTTTTGATATATAAATTATTTGACAACCTTTGTTGAATAATCATTTGCAACTAATTGCTGGATATTAATTACATTCTATGCATAAATATCTAATCTACCTTAATCCCTTGAATAAATTCTAGCCTATGACTAACTGTATCTGTTATGTTCTGCTAATAAAGATTTTTCTTGTTTTAAATTGCCCATTTGTAATGTGGCATAAATTTGTGTATAATCCATAATTTTGGGATGTTTCTGATTCCAAATCACCCTTTTCCTCAATACCGCCTCATTCATATAGCAACTTGCCTTTGTACAGCACCTTTAACACAAAATAACATTCGAAGACAGAAAATGACATGAACAAACATGCATTGTTGAAGAAATCAAATTTAAATTGTACTGTAAAACCGAGGCCCCATTCTGTTCTCTCAGGTAGGTCTCACGAAACCGTTCAAAGGAGACCAGGGTACATCTCCCCAGTGATCCTGGACAATATTATCCCTTAACAAATATTACTAAAACAGATTACCAAATAATTTAATTTCATATTTTATAGTAATTAAGCTATATGGAAAGGCTGAATGGACTAGGGCTGTTTTCCCCAGAGCATCGGAGGCTGAGGGGCGACCTTGTAGAAGTTTATAAAAGGCATGGATAGGGTGACCAGCCAAAGTCTTTTCCCCTGGGCAGGGGAGTCCAAAGCTAGAGGGCATAGGTTTAAGGCGAGAGGAGGAAAGATTTATAAAGAACCCGAGGGACAACATTTCCATGCAGAACGAATCCAGAAGGAAACTGAAAATCAAGGTGAAGAGCCTCCTTTTCAAGAAACAGAATCAGGAAGTGCTGGAGAAACTCAGCGAGTTTGGCAGCATCTGTGGAGAGAGAAGCAGAGTTAATGGTATGATCCTTCTTCTGAACTATTTAAAGTAGCTCCCTTTTAAAGCTCCCTGAGAATGAAGCACAATTAGTAAAGCACTTAACTACTGCAGAGAAAAGACCATGTTTTGTCTAAGCTTTTCGTCTTGCCTTCTTCAGGACAATTCGCAAGAATTATGAGAGTAAAGGGAAAAGAAATATATATAATTTGATGTGAGTGCTGATGAGTGCATTCCCCATAGCAACACCTTGACCAATCAGCACTCTTGACTCAAAGTGTAAATATTATTTTTCCTCACATTGGTAATTCTTATGGAAGATGAAAACCTTTCTCAAAATGTGTCTTTTTTCAACATTACTCAATTTCTGCACAACTAAACAACTATAAATAACTTAATCTCAACACCAAAGGAAATTTATAAATTTAAATAGCTGGATTATTTTGATTATCTGCTTTTCAAGTTTTCATCTGAGAGCTGTATGTTGTTGATGCTGAACTAGCATCGCATACACAGGAACACCTTCAGCAGCGAAAGGACAGACTCTTTCATGCTGGCAAAGAGTTTAGTTTGACCATCAGCATCAGGAAGACAAATATCATGGCTCAGTTTGTTGCCATGGAGTCCTGAGCCGAATCAGGTGCTGCTTACCCACCAAGGTGGAAGTCAGTATCTTACAAAAGGGAAGGCTGCTTTTGTGTATCCCACCATCATTCCAGTCCCAACTGGATCAGGGAAAACATCTTTAGTAATATTTTTCTTTATTCATTTGTGGGATGACAGTGTCACTACCCAGGCAGCATTTAATGCCAATCCTAATTGCCCAGAGGGCAGTTAAGAGTCAATTGCATTGTTGTGGGTCTGGAGTCATGTGTAAGCCAGACCAGTTCAGGATGGCAGTTTCCTTCCCTAAAGGACTTCAGTGATCCAGATACATGTTTCCTGACAATGCAATTAGACAATTGATTCACAGTCATTATTAGACACTTAATTACAATTTTTTTTTAAAAATTGAATTCAAATTCCACCATCTGCTGTGGCAGGATTTGAACACAGGTCTCCAGAATATTATCTGGGTCCCTGTACTAACAATCCAGTGATAATACCACTAGGCCATCAGCCCCCACAAGTTATAGGAGCTTGCTGTGCACAGAATGTTTGGTAAAGTTACATGACAGTGGATAGACTGAGTTTCAGTCTACCAGCATTGAGCACTCTGGTGTACTATATATAGTTTTAATCTCCTGATTTCAAAAAGGACACAAATTCATTCGAGGCATTTCAGAGAAGGTGCAACTGACTGATACTTGGGGTGAAGGATTATCATTCAAGGGACAGTTGAATGGGTGTGGCCTCTTTCTGTTTGAATTTACAGGAATGAAAGGCGACCTTATTGAAACATTAAAGATGCTGAGGGGTTGTGACAGGGTGGATGCTGCTTTGTTCAGTCAGATGAAATCGTGGCATTTATTGGCAGAACAAACTCGCCAAATCAGCAGTAACGGAGCACATTAGTCTCATCAGCAGCAATACACACATTGTTTAGCGGATGGTGTCTGTTCTGGCTCAACCGCATTCATCACATCATTGGAGGCTGGACAACTGAAGATATTCTGGACAGTGAACTGGCTGCAGGGTGTCATCCAAATTAGAAATTAAGATGGCATATGTTGTCACTGACAACTGGAAGATAATGGCTGACAGCGATGACCTCTGGAGACTGATTTTTTGGAGGAGCATTAGAAGAGCTCAGCTGGCTGTAAAGAGAGCCCAGAGTAAACAGAAGCCACTGAATTGAGCACCTTCTCAGCTCGCTGTCTCCTCTGTAGCAAATGCAGAAGGACAGTGATATGCCACAATGGGGGTCCTGAGCCAAATCAGGTGCTGCTCAACACAGAATTAACCACCATGGGGCAAGTCAGTATCTTACAAAAGAGAAGACTACCTTTGTGGATCGCCCACACATTCCAGTCCCAACTGGCTCAGGGAAAACATCTTTACTGTTTACGGCAGTTTGCTGTACACAAAATGGTTGATGAACTTACATGACCATGGACACACTTCATTGAATTTAAAGCAAGATATTATTGAACTGGAGAGGGGTCAGAAAAGATCCACCAGGACGTTGCCTGGAATGAAGGATTTGAGATATGAGCAGAGCCGGGACTTTTTTCACTGGAGCGGAGGAGGTTGAGGGGTGATGTTATAGAGATTTATAAAATCACAAGGGGCATAGGTAAGGTTAATGACAAGGGTCTTTTCCCTAGGGTAGGGAAGTTCAAAAGTAGCGGGCATATTTTTAAGGTGAGAGGAGAAAGATTTAAAAGGGGCATGGGGGCAACATTTTTACACAGAGAGTGGTTCATATGTGGAATGAACTGCCAGAAAAAGTGCTGAATATAGGTACGGTTACAATGCTTAAAAGACATTTGGATAAGTACATGAATAAGAAATGTTTGGAGGGATGTGGGCCAAGCACAGGCAAGTGGGACTAGTTCAGTGTGGGAATATGTTTTGTGTGGACTGTTTGGACCAAAGGGTCTGTTTCCATGTTGTATGACTCTATGACCCTATAAAGCATGCTGAGGACAAAAAAGGTGCTTTAAAATTAAAGTTGTGTTGGGATGTCCGAGAATATAAAAGTTGCTAATTCAAGGCATTTCGATTGAGACACCCAGAGAACATCAAAGGTGATATAAAAGTGCAAGCCACTTTAGGACCTCCTAAGAATATAAAAATTAACATATTAATGCAAATCAGTTTGAGACATCAAGAGGATGTGAAAGATAAGGATTAGGAGCAACAAAAGGCCACTTAGCACTTCAGGTCTTCTCCACTGTTCAACAAGGTTACATGAAAATGCGAGTGACTTTGGGATGGCCTGAAAATGTAGTAAAATGATATAAAGTTTCATTTTCCTGAAGAAGGGTCCGGACCCAAAACATCAACTTTCCTCCTCCTCTGATGTTGCCTGGCGTGCTGTGTTCCTCCAGCCTCCACACTTTGTTATCTATATACAGCTGCAAGTTATTTTGTGGAACCCTGAGGACATTAGAGTTGCTATATCAACATAAGTCAGTATCGGACAGCTTGAGGATATGAAAGATAATGTATAGATGCAAATCAATTTAGGGAGTCATGAGGATGTAAATGTTGCTATACAAACTTAAGTTAGTTTGGGACATCCTGAAGACATGAAATATTATATAAAAATGCAACTCATTTGGTGGAAAAACTTAATGATGTAGACATTGATCATATTAAATCCATGTCACTTTGGAGTTCACTCAGGGTCTGGAAAATATTGAAACTCTTCCGGGCAGCAGCAAGAATGGGAAAGGCGATATAAGAATACAGACCCATCCTTTACCCTCCCTCTCCTTGACGGGGCAGTAACATCAGCGACGCGATCGCCCATTGGCCGACTCCCGACCAATGGGAGCTGAGTTGCTAGCACGCTGCGTTTATTTTTAGGACCCAGGGGGAGGCGGGGTCACGTCGCGGCGGTGCACTCCCTCTGCCTTACGTCGTACGTGCCATCCTTCCGCCCTACTTTTTTGAAGGCGGGGGGGGTGTGGTGGGGGTGACTGGGGAAAGTAGATCCCGGGCTGGGACGAAAGGCTGAAAGTAGTTCCGGAGGGTTGTCGAAGGGACTGTTAACGGTAGGTGAGCTGATATAAGTACGCCAGGGAGCAAGGGGCGAAAGTTTGGGCAGAGGCTGCTCGGGGCTGACAGGCGGCGGCGGCAGCACCACCACCACCAGGACCCGGGTTCGAATCCCACAGCTGCAAGTAAGCCTTCCCCACCTTTTAAAAAAAAATTATACCAAATCAATTAAAATATTTTTATTGACAATAAAAAACCTTGGTTCAATCGAATTACGCCCCTTTTCACCCAACCCCTCCCCCAAAAAATTAAATGCCCCCTTTATATGTTTTGGGGGAGTGCGGTGGGAATTTTATCCCTCTTTTACCTTCTTGGGGGTTTCCACTTATTACCCCATTGTCAGTTCTACGGCAGAATTGCTTAATTTTATCTCAATTTTCTGTCGATCGGTCTTAAAGAAAGCAGGCCTTTTAAACTAGAAAATGATATCCGTACGTGAAGGAGGGGTACTGAGGTTAAAATTTTAAAGTTGTTTTTTTTTTTGGTGATCTTAAACCCTTCCCCCCCCCCCCTCGAATCACCTATTGGTGAGAGTACCCTTAAAAAATTACCTAAGCTAGTCTTGAGGTTTATTTGATGACCTTAAGTTTTATTTTAAAAAAGGTCGTGTTTTTTTTAAATGTACATATGTGAGTTTTCTTTTAAATCCAATTGTTTTTGTCAGCGCGTTAGAGATTTAAAAATATTCGTGGTGGAACTCGACTTTTTTTTTCCCTTCAGACTTAAGAATTTCAAAATATATATAGGACGATCGTTGACGTGTTCAGTCAGTAATTTCAGTGCCAAATCGGTTTTGTGTGGGGAAAAAAATGGATTAAATTCTCTAAATGTCACGGGGGAGTCGTTGTTGTTTACCCCCCTTCTCTCATTTAGAGGTGACTTTGGAGGTTACCCCAGCACTTAACAAATTTTAATCAAACGGTGTTGGATTTAGTTTAGGTTTAAGGGGATTTGGAAAGGTTAAAGTCCTTGGGTTGGACCTTTTTATTAAAGTTGGAGAGATTTTACTGAACGAAATGTTATTTTTATCTTATTTAACTGATTGGGGAAAGTGTGTCTGAAAGGCTTTGAAGGGGTTTTTGTTTCTCTCCCCACCGTCCCCTCCCAGTAAGATTTAGATTTTAATGGAATTTGAGAGGGAGGCGGGGATGGAAGGGGGGGGGATGGGGCTCAGGGACATTTAATGTTGAGCAATAGGGAGGAGGGAGCGCGACTGCGTCTGCGCTGCGGGCGGCCTCTTCCACCGGACTCAATGCGCGTGCTTGCTGCCGCCGACCACTCTCTGCATTCTGGGGCCTGGAGTTCTTGTCACGCCCTTTCCCACAGTGCTGGCGGTGAGGTGGACTACAACTCCCATACTGCATCGCCAGCGAGGCGCCCCCCCCCCCCCCCCCGCAAAACAACCCAACCCAACCCAACCCCGCACGACCTTGCAGTGTTGCCTCCAGCCTGTAGGGCTCCTTATTTGGCTGCTTTGAGCTTGGGTTATATGTCAAGAAAACAGACGGCCAGCACAGCTGGGTTGAGTGCAGTTATATATTTTTTCAGATGCAGTCACTTTTCCCTATACTATTAGCCTTAATCTGCGACAGGCATTCTTTTAGGCTTGGTGCATTGCTGTACTCGTGCTCCTTTATAACTTAAAAAAAAATCGGCAGTTGTCACGTCAGGTCAGGATGTTCCAGAGCACATCTGCCGGGTGGACGGGTCATCCAGCTACAGATGGTAGTCTCGTTGGGGATTTGAAACCTTGTGTTTCACGGAGCTGAATACTGCTCACACTGCCACCAACAAACGCTTCTCTAGCTTCTTCCTCAACTCTACGTATTCCCTGTTGCCAGCAAGACTGGGGAACATATTTTAAGGTGAGAGGAGAGGGACTTTTTTAAAAAAAAGTCTTATTTTTTACACAGGGTGGTTCACGTGTGGAATGAACTTCCTGATGTGGTGGATGTGGGTACAATTACACCACTTGAAAGACATTTGGATAGATACGAATAGGAAAGGTTTGGTGGAGTGTGGGGCCAGGAGCAGGTAGGTGGGAACTAGTTTGGGATTATGTTCGGTATGGGTCGGTTAGATGGAAGGACCTGTTTCTGTGCTGTATGAATCTGTTGCTCTAAATATTGAGGAAGGTTTCTTTAGTTTTTTTTTGTTTTCATCCTAAAGGACCCCATTGAGTATACGTAGAAATGGGTTGACCCATGTTGGATAAAATGGAGAAATGAGACATTGAAATGAAAGTGGGAGACTTGTAAATTTTTAAAATTTAAAAGGAGTGCAGGATCGAAGGGGAGAAGATGGTGTAGTGATCACATCTCTGAACGACTAGTCCAGGTTAATGTGCTGGGAACAATGATTCAAATCCTGTTGTAGCTGTTGATGGATTTAAGTTTCACTAATAAATCTGGAATGGAAAGCTAGCAATGATGACAATGTAATTGTCATTCCATTAAGCACTGACGATTCATTGCTGTTCTTCAGGTATGGAGAGATGATCACTATCCCTTGTTTGGCCTGTGATACCACACCCACAGCAATGTGATTTGACACTTAACTGCAATCTGGAATGGCCCGGCAAGCCACTCAATTCAAGGGCAATTAGGGATGGGTGAATAAGTGATACCTCCATCTGAATAAAATATGGAAACCAAGAGATTTGAGAGTTCGTGTACTACGTTCTTGGGGCATGTTAACAATGCTGTTCATTTCTTTACGCAAAAACGTTGTGGCATTGGCTTTATAAATAAAAGCAGGGAAGCAACGTTAATCTTTATGAATCTGAGCCTAGTGTTGATCAATTCTGGGCACCATTTTTTAAGAAAGATTTAAAGGTCTGGTGAGGAGGACACATTAATTAATAAAATAAGTTAGATTTGTAAGGAAAAGGTTACAGGACTATGGTGAAAGAATAGAAAATCGGATCTAACTGGCTTTTCCAAAGGGTTATTAAAGAAACATTGGACTGTAAGGCTGTCTGCAAATGCTTCTAGAAATGCTGTAACCAATTGTTTAAATTATTTCAGAATTTGCTTTGTACGGCTCCAATTGGTAGTCTGACCTATGTTGATCAGTGTAGGTGAAGTATTTATTGGTGTGACACAGTGGACTTGCATGTTGTCCTTCATGCTGGCAATGAGTGATGCCCCCTCAGGTTGAAATTTGTTGTTTAATGCCCCAGCAGTAACATGAAATCCCCCCAAAATTGGGACCACTGGAATTGGCTTCTGCTTTGCTTGGAGTTAAAGGGCAGGTACTATATATACTGAGTGAATGGAATGAAGCAGTTAAAGCAACTAAATAGCCATGATATTGATATTGCTGAATAATGGAGCATGCTTGAGGGCCTGAAAAGGCTGCTGCACCTAATTTGTATGTTTGTCTTCCAGTTTCCTTCACCTTTTTTTTTTAAATCCCATTTGGCCAATTTCTGTCATGGCCATGCTTTGGTCTCTGGTTAGTGATTTGTGGAGCTATGCCTGCTAAGAAGTGGACAGAGGCAGTTCCAAGTGCTTTATTACTTTTGACCTTCAGGCGATTAGCCTTCTCCTTGACATCCCAATCAATCTAGACTGGCTTCATATCTGGAGCAGTGTGAAAAACCACTGCATTGTTATGGTTTTGTTTTTATATTGACCGATCAGTTAGGTTTGGAGCTCCCCTATCTCCTTGTTTTGCAGCTGTTTTCAGTGTATTCGAAACAGGAATTCATGTTCTTTCCAGTCTTCCCTTCCTATGTTGACTCTGGGCTGGATAACTTCCAATGGCAAGGCAGTGTGTGTGGCGGCAGCTCGTGACAGTGAAAAGCCTTTCAGCTGAAAATGATCCTGCACTTGTCTGTCCACATGCCCACTTTCCAGCAGAAACTGCTGGCTCCTGGTCAGGAGCAGGAACTTTCTTTCCCTTCCAGCCTGGCCTATTGTGTAGCACCCTTCCCACTCCACAGCTGATCCCTGTGATCACCAACAGAATGGTCGGAACGGCTGAGATCCAGTCAGGGCAGTGCTTTTACCCGCTAGACCATGGGCAGAAGGCTGGTTATGCATTCTCCCTTTTCTGACCTAATGTCTCAGTTCTGCAGCATTTGCTTTGGAGATTTGTCTTAATTCGGAGGACGTGGCAACCTGCAGCCATTAATCCATATTGTCGTAACTCTCAGCAAAGATGCTGTGAGTTTTTAAAATTTTATTAATGAAATTCCCTCTGCCTTGGTTTATTATACTGGAGGGACACAGCCCTGAAATGTAGGTTCATAAACCCCTTTACTCTCCTCTGACAGCTGCATTTTTGAAAATATGCATGTTTTCATGCAGCCCAGCTGCTCCATACTAGTGCTAATACTCCAAATGAACCTTTTTTCATTCCATCTCTTCCCCATCAGTGTATTCTTTTATTCCTTTCTCCCTGCATACATTTTCCCTTTTACAGCTTTGGTGTTCACCTCAACTACTGGGCATGTTAGTAAGTCCCACATTTCTTTAATCACAAAACTATATAAAATATCTGATTCTTTTTGGGATGTATTGGTGACTATATTTGTATTTATTGTTCTTAGTTTTGCTCTTGATCACAAATGGAAATCTCTCTACATCCATTGGCAAGGGCAAAGAAACTTACCAATGTGGGTTGTCCTCTCGCCCATCTGTGATTACATCAATCAACAGTGTACGATTCCTTTAACCCTTAGGCCTGTGCTACAGAGAAGTGGTCTAGACGTCCCAACAGTTTTTTCCTAGTCTTGTCCCTTTTCTAGATATTTTAAGGGCCTGTGTGCTTTTCCTCATCAGCATATGAGCTGTCACACTGATTCTGTTGAATCATTACATTTGAGACTAATGCTATACAACTGACATCTTCACTTGTCTGTGAAGTATAGGCAAGATGAATTCTCCCTAACCTAAGCATACTTTAACAAGTTTCCTATAGCTGTGATGTGGGAGTGAAACTAGGGCCTTTCCTGGTCTCTGATCTAGCTGCTGATTGGATAGTTAATTAGTAATTGAGTGAAACTTAAAATAGGCAGGCGTTATCAATGTTTTGACTGGCTATCTTGTCGATGCTCATTTCAAAATGGAGGTAACTTTGGGTGGATTTGTCGTGCAGGCAGAACACCAAGCAACAGCTAGGTGGGGGATAGTGTTCGTATTAGGAACCTTGCTGTGAAAAATGTACACTGCAATGTAATTGTGTAATTAAAACAATATTGTCAAACGAGTAAAATAACATTGGTGCTCACACTAAGTATTTTTCTTTCTGTGCAGCCACTATTGTACGTACTGGAAACTTGGTCAAACTTCACTCGTACTCCTGCATATTACAGCCTTTTTATATTTGTGTTGTTGCTCATACAAAAAAAATGTGGTGCTAAAAGGAGCAAAAATGGTGAAATTTGTGCTGAGACTGTGAGAGGAACAGAAATCAACTTAAAGGGAATGTCAAAGATGGCTAGGGAAGTATGTTTGATACAGCAAGGCTGAGATATGCAAAGGGCATTTAAGATTGAACTGGAGGAGTGCAGCTAACTTTTATTAAGCTGTGGGTTTGTGAGGAGACGGTAGAAGCCACTCATGGTCACTGAGTGAAGTTTGAGCTAGTAAGTCTGTCATATAGCATGGAAACAGACCCTTTGGTCCAACTGGACCGGACCAACCATGTTCCCAAACTAAACTAGTCCCACCTAACTGCTTTTGACCCCTATCCCCGCCGCCCAAACCTTTCCGATTCATGCACTTATCCAAATGCCTTTTAAATGTTGTAACTGTACCTGCATCCATGAACTGGCAGTTCATTCCACTCACTTTCCAAGCAAAAATGCCATTCCCACTCCTTTTTTGCCTCTTTCTATACTTGCTGTAACATCTAAAACCCAGACCATTGAGCTGCCAGTCCTGTCCTCCTCCCAGCCAAGTTTCTGCAATAGCTATGACATCCCTGTCTTGCGTTCCTGGAGTTCATGCCTTGCTTGTAAGACCCTTTGCATTGAGATAAATGCAGTTTAATTTTTCAGTTACCTTGTTCTGACTTGCTCTTTCTTTTCTAAGTAACTTGCTCTTTTCTGACTCAGAACCATCCTCATTTTTGTATTTTCATTATGAACCGTCACCACACCACCCCCCCGGCCCCCCCACCCCAAAAAAAAACAGGTCCCCCCTCTCATAGCTTACAGGCCCCTGCAAAAGAACTAGCAAATCTCCCTGTCCAGATATTGGCCCCATTCTAGTTCAGGTGAAACCCATCCAACTTTTGAACAGGTGGTTTCTACCCCAGAAGAGATCCTGCTGATCCAAGAATCTGATCAATGCACCACCACTTCAGCCATTGATTTTTATCTGCCCTATCCTTTTATTCCTTCCCTCGTTAGAAAGTGGCACCATGAGTAAACCAAAGATGATTACTATTGAGGTTCTTGTTTTTTAACCTTCTACCTAACCACTCATATGCACTCTGCAAAGCCTGATCCCTTTCCCTAACTCTCATTCCTATCAATGTGCGCAACAACTTATGGCTTCTCGTTATCCCCTTTGACAATATAGTTCAAACGTTTTGAGATGTCCTTAACTCTGACACCAGGAAAGCAACATACTATTCTAAATTCAAGCTCACTGCCCCAGAATCTCCTAACACAAGAGTCCCATTAACAGTTATTCTTTTAAATCTTGATAAACCCATTTAACTTAAGAATCATTCTTAGTGCCCAAGATCTGACTGCCACCTCTATTTTCATCCGAGACTTCCCTTCAATAGTACCCAAAAGGGAATATCTGCTTTGAGAGGAAAAGCCACGAGACTTCTGAACGACCTTTTTACCATTTCTGATAGTCACCCATCTACCTGACTGATTCTCCTGCGCGATCACTTCGCTAAATCTTCTAGTTGTTGTCTCTTGAATGACCTCCATGACATTAAGCCTAAAAAGAAGCTCTGAATAGCACTTTGTATATAAAAATAAACTACTTTTCCACTAACTTTAATCTTGATCATGCAAAAATTTTAAAAAGTCCTTTTTTAAAAAAATAATCAAGTGCTTGGCTGAAACAATCAAAGCCTCCAGTTCCTCAAGATTAAAAAAACTTCCTCCAGAGCTGTCGACAAGTAGGCCTTTCCACAAGCTTGCTATGTAAAACAGTCACTTCCCTCTAACTTTTGTATACATATTATTGAAATACGTTTGAAACAAAAAAAAATTCCTTTCCAGATTGACACTTGACAAACAGGTGGAAGCCTCTCTCTCTCTCTCCAAATCCATTTGGGGGAGAAAAGATCTCTCCTTTTGTTTTGCATTTTTGGACTATTAAAAATTCTAAAATGATCTTGAATAAAAAACAAATCTTCTGTTTCTGATATACTTTAACCAGAAAAGATCTGCAAGACTGTGCAACTTGGGAGCAGCTGCAAAATCTACAATGCTGTCAGTCCACTTTTTTTAAGTCACCAAGTGGTTTAACTGCTGGACATTATTAGGGCACGTTTCACCCCAGTATCCCCATTGACACCATTTTAGTGACCTGTAACTACAAAGTAGCAAGACACAAGGGAACTAAATTCCTCCATCTGAATACCATGAAAATCTTGCAAAAGAGGGAAGCCATTTGGCCCATTTGTCTTTTGCCCAGTGTTTGAAACAGCTATCTAATTGCACACTTCTTGCTCTTTCCCTGTTTCCCTGCAATTTGTCCTCGAAATATTAACACAATTCTTCAAGGGTTTCTGATGCATTTGTTTCCAACATCCTTCAGAGTGCTGCCAACTCGATCATAACTGGGTTGCATTACAATTAAAATTTTAAAAAACCTCCCCACCTCCGCCTCTCTTTGCCAATAATTTTTCCCCAAAGTGTACTTATTTTTGGAATTTGTAAAGGTACTTTCTATAGTAGTCAAATTTGACGTTGCATATAGTGCTTCTTTCTTAAGTCACACTCTCCACTGGTTATTGATGTGTCTACCAATAGAACAGGTTCTCCTTGTTTACTCTTTTAGAGCCATCTGTGCTCACCTGCAACTTTGGGTACTGAGGAAAGTTGTAATATTAGCACTGAATCTGCAACGTCTGTTCAAATATGGGCTCGTTGGCTCAACCTGCTGACGAGAATGAATTCTTGGTAGGGCCATCATTAATGACATTGATCCACATGTGACTGTCATGTCATAGCTAGTGCTTTGAGCTCACTGGCAATTGGTGGGGGTGTGTGCGTGCACGCGCATACAGATGCTGGCTGGCACAGGCCCTAATGCAGAATAAAATATGCTGAAACACTGAAATTGTATATTGCAAAATGATAGGTCAGGGTACGCACACACATACATACACACAAATTTTTTTTAAAAAATCGTAACTACTAGACCAGGTTGTAATAGCACAATAGCTTCCATTTTACTTATGGGTAATTGTGTTTTATTTCAGAAAATACATTTGCTTCTCAGTTGCTGCTTTGTGTATCTGGTGAATAATTTTATGTTTATGATCCCTTTTACTTATTACAAAGTAGTTGCACTCGGCTTTTCAGTAGCAATCGTGATGATTAATTATCTGGTGTATCGTGTGGTTGGAGAGAAGCATTTTCCTCATTGCAAAGTTTGCAATTAATGGTCGGGTTTAGTGCCTCCCTGATGGAGGTAGCAGCTGTTCCTAGCAAGCCACTGATCACGCAAACAGATCTTACTAGCTATAGCTCCTGATCTAAACTAACTGATGCCTAGCATGATAATGTTAGGGCAACCACACTTGGGAGGCAGTGTTGAGCGAAATTTCAGGATGTCCAATGTAGACAGTATTGGGCAAGGAGCTGATAGTGCAGAACATCACAACTGAATGAACAAATGTTCTGTTGTCAAGGCTCCTGTCCCTCTCTCGGGCAAGGTAATAGATGGTGCCAACCTGTGAAATCGCACTCTGACACGGAGTTGCTGTTATGAGGAATTGAAGGGGAAATGAGTTTTTAAAATTTTTTTTCTTTATCCCTTTTTCACACATTCAGCAGTGTTACAAATGCAACATCCTGCATCCAATGGAGAGTCTGAGCAATGGTGCGTAGCTACCCATTGTCAGTTAACTTCCTTGCATATAGTTGGAACAAACTCCAGCCCATTCTTGTACTGCTTGCTTTGTTCAGATGAATTTTGGAACATCAGGAGCCAGTTAGCGTATGTGGTGGCTTGAGGAAAAATGTATGCATCTTTTTAAAATGGTGCCACTTTCCCATCACCATTGACTGTATTTCACAGCACTTAATCGCAGCAAGCACTGTAGAAACCTAACACAAATACAATGCTGGAGAAACTCAGCAGGTTGCTCCTCTCACCGCAGGTGGTGAAGAGTTAATATTTAAAGTCTGGTATGACTTGTTCAGAACCTCAGTTTGCAGCATTAGCTGTATTTGTCACACCACGAATGCTGTCAGACTTGAGTTTCTCCAGTGTTCTTTATTTCAGGTTTCCAACATCCACAATGTTTTTTGCCTCTATAGCTAGCATTCTCCACGCTACCCTCCATAAATAAAGTCTGAATGCTGGAACAGTTAACTGGAAGGATATGGGCAGACAAAGAAGCACTTGAGAAGCACCATCGTGAAGTTCTGTTCCAAGTTACGCACTATCCTGAATTGAGCTATATTGCATTTGCTGTCAGTCACAATCCTGGGACACCCTCTCTAAAAGCACTGGTGTACCTACAACCTAAAGACTACAGCGGTTCAAGAAGGCAGCTCACCACCACCTCCAAGGCATTGCGGTGAGCAATAAAGGCTGACCTAGCCAATTAGGTCCATATCCTAATTCTTCTTTCATAAGGATAACTTTTAAAACTAAGGGCAGTGAATATCTGTTAATTGTTTCAGGTATGGCTATTGAGAATGGAACAAAGATTCAGAATGGGTTTTGGGTGCATTGCCCATGACCTGATTGAATAGTGACACAGGATTGAGGGGTTGAATGGTCTACTGTTGTCCAGTAGATTTTCAATTCTTAACGAATGAGGATTTAGTGCATTTGAATTAGCCAGTCTCTGCTAGTATAGCAGAGTTTAGTTCTGTATCCACAAACCAGTGAAGAGAATCTCATCCAGGATTCCTGCTCCTATTTAATTCATCGGCTTAGAACTGACTGTTGAACAAGTTGACGGCAGGGTGATAGCATCCTGTCCGCGTGTAGTGGATGGCAACATTGTGGAAGTACCAGTAAGCTGCTACTTGTGGAACTTGTGACTCATTCCCTCCGGACAAAGAAGGCAGGTATTTCTGTGACTGTATCCAATTTTTCGGGTTTGGTCTCTAATGGAACACGTCTGTAGGGATGGAAGGAGGTAATTGGCCAGTATGACCATGAAAATGTTCTGGAATTAGTTGTTCAGGTTGTAATGTAAAATTATGAAAAATATATAGAAAACATTGACCTGTATACTGTCTATTTTCTTTGATTTTCAGCATTCAGAATTTTACATAGTAAAATGCCAAAACCTAAAAGTTCCGTACTGAGACACAAAATATTTAAGAGCAGCAGTGATGAAATTTGAAATGATTTTGATAAAATATTTTCTTAATCTACTGTAGTAACTTGATACTGTTGCTGAGATCCACTGATACAAGAAGGGAGCATGGCATCTTGTTGGTCCCTGGTTTGCTGTAGGATACTGTTCTATTAAACTAGAGGGAGCAGTTTGAGATATTTCAACAGGTGGCATGATTTTCTTGTTTTAAGCTTCCATTCCTGAAGTGGCTGTTTCCTCTGACACCTAACTCAGGTGACATTTCTAGTTGGCAAGCTGCTTAATGACATATTTCATTGCAGCCCAACCAAATAATTTGATCATCCTGCACTTTGGGAATTATTGGCTGATTAAGACCTGGAGCTTTAACACGTTTATTCTACTCCTTGACTGCTCCTTGAAACTAGGGCATTAAGGTCACTTGTAACACTGTACTCTTTTCCCCCCCCCTCCCCTGGCTGACATCAGCCAACACATTGCAGATAGACTCTGGGTAAATTGCAGCTTTAGCTGCTGTTAGCCCCCTAACTTGCCAAAACTTTCCTCCATAGTCAAGCCATACAGTGTGGATATTTTATTCCTTGGAATTTTCTGTTCCAAATGTATCCACTTGGGAATAGCCCTGCTCTGTCTTTCCTAATTATGTTGAGAAGACCTTGTTTGTTCACTCTCTCCACAGCACTTCTCCATTTGTTACAAATTTGGCCTATCCCATTGCCATCCTTGTTCTATTTCTTTGTTACCACGTTGTGGACTCTAAATACAAGTTGTTGCATGCAGTGAAGTCCTTGGAAATAATCAAGGTTGGAGATATTGAACTGTAGCTAATATTGACATGGATATGAATTGCAGTAGTGGTGAAGTAAGAACGGCTATGGGAAAGTTTTTGGAAATCAGCCATGTTGATGTGCAAGCTATAGACTAGTAGGTGTCAAGAAAGCTTCTACAGCTTCAGGTGCAGCCTAAATGTGTGAACAGCTGGCATGAAATAAGGTAAAGTCAGAAGTCACACGACACCGGGTTAAAATCCAACAGAATTATTTGAAATCACGAGCTCTCTGGGTGCTGCTCTGAAAACTTGTGATTTCAAATAAACCATTGAACTATAATCTGGTATTGTAACATCAGCCTTTGTCTGCCCCAGACCAACACTGGCACCTCCACATCATGGAATAAGATAGAGGAAGCAAATGTGAACTACATTGTAAAAATGATTTACTTTCTTCACACTTTAAATGAAGAACCTACTGTGAAACCATTTTGTTTTTTGGAAATCTCTTGGTTATTGGTGCAGCCTGTTAAAGTTGATCATAATCTTTTTGAAAATGTCTCCCCTATGGGTGATTGTATGACAGCAGAAAGAGTATGACAGTCCTCATTCCCCTCAAAACTTGTTATAACTTGTAGGTTTATCTCGATGTTAAGTGTAAACTTTCCCAGGGAATTTGGTCAAAGTTTACCAAGCTATGTAAGGTGATGTATTAAGATGGATGCCCCAAAAATTTGTTTGAGATGGGTTTTAGGATGCTTTTATAGTAGAGGGGTGGAGAGATCTCGGGTGAGAATTTAGAGACCATGATTGAGGCAGCTTTTGAGTGAAATTTGACAATCTGCAGGAAGTCAGAACTGGATATCAGAGTGCTGGGGCAAGGGAGAGATGTGAAAATTGAGACCAGGAGCCCATGTAGATCAAGCACGGGGTGAAGGGTCAATGGACTAGTTTGCCTGAGTTGTAACTGGATTCTTGTGGCTGAGATCAGGAATTCATTGGAAGCGTCTATGACAAACAATGTGAAAAGATTTGTTTAGTGTTCTTGTGTTTGGTTTTTTTATTCCCTGGAATGCCTCTGGTATAAGTCATGGGAAATCTTGGTGATCTGAATGGAAACTGACTGACTTTTTTTTGTCCTGACTATTCGTCTAACCTACCTCAACCTGAAACCATTTTCAGCATCACTGTGGTTACACAGCCCTGGGAACCTACAAATGTTGGAATTTTATGCAATTCCTTGAGGTGCCAACCTGGAAAGCAGCTTTATAAGTTGGAATCGGGAGAATGTTGCATGTGATGTTCCTGTACCAGCTATTATGTTGAATAGTGTGAGGGTACTTTTATGTAATGATTTCTAGTCTGGTGACTGGGCAGTAACTCTGCACTTTTGTCTCTGAAATCGTTGCAGCTGTTGAGATTTCATTCCAGTTGTTGGACAGAATTCCAAAGGTGCCAAGCTGTAACTCTGTACCCAGTGCCCCTGTTGAAATACAATGTGAGTTTCTATTTGTACCTTTTTAAATGCCCCTCTGTTTGACTTTCAGAACAGAGGCTTGATATGCTAAACTTGGTTTGAAGACTTTTCATTCTTTTTATAGCAATATAATGGCTTGATTGTAAATCAGCTGAAAGTTTCATCTGCTTAGAAATGACAAGTCAGTCTGATACTGCACCTTGTTGTCTTGTTGATGGGTTGAGAGTTTGCACCTGTAAGGTTTCACAGCAGATGAGCTTCCCATCTTGTTTGTGAGGGAGGTGAAGCTGCTACGTGAAGGGAAGATAATGGGTGATGTAATTGGGTCGCACCCGTGTAGCTCTAACAGATGCTTGCAGCCTAGAATTGGCAAAGTTGTGGCAGCAGCTTACTTGTCCACCCTTCTGACAGATTGGTGCATGGCATGTGACACAAGCAGGAGTTGAGGCGGGGGGGTGCGAGCAAAGTACATGTTAAAGACATTAAAACCTTCAAGCCATAGGAGTAGTGTTCATTGTCGCAGAGGAGAGAGCTTACTGTGATTTTAATGACAAAATAAAATTGGGAGATGGTTTTAAAATTTGAAGGTCGTACTTTTAGAACAAGAGAATATTTTTGAAGATTGTGCAACTTTGGAACACTGCATCAAAAGGCAGTGGAGGTGAGGTCACTGAATAATTTTAAAGTGAAAGTTGGTTGATACCAGTGCCCCTCAAAAATGTAATGTTGGCAGTATGCGATTATGAAATTGGAAACCTAATCAGATCAACCCTGACTTGGTGAATGACACAGCAGATTTGAGGAGCCAAATGACCTATTTCAGTTCTTGTTTCATATTTTTGTTAAAATGGTTACTAGCTCATGTTTAGAGCTGTAAGTCCTTTGGTTCTTACCCTGAAGGTGCAGTGTTCATTCACTTGCAAAGGACTTCAGTATACTGGTAGTTTACACAGTGGCCAGTGTTCATCTGTGAACCGAAATGTGCTGCTTGCTAGTGTCACAGCTGAGCTCTTGTCTTTGGAAAAGCTCAGCATGTCTGGCAGTATCTGAAGAGAAATCAGAGTTAACGTTTTGGGTTGAGGATGAGTCACTGGACCTGAATGTTAATTCTGATTTCTCGCCACAGATGCTGCCAGACATGCTGAGCTTTTCCAGCAACTCCTGCTTTTTATTTCTGATTTACAGCATCTGCACTTATTTTGGTTTCTATTGTATCTTTATCTGCTATCTATAAAAGTGCACTGAATAGTGCATTTACAAATGTAGTACAAACTGGTTTATACTGTTGCTGAGGTTTTGCACACATGGTTGGGTTCATTAATGGGATGTGGGCATTGTTGGCTAAGCCAGCACTTGTTTCCCATCTTTCAATTGTCCTCAAGTGGTAGTGAGCCTCTTCGTTGAACTACTGCAGTCTGTGGAATATAGATACATTCTGATCGGTTGAGAGGGGAGTTCTAGGATTTTAACATAGCAACAAGTGAAGGAACAGTGAGACAGTTCCAAATCAGAAGGGTTTCTTCCTTGGAAGATGTGCAAATGGTGGTGTTTCATGAGTCTACTGCTGTTGCCCTTGTAGGTGGTAGGTGCCATTGAAGAAACTGAGTTACTGAACTGCATACTGAGCATGGTACTCGCTGTCAGTGTATTTGTGAAGGGAGTGAATATTAAAGGTGATGGATCTACTGCCAGTCAAACAGACTGCTTTTGTCCTGGACAGAACAATTCAGCACAGTACAGGCCCTTTGGCCCACGATGTCATGCTGAACTTTTACCCTAAACCTAAGGCCTATCTAACCTCTACCTCCACCACTACCTTATACTATCATCCATGTGCCTATCTAATAGCCACTTAAATGCCCCTAATGAGGCCGACTCCACTACCCTCTCCGGCAATGCATTCTACGCACCTACCACTCTGAGTAAAGAACCTACCTCTGATGTCTCTATATATCTATTTCTATATCTATTTCTATATCTATATCTACCTCCACTCACTTTAAAACTATGCCTCCTTGTAATAGCTACCTCCACTGTAGGAAAGAGTGTCTGGCTGTCCACTCTATCAATACCTCTGATCAATTTGTACACCTTTATCAAGTCACCTCTCATCCTTTTTCATTCTAAAGAGAAAAGCGCTAGCGCTCTCAACCTTTCCTCATAAGGCCTTCCCTCCATTCCAGGCAATATCGTGGTAAATCTCCTCTGCACCTTTTCCAGCGCCTCCACGTCTTTCCTGTAATGAGGCAACCAGAACTGGACACAACACTCCAGATGTAGCCGAACCTTGACAGTGTCAAGCTGCTTGTGGTGCTGGAGCTGTGTTCATCCAGGTAAATGGTGTATGTTTCATGCAGTGTCAGGTGGCAAGTTATTTGCTGTAGAATTCCTTGCTTCTGACCTGCTTTCCTGGCCAGTGTATTTTATATGGCTGGCCCTTTTCAGTTTCTGATCAGTAGTAACCCCCAAAGTGTTGGTGTTTTTTGGTTCATTGCTCACTGAAAGCTTTCTCGCCATGTCTCAGCCTAGCTCATTGTAGCATTGCAACCTGGTTGGCTGACGGTTAAGCTGGGCATTAAATGTGAAATACTGTACCTCCTTACTAGTGAAGGTGCTGATTGCACAGAATTAATTGGCTCCCCTCAACCTGCCAATCTTCCTCACTATCACCTTTTTGCTGTAAAATTTGTAATGGAAATTAACCTCACTTCTGATGGAGTTTAAACCTCATTTCTTAAAACAGCTGCAGGGCAAATAAACTTGTTCAAAGCTTGCAGTGCCAGACCCCTCACTGGTTCGTTTGCAAAGACTTATTACAGAACCAAATTGATCAGGAATGTTGGTTTGATTCCTGGTCTATGGTGTTAGCTGATCTAAGTATAAGCGATATGTAGTGCAGTTAGGTGAGAGATGGAAAAATTGGACTTCGTTCATCTCCCCTACTCCAGATTGCAGTCCAGTGTTTCTACCACGAGGAAGTGGTTGTTATAAATGTCTGCTGTGAGCTAGACTGAGTTTATTTGTGTCACCCTTAGCCTATACTATCTAAATAACCTGCTGTCCCTCCTGAGTGACATGCAGAGATGTGGGCTGTTGGTAATGTGCCCCAGGATGAATTGGCACCTTTTCACAAGGTGAAAATTATGCTGCTTCAAAAAACTTTTTCTTAAATTAAATGTTGTGGTTCAACCATGCTGAAGTGTGGAGAGGGTGTGAGCTGAACCGCGTATCATTCCTATTTGCTGCTTTTGTGATGGTGAAGTCATCAACACTATAAATGTGCTCTGTTTCACTATCCAGTCCTGTACAGGATGATGTTGCAAGCTATTCTCAGATTTGCACAGTTAGGAAAGGAGTTTTGGGAGTCACAAGATGCTAATAGCATTATGAAAAGACACAGCTCATCTTGGGTTGCAGTAAGAACTTAGATCCAGCTTCCTCGTAACAGGTCCAGCAGAAGGAGGGGAGCATCATTGAATGTTCCAATGTGACAAAGTATTTTGGCATATACTCTAAATACCTAGGTTTGGGAAATGGATAAGTGGGTATAATTTAATATTGAACTATAGATTCTGTAGTCTTATTTCTAACTGTGCGCAGGCTGCAATTAATTTTACATAAGGGGATGTGTTAGCATGGTGCTTTTTTAAGGGTAACCTGCCGCCATAGTGCTGCGATAGGGAGGTAACCTGTTTCAGTGTTTAATATTAAAGCAAAATGCGTTTTGCTTATCATTTGTCACTAACAGACAAGGGTGAGTAGCCAACAATTTTGTAATTTTCCCTCTAATTGAACTAATAACATGCCTATCTTTTTTACCTCCTGTGGCATTCTTATTCTGTAAAGAGATAGAAGTTGATATTAACCTGTTTAAATATTGGGTAGGGGTGTGTGCTGTATTAGAAGTCCCAGTAGAGTCTTTAACAGTGGGTAGGGGTGGGTAGTTATTTGGAGAGAGAGGTCGGTGCGTGCTGTTGCCTCATCATGCATGTATTTTGCAGCAAGATCCACAGGATTTTTGATTATGAGTCAGACTTCTTCACATCTTCAACACCAGCTCCCACCCCCACAACCCCAAACATGACTTCAGATTCAGCTCTGGGCTGATGAGGCTCATTGATCCTATTGCTGGAATAGCTAATTTGGTTGAGTGGGATAGTAACTACAAGTTTTGTGTTGATGCAAAATGTTGATCGCATTTTGTGCCTTGGTAATAACAGAACATATGCTACTAGCACTCTGAATTTTCTTACACTGCTACTGGAGCGTTGTCTTCACTCTACACTAGAGATCTTGATAATTGGCTTTGTCTGCTCAAATTAACTTCTATTGTTCTCCCAGTGAATGTCTCCGGTGAGTTTTCACTCTAGTCTCCTCTGGACATTAAGCTTAGCTTCTCAATTCAAGTTGTGTAACTTGGCCTAAATGCCATCGAACATATTGGTGGCAAGGATGTAATATGTCATTGCTCTGATATTTTAATTGAATCAGAATAATAGACTGTAGCCAGTATATGTGAAGAATGTTTAAATTGAATTGTGCAGGAGTTCTTTTATATGTAGCTTGGAAATGTGGCAGTAGATGTTAAATTTGCATTGAGATTGAATTCTTAACCTCCTATTTCAAACAAGTTCAGCTTTTTTAAAAAAAAAAGCTGATAGGATAAGATTCATTGGTTTTCTCCCCTTCCTGTTTCCCCTTCTGTTCAATTAAAGCCAAGTCCTCTGAACAGTACAGTAAGATATTGCAACGATGATCAGAGATCAACAAAGTCATTCATAGTCATAGAGTAAGCTGTAGTACAAAAATGTAAAATATGGATTGTTGGAGATCTGCGATTAAAATCCACACTTCTGGAGAAATTCCATGCCAGAAAAGAGTTGTGTTGGACTCAGTGTTAACTGTGTTTCTCTGTCCAAAAGATATATTGCCAGACCCTAGGTTTCTCCAGCGTCGTGTTTAAGCTGGGTACTGTTCTCATTAGCTATGCGCTGACTTGCATCTGCACAAGTGCTGCCTTCAGATTCTGGAAGTATGTAAGCTTAGGGAGAAGTGGTGGGCAGCTTAATATGTTATTGTACCCTGTGTGATGGCTTTGCAAGTCAGAGCCTGTGGCTATTGTCATTAAATTCCAGGTGGTTATCAGGAGTTGAATGTAATGACAGCAAAATATCTAAGCAATTTCCAGCATGGTCACTGGGTGATGATCAAGGTGATCTCTATCCTCATCGCCCACCTCCATCCCTTGCTTCTGAGGCCAATTGTAGCTACAGTGGCTGAGATGAACCAGCTTAGCACGGAATTTGATTACTGTTTAATCAACATAATGTTGAAATATCAAGGATGTTGCTGTTAGAATTTTAAGCAGCATATAAATATTTATGCAGCTGCCTGCATGACTATTCTCAATTTAAATGTTTGAAAACACAGCAGTGGTTGAAATGTTCTTAATTTAAGGATTTCTTTTAGAAAAACCTAATTTGCAATGTGGGATATGAACATTGCCAGTTCAGCCAAGATGTCATCTGCAGGGTAGCATGTTAGAATATTTCTAGTGTTGACCCATCCCATATTTAGATTCTATTTGCTGTTAAATGCACACTACACAGGTGCACTTCAGCTTGTGTATGGGTTTAGCTTTCAAGGCAAGCACTTAACAAGTTATATTCAACTGGGTGGTTATTTGTTCATTACTCTAGTGCCAGTGGCAGTAATATATTTTCGTGCCTAAGTGCTCTCAGGCTTGGTAAATAGCTCAATATTCATATGCCTCATTGTTTTTAATGCCTAATTACACTAAGTATAAAGTAGGAGTATGACTGACTGCTAGGCAGTTTTTTTTGTAGTCCCTGATGCACAATTGTATCACTAAGCTTGCATCCAGTCTATTAATACTAAGCCATTGCAAGGGTAAATTATGCTGATCTAACAGATCTTCCACTGTTAATGTTAAATACTAGCCACACGACATTCATTCTGGTGTACAGCATTGCATTCTAGGTGGTATGTACAAAGCTCCTTGAAACTTACATACTGTGAAAGTAAGAGTGTGAATAAGTGAAGGATTTTTAAAATTAATTGCAAAGTAAACCTGGATATTTTAGTGTAGTACTGAGAAAGCTGTTTCCTAGGAATCATAGGAAAAACATAGCCGCCTGGAAAATAGGAGCCAGAGTAGGCCACTTGGCCCTTTTTTGAACCAGTTCTGCCATTCGGTATGCTGGCTCATCCAACTCTGGCCCCTGTACCTGCTTTCTCCCCATAGCCTTTGATCCCTTTAGCATTAAGAACTATATCTAACTCTATATTTCAGAGAAGGCTGCAGTGGCAAGCAGAAACACGCTTTCAAGATTTTTGGGTAAAGCCTTAAAATATGATAAAGCTCAGAATTGCCTGAACGCTTGTAGTTGAAAGAAATGCAATCACATTGCATTGCTGTACAGTTCTTGTAACGTTTCTAATTTTTATCATCCTTTACAATCCTTTCCTCGTGCTACCATGTGTTGCCCTGGTTCCTATCTCTCCTGGTGCTATACCAGGATAGAACTTTATAAACTTGGTATGAACAACCAGATTTTCTTGCCAAAGCTTCTCAAGTTAGAAATGTGTGAAGGAAGACAGGAAAAAGAACCACATTGCACGTTGAGATAGTAGGAACTGCTGATGCTGGAGAATCAGATATCTAGGTGTAGACCTGGATGAACGCAGCAGGCCAGGCAGCATCCGAGGAGCAGGAAAGCTGACGTTTAGGGCCTGGACCCTTCTTCAGAAATAGGGGAAGGGGACTCTGAAATAACTCTATGGCAGAGGGCGATGATGGAAGGTGGATAAAGGAGCAGATAGGTGGAGAGGAGACGCCAGTAAAGGTGAGTGTAGGTGGAGAGTTGGGATGGGGGTTGGTCAGTCGAGGGAAGACACAGGTCAAAGAGGCTGGGGTGAGGCTGATAGGGGGTGGGGGTTGGTCAGTGTGGTGGGAGGAGCAAAAGGGGTGGTCATGGGTACCCGCATGGGCCCAAGCTATGCCTGTCTCTTTGTAGGGTACGTGGAACAGTCCCTGTCACGCAGCTACACTGGCCCCATCCGCCACCTCTTCCTCCGTTTTATATCAATGACAGTATCGGCACTGCCTCGTGTTCCCACGAGGAGCTTGAACAGTTCATCCACTTTACTAACAGCTTCCACCCCAACCTTAAGTTCACCTGGACCATCTCCAATATCTCCCTCCCCTTCCTGGACTCCTCTGTTTCCATCTCTGGCAACCACCTGAAAACCAATATCTATTTCAAGCCTACTGACTCTCACAGCTACCTAGAATACACCTCCTCTCTCCCACCTTTCTGCAAGAATGCCATCCCCTGTCCCAATTCCTTTGTCTCTGCCGCATCTGCTCCCAAGGTGAGGCATTCCACTCCTGGACATCCCAGATGTCCTTTTTTTTTTTTTTCCAAGGACCACAATTTCCTCTCCACAGTGGTCGAAAACACCGTCGACCGCATCTCTCGCATATCCTGCAATAACGATGAAGACAGAATCCCCCTTGTCCTCACGTACCACCCCACCAACCTCTGGATTCAAAGCATCATCCTCTACCACTTCCACCACCTGCAATCTGACCCCACTACCAAAGACATTTTTCCCTCCCCACCCTTATCTGACTTCCGGAGGGACCGCTCTCTCTGTGACTCCCTCATCCGCTCTACAGTTGCCACTAGCCCTGCCGCCCCTGGCAGTTTTCCCTGCAACCACAGGAAGTGCTACACCTGCCCCAAGAAAACCTTCCATATTAAGCAGAGGTTTACCTGCACATCTGCTAATGTGGTATATTGTATCCGCTGTTCCTGATATGGCCTCCTCTACATCGGGGAAACCAAGTGGAGGCTTGGAGACTGCTTTGTGGAGCACCTACGCTTGGTTTGTGACAAACGATAACACCTCCCCCTCCCACTCCTACTCCCACTCCTTGGACGACATGTCCATCCTGGGCTTCCTGCAGTGCCACAACTATGCCACCCAAAGGTTGCAGGAACAGCAGCTCATATTTCGCTTGGGAACCCTGCAGCCCAGTGGTCTCAATGTGGACTTCACAAACCTCAAAATCTCCTCACCCCCGACCTCATCCCAAAACCAGCCCAGGTTGTGCCAGCCTCCTTGACCTGTCCGTCTTTTCTCCCACCTACCTGGTCCTCCCACCTCACTGACCAACCCCCACCCCCACCTCCTACCAACCAGCCCCATCCCTGCCTCCTTGACCTGTCTGCCTTCCCTCGACTGACCAACCCCCATCCCAACTCCCCACCAACAGTCACCTTTACTGACTCTACCCCCACCTCCTTGACCTGTTTGTCTTCTCTCCACCTATCTACTCTATCCACCTTCCATCATCTCCGCCCGCGTGGGGGGGGGGGGCCGCCATTTCTGAAGGGTCCAGACCCAAAACATCAGCTTTCCTGCTCCACTAATGCTGCCTGGCCTGTGTTCATCCAGCTTTACAGCTTATCTCTCATTGCATGTTGCCTTACTTGGCAACATGCATTAATTAATCAAGTTACTTGGAGCTGGATACTGTGGGCTGAAGAACCGTCCATCAGTCAGATGGACTTGGAAGATGCAAGCAGACTTGGTACAACTTCTCTCAGCAGAAGCATTTTGGAACATGGCAACATACTTATCCATATTGAGTGACATGTATAAATGAGATGGTGAATGCCATACTGTGTCACCTTAAAGACCTTTTCAATGTTCCAGTAATTGAATCGTCCTATTGAAGTATTACTTGCAGCAAAACAGTTGCAGCCCACAACATCTGTATTGCTTGGATTAGGAATCAGCATTAGGAAAATGCATTTCTTGTTGAGCAGGGAGTTCCTAAATTATCTGGTGCAGCTGCAGCAATCAGGCAGCAGCAAAACAACTGAGACTTTGCAAGCTTACTTCCTAGATTTTGTAACCATCCACTCCTGTCTATTGCAAGAAAAAGATGCAACTTATAATTTACTTTCTTAATCATTTGCTGAGGGTAACTTGATCACTTTGACTAAGAATAGTTTCTGCAAATGGTATTTGAAATCTGATTTATACAGGAACTCATTCGATGTGATCTGGAATTTAAATGAAGTTGCTCCAACTGGGAAAGGAAGGCCTTGGCCTGTTCCCTGAAATTTTGCAACTCCCTCCAAGTACACTGCTGTGAGATGCACAAGCAGCTTTTTGATCACTTACCCCAGAGGAATTTGTTTTTCCTTCTGCATCAAAGCATTTAGCTTCCACTTTGCCCTCTGAGAATGTAATATTGCTTACGTATAGGAGCAGGCAGTTGGGACTATTTTATCTTGGGATTGTTTGGCATGGACTGTTTGGACCAAAGGGTCAATTTCCATATTGTATGACTCTGTTGCCGCCTGATTAGGTAGAGCTGTCACTAGCAGTTGTCAGGTGTTTTGGTACAACTGTATTTCTGAATTGTATGTCTTCACTTGAAAATGACCAGGAGTGCAATTTGTCCAAACTAGAAACGAGTCCAGAAAAAACATGTTGAACTACCCAGCAAGAGGGCAAAATATTGGTGATTACAAGCCTGTCGCTGTGGTGAAGCCAATTTAATGTGTTTTAAGTGCCTTGCATAACTTCAGTGATCGGATTAGAGGAGCACACAGTGCAGAAGTCAGCTATTCCTCCAAACCCCCCCCACCAACAGTGCAGATTCTTTGACAGCCATCAAATTAGACCCGCTCCTACCCTTATTTCAACCCCCCCCAAGCCTGCAAGCTTTTTTCTTCAAGGCTTTCCCAATTAAGGTGCATCCTAGATCATCTCTTGCTGCATGAAACACCAATCTCGTTTCAGCTCTGGTTCATTTCCCAGTTGCTTTATGTCCTAGAGTAACCAGTCTTGCTGCCCCAGAAACACATTTGCTTTCTTTAATCTAGCAAACCCATTCGCAGTTTGAACACACATTAAAATTTCCCCACAGTGGCTATGTACGGAAATGTATATTTTGTGTACCTGTCAGCTGCTTTGTTTTTCTGTTGTTAACTTTGTAGCTGTCCTCCTTTATCTTTAGCCCTCCGAATGTTGTGCACAATGGGTAGACTTGGCAGAAGTGGTGGCAGCGATCTGCTCTGTCATCCAGTGACTAATGAGTTGGGCAACATAATTTTCTATCTCCCATGTATAGACTTGCTGTTCATCATTTCTAACTTGCCCTGGTGTTCTGGCTGGGAGTTGAGGTTGGATGTGAGTCTGACCGAATCACTAGTTGTTTGTTGAAGTTTAACAGTTGCAAACAATTCACAATATGAGTATTTATGGACTAACTGCTGCTTTTCCTTTTTTAATAGGGGTTGTGTGAAGATTTGAAGCTATTTCTGCTCTGCGCTGCCTTGCCTGGTCGCCATATTATCAAGAATGCATTTGGAGATCAAGGTGGCTTTAAATTTCATTATCTCCTACCTGTACAACAAATTACCCCGGCGACGTGCAGACCTCTTTGGGGAGGAGCTGGAGCGGTTGCTAAAGCAGAAATATGAGGGCCATTGGTACCCAGAAAAGCCCCTGAAAGGATCTGGTTACAGGTGTGTCCATATTGGAGAAACTGTGGACCCCATCGTTGAGCAGGCCACAAAGAGGAGCGGGTTGGATATTGAAGATATTCGGGCTAATGTTCCTCAAGAGTTGAGCCTCTGGATTGATCCTTTTGAGGTATCCTACCAGATTGGTGAGAAAGGGGCTGTGAAGGTCCTCTACATGGATGACAATGAAAATAGTGCAGAATTGGACAAGGAGATAAAGAGCAGCTTTAACCCAGAGGCCCAGGTTTTCACACCCATCACTGACCAGGGCAACTCTTTGTCCAATTCCCCTTCTCCTTCTTTTGGGAATTCTGTAAGCCCCACCTTCATCCCAAGGTCAACTCAGCCAATCACTTTCACCACTGCAGCCTTTGCTGCCACCAAATTTGGGTCCACCAAGATGAAAACTGGAGGCCGGAGAATGGCTCGCTCTCCCACCAATGGTTTGATGAAGCAGAAGGGGTTGTCCACATCGATGCATTCACTGGTCCTTGGAAGCAACCAGATGCCGCCATCCTCCCTTTCTCCAAATGCCAAGGAATTTGTCTACCCTGGCTCATTGAGCTTGTACTTCGGGAATGAAAACCAGTCATCCTCCGGCCCAGCTCCGTTCCCTAATGCCTTTGAGGTGCCACCAATCTACAATAACAACAACTTGGGTGAGAAGGCCCCATTTGTCGAAGGACTTGACTTGAACTTGAACACCATGCAGTATCCTAACCAGCCATTTCAGCCAGTTGTCTTGGCTAACTAAAATATGTAGTGAAGAATCCTTTCTATACATAGAACTCAAAGAAGGCCAACACTAAGATTAAAGTTGAAGAGCACTTCGGGAACAGTTTAACATTTAACCTCTAAACCCCACTTGCAGTCTCTAAACAGTGTTCACCATCTCCTAAGTTTTCAAATTTTTTTGAAATTTGTTTGTCACATCTATACAATCCATAGGGAAGTTGTGGGTTTTGGAGTAATAGTAATTTGTTTTCTTGTCAAATTCTATATTCCACCCTCCCCAAACTTGGGAGGGAGGGCGGAACAGGGCACCAAAGTTCCTCTTAAAGGAAAAGTGGATGACTGAAATATTGGAATACTCCAAATTTGAGTAAAATAAAGTCACTATTTGTAACTGGCAGTCTTATCCGTTTTTCGCAGTAGTTAGATTTGGGGCATTACCTCACATCTTTGCCAGTGTTTCTGTATTTGAGTTTGCACTGTAGTAACAGCTGTATCGGGGTTGTTAGGAGAACACTCTATTTCCCTTTTTCAAATTATTGCTATAGTGCTACAAGATGGGAAGCCATGGCTGACAATTAAGTTTGGCAGGTTCATGGTAAAGCAGAATTCTGCCAAATAGCATTTAATGCAATTAATGTATGTCTTAACTGGTTCAAACTGGTTGTCCACTGAGTCTTGACATTGCTCCTGTTTGCCCTCACTCCCCCTCCTTCTTTTAAAACTCCAAGTGTTGTCAAAAAGAACACCTCGCTCTGAACTGCAGCAGAACCTGTCATCTTGGTGTTAAAGGGCTTTGAAGTTCTTCGTCCATGCTAATCTCCTCATTTGGATTACTACTGTACTATGGCAACTAGCAAAAAAAATCTTGTGAAGCTGTGGCATGTACTGTGGATCCTGCTATTTGGACAAAATACTTCATTGCATTGTGCTAGCTGGTTTAAAGTTCTACATTGAAGATCTACAGTACTTTGCATCTTACTGAGAACCTTCTATGTCAATATGCTGCAAGTTTAATGAAGTGAGCACTTAACAACAATTGTGCCAGAAGAAGCTGTTTCAGAGATTTTTATGGGGTGTTTGTTTGCATCCTAGATATTGGTGAACTTTTGGAGTATTTTGTTTTTAAAAAACCAACTCATTTCTCATTTTCCAGTTGGGGTGTTTGAGCTATGCTGTTTGTTCCTCTTCCTACTTGTGAAGAGAATGATGCTTCACTTGGTCTATGGATCACTCGCCACCCCCTCCAAAAGAGTCAAATGTTTGGCTAGTGAGGGGAAAGTACCAAACCTCAGGAAGAATTTCTGTTGTGGGTGCTACGAGACATTCACCTCAACTGAGATACGACCGAAATGGCAAATGAGAAAAGATCAAAGACTGCACTGGATTTGAGTAACTGGAACCAGGGAGTGTGTTTTGTGATACTTTATCTGAAGCTGGTCAGGAATTGGGTGCATGAGCCATGTTTTCCATTGAAAAGCCCTGCCTCTCAACTAGTTCTTACTGTGTTCAGCTGTTTATGATGATGTACCAGGTTCACACCATATGTCCGTGTCCAATGCATGAGTGGGATCTAATCCTAGGAAGGATGAGAGTGACCAAATTAGAATTGTATCTTCTTACCATCCTCCCTTCCCAGTTGTCAGCACCTTTTTTTAAATAAATGTTATGTCCTGTACATTGGTTATTTGAGGTGCTGCACTGCTGGAGCATTCCTGTTTCCCACCTTCAGTTGTTCAAATCCAGTATTGACTACTTATGTTATAATGTTCTCATTCTTCTGTCCAATTTAAATGACAATCCTAGGACCCCTGCTCCTTCAGCCTATAAGGAATAGTGGAAAATGTCTGGGGTCATTGTTTTGCATATGGTCTGAACCTAACACTCCACTGGAAAAGTTGAGTTCAAGTGAGTTTGCAGTCCTTGTTGCAAGCATTGCAATCGAATGTCCTTCAGTCATATGCACAACTCCCAAGAAACTGACCCCCTTCAGAAGGTTTGTCCTGAATTTGCCAGTTAGAGCATTTCCAATGTCTGTGGTGATGGCTTGCTACAGCCTGGATTTCACAAACCCCTCAGCAGCACTTCAACTAGGTCACAGCTAATCCTGTAACTGAAGTGTCACATGGTGTTGCTATGGGGAGGTTGGGGAATGTCAGGGCTGGGGACTTGCCACACTTGTAGTGAATGTTGAGGGAACTCCAGAGGCATCTGTAGCTGCATGTGCTGTATACAGCATTCTATCCAGAACCCTTTGTGTTCCTCTATTGTAAGATCTAATGCTTGTTCAGTCACTGTTAAAACATTACCACATGTTCAGCAGTGTTTACTACCTTCCTACAATTTACAGCAACAAAGAATACTTAAGATTCAAGCGTTGTCCTTGAAACACAAGCAATATTTAAATTGTCCGGAGTGACCAGCTTGGTTCATCGGTTCCAGAAATGAGCAGCAATGAGATCAGTTTGCTAAATATTTTATCCCAATGCTTTGGAGCATTGCTGTCTAAATTTTTGCTGCAGTTGTAATTAAAAGTTTTTGGTTAGAATAGTTGATTAGTTGATCCTAATGGGGGGAAAAAAATCTGGGTTTTGGCATAACAGCAAATATTTATAAATGTATTGTGAATCTAAGCAGGAGACCTCGAACTGTTTACAACCTGAGAGGTACTAGGCATGCTCCATTCACTAAGAATATTCTGGACCTCAAAATAGCTCTTGACTGCTTGCTGTAACCCCTCTTAAACAACTGACTGAACTGCTAAGCTTATTTCAAACAAAAGGATTCACTTTAAATTTAGCGAACATGTCTAGAACAGCTGTGGTAAATTGTTTCAAGGCAGGTGAAGTTCTGAGTTGGACTTTGGTATTTGCAAGCCAGTTTTTCACACTACATTCTGATGTTACTGAAGCAGGGAAGTTGGGAGAGACTTGTCGGCCTGAGCCAGGTTCATTCAGCTTGCTGTTCTTTAAATCACTTATTGCAAACTATTCTTTTGGCAAAGGTAGCAATCTGCTCAGAGACCTTTTTCTAGTATTGCTGTGCTAGAGGCTATTAGAGAGAATACAAATGTCTTCTCTGATTTATTTCCCCTTCTTCCCCTGTGGGAGTTGTGCAGGGTTTTATATCTCAACCAAACAGTGCTGCTGAACTGGGAGGAATAGTTGGGTCCAATGTTAATTTTCTTTCAGAGGCTGTAACCTATACCATTGTATTACATTTCAGGCAGGATTATAGCCTTTTTGGGGTAAGGGGTAAGAAACATTAAACTACCTGTGTCACTCTGAAACAAGAGCAGATAACCTTGAACTCCTCGATCTTTTGCTTATGACACACTTGCTGATGTATTCTAGAATCGAGTGCTAGCATCCCTGGAGTTACTTTCCCTTATTACTTTGAGGAAATTTCCTACCATTCCAGTCTGTTAGTGGTGAAATGGAGGTCTTTGGCATTTGGCTCTTTCTTGGGCCTCTGGTGAAGTTTTCTATGCTGATGATCTGTACCCAGGACCTGAGTTAGTGAGGGTGCCGGTGCCTGCCCCACCCCTGTTGCTCAGCTATGGGTGGGCAAGCAAGCCAACCTTGCTAGTGGTCCTAGCTTTAACGTTACTGGGAATACTGATTGCTGAACCATCAACGGCTCTGCTGCTTCAACCTGGCTTGTGTTCTATAGTGTGGAATCCTTTCCCTAAACACTGAAATGAAAGCAGGCACTTTTTTAAAAAAAACAACTCACTGTGGGTACTGCGCAGAAACATGAAAGGTCAGACTACATGCTTTCTTTTAAAGTTCTTATGGTCTTGAATTGTAGTGACAGTCCTAAATTTATTGAGCCTTTTTATATGCACTTAATGAACAAGAATAAGTCCACTGATAGAATAAAGGGATCAAGGATGGATCGGTAAATTGAATATGGTCTAATCCATTTGATTACTGTCCCAACAATTCCATAAGAAGTGATGCATCCTGAGCTTAGCAACTGCAGTTAAATGTACCCATATTTAGACTGAACCCATTGCTATAGTAACTTTACCTAATGATACTGTGTAGGATGCAGCATTAATGGACCTTTTTAAGCTGATGTGGTAGCACTGAACCTGTCCCTGTAGTTGCCAGGTTTTCTTCTCCCCTCATTCCTTTTGTTCCAATCTGAGCAGTATTAATAGTTAGCAAACCTATACTGGTGGAATTGCAAATTGGAGTTGGTATCCACTGATCATCTCTTACATTCTCTTTTACTCCTTTCCAAACTGTTCTCCCTGCGCTCCCCATCCCCCCCCACAACTACTGCCACCACCCTCCCTCCCAGCAAGAGCAAAGTGGCTTGCTGGCCTCATCACCCTGAACTGTTGGAGTGCAATATGTGAGCAGCAATGCTACCATACCTATATCTTGTGGCAATGATTTAGCAATTGTGTAAGTTTATAAACAAGGGTTGCATTAAACACTAATCTGGTCATAGGTTTCTGCATTTTATAAACAAGATTATATTGCTATCTTTAATGAAGTACTGTTCACTCTGCTTTTTTTAAACCCTTTGCGGGTGAATGGTGTGCTATGTTGGGGGCAGGGGAGGTTTGGAGAAGCTGCAGTGAGAATTGGTGATGGGTAAAGAAAAGGACCATTGCAAATTTTGCTGTTCAGTTCTTCCAAGAACACTTTTTGAATTCTTGGCGTTCTAAATCAGAACAATGTCTACATTGCATATTCATGTTCAATGAGCATTTGGACTCCTCCATGCTCCTGTCGTGTGGAAGGATGCTGTAATACCCAGGTAAACACCCAGGAGGGCTGGCAAAAGGCAAGTAATGTTGGGAAGTAGGTGAGGTGCATCATGAATTCACTGTTTGCTGAGTAGAATGAGGCAACCCTAATTTGCTAGGCGCAAAGTGTTTTCAGTTGGGTTAAGATGATGGCAGCATAGCTGTTTCACCATCCCAGAGGAGGCAGGTTTGACATGTAAACCTGAGGTCTTCTGACCAGATCTTGCAGCTTAACAGGGGTAAGCAGCACTGCAGTTTGTGATCAACTGCCCCCCCACCTCCATGTTTGCAGTTTTCAAATGTGATAATCCCCACTTTTTCGGAACCTGTATCTTAGATTTCATGACTAGAGGGCAGAGAAAATCCATTAACGAGTGCTGTTACAACTAAGTCTTTGACTCATGTGGCAATGATGGTGAGTTTGTAATCACTTGGAGCTAGTGAAACTGTGTGCTACACCAGTTATGATGTCTACTGAGTTTTCTGACTTGAAAAAGAATAAAATGTTCAAGGGAGGGGGATGTGTGGAAACTTGGAGATGCATAATAGCCTAGTTTCTAAATAACTACTCGGCATCCCTATTTCATGAGGTTTGAGGGGGGAGGATGAGAGAAACTGTTAGTTTTTTAACCCCTTCCTTCCCCCCCTCCCTAAGTGTTCTTCATTGATGTATTATACAGATGTTAGCTTTCTTTACTTGAACATTAAAAACACTGCTTGGTTTTATTTTTATTTTTAATGGATTTGGCACTAACTGATCGAAATCTTAAGTTTCCTTTTTTTCCTTTGGTTTCCTTTTGCTTGAATGATTTAAGATGTTTGTAAAGGTTAAGAGTATATATTTCTAATGTACATTGTAATTTCATTTCAGATTTCATATGCAACAAATTATTTTTTCAAAAAAATTGAAAACCAAGAGATATTGACATTGTATGCTTCAGAAAAAGACAAAACGATGGCAGGATTTTTTCAAATTATGTACATTTTACTTTCTCAAAAGGAATGGTTATTTTCTGTTAAGGAAAGCGGATGCAAATAATTCCTTTATTGTAGACTGAATAATATCCCAATTTTCTACTTTGGAACATTGTGCAATACTTGCTTGATGCTAAAATGTTTTTTGCAGATTTGTTGTAGGTGAGGTCAGAGCTGTATAGTTTATAATGTTCCGGATCTTTTTTAAGTTTGTATTAAAAGCATGAAAATTGGAGCTGCTTGTGTGTATACATTTTTTGTTAATTTTCAGATTAAATTGGACACCTTCAAGCAATTAACTAGCACCTAAGCGGGAAGGTTTATGCTTGCTATATTTGTGAAAATTTCAACAAAACTGAAGTTTTAAAACTTGATGCTGCCCCCTATCGGATATGGTTCCGTAGAGCAGCATAATATGTAGCTTGGGTGTTTCCCAGTCCTAGCCATAATACATTTGGAAGGTGCCTGATAGGTGCAGGCATCTCCCTCAAATGAAACGAAACACTTTCATTTCTGATTTAGCACGCACTGGTTGCTTTCAATTCATTTTGTAATTAGTGACAAATGGGTAGAAGATACTTGGGTGCATAATAATTTGCATGAATAGTGTATTTTTATGTAGCTAAGCATGTCAACACTTTTAGCATTATCAATCGAAGACAGAGTTGCTGAAGGAATGAAATGGACCATAACCAAAGGCATGGTCAACAAGGTAGGTTTTACAAAGCCTCTTAGAGGAGAGAGGAAGAGGTTTTAGGGAGAGAATACCAGATTTTATAGCCAAAGTAGTTGAAAACACAGCTACCAGTGGTAGAATAGTTAGAGCTGGGCAATGTTCAAGATGTCAGAATTGGCCAAGGGGCAACACTAGACTAGCAAGCATCTCCTACTTACAACAACAACTGAAGCAAGCAAGTGTAGTCTCTTGCCAATTTCAGCTCTAAAACCCTGGCCTGTTTGCCAAAAAGAATGTTGGCTGCAAAGGAGCAAAGTTATTTCCAGTTTTGATTCAAATGTTTGCTGTTGACTGCTTTTGTTGCCATGACTTAGGAATGGTATGTCTAAGGGGTTTTCAGTCAGCCTGGTGTCTTACACCTGCAACAACCCATCAACAGTATTGAGAAATGCATTAAGGAGATGTTACTGATAAATTCTCATTCCAGTCTGTTCAGATTTTTTTTGCTGTAGTGGATTGGCTCAATTCGTGTCTCTTGATGGTCACAACTTGCAAATTCAAGCCCCAAAAAGGTGCTGATCTAAAAGTAGCCAGAAAAATACTGAAAGCAAAGATGTGTTCAAGCTGAAAAATTTGGAGAGACATCTTTCAGATTTCTTCAGTATTTTTAATGGCTTAGTGTTTTATTTAACCATTTGTGAAATGTGGTCACAGGCAGAGCCAGCATTCCTAGTTGTCCTTGAGCTCAGTGACAACTAGGCCATTTCACAGGGCAATGAACTGTATTGCTGTGATTACTTGTAGGTCAGACCAATTAAGGGGGTCAAATTTCCTTCCCTGGAAAGACACTAGTAAGCCAGAGTTTCACAGCCACCATTACCAAGCCTAGCTTCCAATTCCAGATATAGATATTTTCTAATTAGCCTGTTCAGAAGTGCTATTACACTCTGCAGCTGGAACATGACCCTGGGTTCCCTGGTACTACCTCTGGAACTCTACTACTGCACCACAAGGACCCCTAATTCCCAGAACTAGAATCAAACTTTTAATTTCATCCAGCTGCCGTGGTAGGATTTCAACCAGTATCCACAGCAATAGCATGGGCCTCAAGTTACTAGTCTAGTCCACTATGCCTCAGTCTTAGCTGTGTGATCCATGAGCTGGCAGGCTGTGGCTTGAAAATTTTCCTCAAACAGGAGTATAAATATCTCAAGTGATGCCCCAATACATTTACTGAGGGGGTACAGTACTAACAGGTAATCCTTCATTTGAAACATCCAAATGAGGCTTCACCTGCAATAGTATTTCAAAGAGCAAGGGACTTATCTGCTGTCCTGACTACTATTTATCCTATCAACCAACATTACTAAAACCAATTATCTTAATATTATCCTCCACTGGGAAAACAGCAGAAAATTTGTATACAGTGACTAAACTGAGTTGTTTTTTAAACTGGCTGTAAATTGACTTGGAATGGCCTGGAGTTGTGATAGCTGAGGTGTAAGTGAGACCACAAAAGTGTAACTCATACCAAGTGCCTTGCTGCAGCCACTGATCCACGTTCCACCCTGTGGTGAATCTTGTAATTCTTCCATTACATAGAAAATGGATGTACGAAAGCAATAACTCTCTCCATGAGACCACACTTGAGAAGGATTTGATCCCTTTGAGATGGGGTGAAGGCTGTGTCTTAAGGGGAGGTTTTTACTGGGAAAAGGGACTTTGATAAACAACATGCCTCTTTATAGCAGACTTCACTTCCAAGCCATTATTTCTCTAGTAATGAAAAAATTTGTTCTGTGATGTGACTGTAGGCTTGAGATTTTTCATTGTTTAAACTGTTCTTTCACCTCCCAGAACTCTGATTTCAATTAGGAGAAAAATCTTTTGCAGACAAGGCAACTTAACAAGGGAGAGCTATAGTTCTACATTTTCATGTGGAAATTTAAGGGCATTCAGTTTTTCTACTTGAATTATTGGCAAGCATCCTGTTTGGAGGTTGGCCTTATCTGGCTGTCTGGAGAGAGCAGTTTGAACAATTACTGATTACAATTTTTTTCTGCTTTAGTAACACCAATTAATGCTGTAATGAAACATTTCTCCAGAGGCCAAGACTACTCTGGGCATTTGATGGGGGTTGGGTGAAATTTTGACTTGATTCTTAATGGACACCAATTCATTGTAAACAATTCAAGAACTACTTGTGATGTATATCAAACCCTGGCAGTTTGTGCTGAGTATTTCCACTTTACTTTGAGTGTAGGTCCTTTATCCAGCAGGATTCTGGTGGTGCAGTATCTCCTCCCTCAGCAAGAGGAAGTCTTTTGTTCAATCTGTGCTGTCATGTAAAATTTGCCAAACGATCAAGTGTCACCAGTTATCTTTTGTGATCACAGAGCATTTTGTACACTATTACAAACTTGTAAACCATTTCAAATTTAATACTTCAAGATCTGAAACCCAATGGGGGCAGACCTGTGCTACAGGATTGCTGTGGTTGTGTATATGAATGTTGCATTCATATAGGGTCTTCAATGAGTTCATGATGCTCCAAAGTGCTTTGTAATCAATAAACTTGCACCAAAACAGTTCCCACCATCAGCAATGGAATTGTGATCAATTAATCTCTGGCACCTCTGGGATGAATATTGATCCAGACACTGCTCATCTTGTTCATGAAAGTATCTGCTGTTTTTCAAAATGATGTCTTGGGATCTTCTACATTTTCACTTTGGTTTAATGCCTCATTCACAAGACAAATTAATATTCTATCGTGAATGGGTGCTATTGTCAGCAGTGGAAATAATGAGACTTTGCCTTTTAAATTTAACTTGGCCATTTTGTAATGGGTCTCTAGTTACACTGTGCTCTTTCAGATAAATGATGCTATTGAGTCTGTTCTGAAGACATTACCAGTCATATCATGGTTTGGTAAATTGCCAAACTGTAAGCCATCACCGTGGGATGGTGCTGTTGTGCATCATTTGGGACTGGTTCACAGTAGGAAATGACTGCCAGATTTCACTAGGAATTGCTGGCTATCTCAAACACTTTCAATAGTATACCTTTTTCTTCAAAAGAAAAATTTAAGAAATGGTGGGAGTTTGAGATGGGCTGCCCCAGAGAAATGATGTGGACCTGCTTTAACGTTTAACACCCTCCATACCCCAGCAAAAGGCAGGCAGTGCCAGAGGAACTGAGTGAGCATGAGGGAGATAGAGGGTCTGAGTCTTTGGAGATATTTAAGAAACAAGCAGAGATCGTAGACCCCCCTGCACCATCACCGGGCTGATAGGCAGAGTAGGCTGCAGGGGAAGCTAGAGAATAACCTGGAAGAACCAATTACCCTGCTAAAGGGCATGTTAACCATTACGGTGAGGGGATTGGAGTACAGCAGTAACAGTCATACTGTTATCTGGACTGTTGGTCAGAGCACATCTGGAATATTATGTACACCTTTTGGTCTCTGTCCTTTTAAGGAAGGATGTACTGACAGAGGTGGTGCTCCAGTGAGGGTTCACTGGGATGGGAAACTAGAGGCCACATGTTTAAAGTGAGAGGGGAAAGATTTTAAAAAGGACTGGAGTAACTTTTTCACAGGGTGGTGTGTAGCGAATGAGCTGTCAGAGCAAGTGGTAGAGGCCAGCTGGGCTAGTTTAATCTATAATATTTTGTTAATTGCATGAATCATCATACTCCTAAAGAATTTGAGTCCTACAGCATGAAAACAGATCCTACGGTCCAACTTGTCCATGCTCATCAAGCTCCCCAAACTGAACCAGTCCCACTTGTCTGACACATCCCTCTCGATCTTTCCAAATGTCTTTTAAATATTGTAACTACCTGCATGCACCACTTTCCCTGGCAGTGCATTCCACCGAATGAATAATCGTGTCTTGAAAAGGTCGTGCAGTAGTGATGTCATGAGAACAGCATAACCAAAGGTTCAGGTTAATGACGTGGGAGTAAAGGTCCAAATTCTACGCTCCTAGTTGAAGGAATTAAAGTCACTTTTTCAGTCTGGATTTGAAAGCTCGTCTCAGCAATGGTGACCATGCTGGCATTGTCGTTTGATGTAATCTGCATCAGTAATATCCCTTAGGAAATGAAATCTGCTGGCTTTACCCTATCTAGCCTACTTCAGGTCCAGGCCGTGTGCTTGACTCAGTCGCAGAGTTCAAGGACAATTCTGGATAGCAACAGATACTAGACTTGCCAATGATGCCCACAAATTTTGTACCTGACCGGTTTTGAGTGTGGGGGAGTTTTATGTGGTTTAATGGTTTGTGAGGTGAGCTTTAAAAAGAGCAAAGTCATGACATAATCAATTAACACTGGAGTTGTGCCTCAGCTATGTCTCATTCTGGGCACCACTCATTAGACCCTTTGGTCCAACTTGTCCATGCTGACCAATTATTCTACATTAATTCCATTTGGCCGACATCCTCCTTAAACCCTTCCTATTCATGTACCCATCCAGATGCCTTTTGAATGTTGTCATTGTACCAGCCTCCATCACTTCCTCTGGCAGCTCATTCCATACACACACCACCCTCTGCGTGAAAAAGTTGCCCCTCAAGTCGCTTTTAGATTTTTCCCCTCTCACCGTAAACCTATGCCATCTAGTTTTGGACTTGGGTACCCTGGGGAAAAGACCTTGGCTATTCACCCTATCCATGCCCATCTTCATTTTGTAAACCACCATAAGGTCACCTCTCTACCTCTGACGCTTCAGGGAAAATAGCTCTAGCCTATTCAGCCTCTCCCTATAGCTCAAACTCTCTGACCCTGGCAATAGCCTTGTAAATCTTTCCTGCACCCTTTCAAGTTTCACAACATCCTTCCTATAGCAGGGAGATCAGAAGGAGATCTTTGCCCATGCTTCAGACAAGATTCACTAAAATGGTACCAGGCCTGAGAATGATTCCATTCCATGGAGAGACTAGTGAAAATGATTGTTTTCTTCAGAGCAGAGAGAAGGCCCGGGGTGGAATTTAATAGGTGCACTTGAAATTGATTGGGTTTTGATTCAAAGACCGGTTACATCCAGTGACCAGTGGGTCAGTAACTGGAAAACAGAACTAGAGCCTAAAGAAGCTAAGGTGGAGATGGGCTTTTTTTCATGTAGCGATTGGAAGTGCATTGCCAGGAATGGTGATGGAAGCCTATACAATAGTAATTTCTGGAAACAAGTTGGATAAAGGAAATAAAGGTATTGGGGAAAGAGGCAGAGAATTGGGTAGCTCTTTCAAAGTGCTCATACTAATATGCCAAATGGTTGCCCTCTGTGATATATCTCTCATAATATGTTCTGGGATCAAACGGGAGGGTGTCTTGGGCTGCTAATGTGGAATGGCAGAAGCTCAGGTAGCTAGATATTCACCCTTTACATCAGACTAACACAAACAGTACAGGGTTCAATCCCTGTTTTGGTTGAGATAAACTCAAGGCCTGCCCATCTTTATGCTGAAAAATCAGGGAACATTGCCAAGGCTCGGCAAATAATTGTCAAGAACCTTCAAGCAAAGAACTCGAAGAATAGCATGTACTAAGATAGGATTGAGTTATGAAACCCCAGTAAAAGATTCTTTAGGTAAGAGTGATCATAAAGTGAGAATTCCCATTCTGTTTGAGGATGAGGACTTTGTAAATCACAAAGAGTAACACCGTGTTCAAGACAGGAGGCACACACTGCAGGAAGTAGTGTCATTGGGCATACGTTAGGGATTTGCCAAAAAGCATAGAAAAACAGGCTTGTATTTAAAAACAATGAGACTGCAGAATGCTGTGACACGGGAAATCTGGGTGTCCTCATGTGGAAGTGGTGGATATGGCACAGCTACATCGTTTAAAAGACGCTTACATAAGTAAATAGGAAAGGTTTGGAGGGATATGGGCCGGAAGCAGGCAGGTGGGACTAGTTTAGTTTGAGGTTATGTTTTGCGTGTACTGGTTGGACAGAAGGGTCTGTTCCTGTGTTATATGACTCTGAATCGAAAAAGGATGGAGATACAGCAAGTAATTAGGAAGGTGCATGGACTCTTGGGCTTTGTTGCAAGGGGAAGGAATATAAAAGTTGGGAAGTCTTGTTAACAACTGTACTGGGCATTGATCAGACTGCAGTTGGTTTGTGCATAGAATTTTGATCTTATTTAAAGACGCAAGTAGTTCCATTAATGGTGTCGGAGAAATGCTGGACTATTGGTACTGATACTGCACTAGTAATCTAGAGGCCTAGACTGATGCTCTAAAGACCATGGGTTCAAATCCCTCAATGTGGTGGCTGACAGTTTAAATCACATAATAATTCTGAAATTGGCCTCAGTTGTGGTGACCATTATTAACGTAAAAACTCAACTGGTTCACTCCAGGGAGGGAAATCTGCTCTCCTTAGTCTGGCCTACGTGTGATTCCAGACCCATAGCAATGGGAATGACTTTTAATTACCCTCTGATATAGCTGATTTAAGTTTGTGGGCAGCCTTGCCTATGACGCTATCAAAGAATTAAAAACAAAATATTCAAACCAAAGCTCACTTTGGACATAAAAGCCCCTGGATCAGATTTCAGTCACCCTTACCATCTCCAGCTAGCCACAGCTAGGGAAGGTTTTCAGTTAAATATTATTTGGCTCACAATTCCTCTGATGAATTCACAATCAAGCAGCACAATGGGTTAGCTTGTGGTGTCTGGTACCAGTATTGCTATGGCGGTGAATTGCAGGCTATTTTCTGAAGATGAGTGGGGACATTGTGGGATCCTGGCCAACGTTTATTTTTCAACCAGCACGAGCACAACAACCTCATCAACTACTTCACTGCTGTTTTACTGCACCATGGATGAGCACAAGTATTAGTTTATAAGGGTTTCCCAGTGGAGGAAAGATAAGTCTTTGCATTATCTCAAATGGAGAGTCAGTGAGGCACTCTGCACTAATAATGTAGTTGTGTTCTCTCATTGGGTACCTAGCCACTTCCCTTCGGAAGCCACAATTGAATCTGCCTAACCCGTTAAAAACCAAAAGATGCCGTAAATCAGAAACAAAAACAAATTGCTGGAAAAACTCAGCAGGCCTGGCAGCATCTGTGGAGAGAAATCGGAGTCACTCGACCTGAAATGTTAACTGTGATTTCTCTCCACAGATGCTCCCAGACCTGCTGAGCTTTTCTGGCAATTTGTTTTTTGTTTCTGCCTAACTCCTTGCTTGCTGAGTAAAGATGATTTTTCCTCATGTTGGCTCAAGCTTTTTTTCGATCGTGTTAAATCTGTGTTTTCAGATTCCCGAATGCTCAGTAATGGGAACAGTTTCTCTCTTTACGCCCTATTCAGACCTCTCATAATTCTGAATCAAGTCTCCTCTCAGCTGTCTCCATGGACAGTGGAGTCCCTTATGCCAGAGTCTAAAACCATTCTGGTAAACCTTTCCTGGTCTGTAAAAGCTTTCACATGTTTCTGAACTGTGGAGCTCAAAAGTTGTGGCTGAAATAACGTTTGATGAACTTTTCACGTGTAACTTCCTTCTACTCAATTTATAAAGCTCAAGATTCTGTAGGCCTTTTTAGCCACTTGATCAAATCACCCCCAGCATCTTCACGTACATAAATCTCCTCAAGGCAGGGACAGGAATCACAGGATCAATACTGAGTCTGGTGTGGGCCTCAGCTCAGCAGGCCTCACCCCCCAACCGCCTCAGGCCTGTTACTGAGCTGTTTGATGTGCCCCTCCTTACTGGTCCCCTACTCCTCCATCCTGTGGCCCTGTTGTAAATTATTATTTATATCATAGCTCTCCTCAGCTGAGGCTGCGTCTGCACGTTCCAAAGGCCCTGGAGAGCTGGTTCCCGCTGGACCACGTCCTGCAACAAAAACAAAAGTTGCTATGAGAAAGAGTCAAACAACATCTACAGAGAAGGAGAACCCTGCTTCAGGTTCATGATCTTTCACCAGAAGTCCAAGATTTGACCATCTTTAAGCAAGTGTGGAGCCAAGGCTATTCGTTGAGGTGAGCACAAATTTTTTTTTTTATTCTTTCACAAGGTGTGGGCATTGCTGGCTGTGCCAGCATCTTTTGCCTGTCCCTAGTTGCCCCTTGAGAGGGTGGTGGTGAGCTGCCTGCATCGGTCCATGTGCTGTAGGTTGACCCACGATGTCATCAGGGAAGGAGTTCTGGGATTTTAGCTCAATGACAGTGAAAGAACGGTGATATATTTCCAAAAAGTGCCTTGGAGTGAAGCCTGTAGGTGGTAGTGTCCCCATGTATCTGCTGCCCTTGTCCTTCTGGATGGTGGAGGTTGTGTGTTTGGAAAGTGCTGTCTAAGGACCCTTGGTGAGTTGGTGCAGTGCATCTTGTAGAGAGGGTGATGGAGAGAACGGCAACACTTGCTCACTGGGAGATTTTTTTTTAGATTTATTTAATATTGCCACTTGCACCACATTCTGGTGCCATCTTGGGTTACAGAATAAATTACTGTATAAATTGTAAAATACTGAATAAATTGACTAAAACTGAAACAGCTTCAAAAGTTCAACTTATCCGCTCCGTTCCTCCAGTCACTGCCATCTGGCAATGCCCCCCTGAGGTCCTGGCGATGTGCTCCTTTCCTGTCGCCAGCAGTACTACCGCTTCCACATCCTCCACCTCTGGGCTAGAGACAGTCACACAACGTGGGACATGTACCTCCTCCCACACTGAACATTTGACTGATGGGGTCCCGGCTCGTCTTCTGCTGCTGCCATCCAAGATGGAGCTTGCACAGAGATACACAGGAGGGCCCCAGCCTCCCACAGCAGGACGCCCCAGGGCAATTCGAAACAAAAACAAACGTTACCGAGCTGGAAAGATAACGATGGAGCCATGTGGATGTGACAGAACTTGCCACGTGAGCCACCGATCCCCGTGCTCAGGAGCGGAGAATCTCCGTACTCAGTAGGCCGAGAATTGGGTTTGGCTGCCAGCTTGTTCCCCAGGGTCAAAGCCCAGTTGGGCATGAGGTAGTGGACCCAATATGAGAGAAGTCACTAACTTCACGTGAAATGCAGCAGGAGACAGACATGAGAGATCATGGAGGCAGTGTTGAGTTGTCAGGATGGGACCAAATCTTCTGACCTGGCTCAGGGACCCCATTTCCAACCAAGATCAGACAAAACATTAACCTTCCTACTGACAGTCTGACTCGCAACAGGCTCCATCTCAGATTGATCGATCTATCTATTAATTGTCACGTGTATTTGTTACAAATTCCGTGAAATGTGTTGTACAATGTTGCCACACTCCAGCGCCATCATGAAACAGCAGAAATAAACCAGACATAGAGTATAAACGTAGAAAAATAAAGTTAAATGTTCAACATTACAGTCCTTCCTTAATGTTTTATCCAGCCTGATGCTGGGACCACCATCAGCATGAAGCAGTCAGCCAGTCTCGAGTCCCTTTGCTGCATCGCTGCCCAGAAACAGGATGCCATTCTTTGGTGCCATCTTGCCTGTCCCGATGACACTACTTACGTGAGACCACGCTGGGCCAATCTCTACAATTTAACTTTTATTGAAAGATCTCCTACACCAGGCACTGGGCCTAAACCCATCTCCTTCTGTCACAACCGACAGGAGATTCCCTCCTCTTCGCAGACCCCACCAGCTGTCTAAGGTGTGAGGATATAAGGTGCCAAGTAAGTGGGTGAGAGCAAGCGTGTAAGGTGGGTAGTTGAAGGCGGAATGGTGGCCGCTGTGGAAAGGAAGGATTCCAGGTGGGAAAGTGACCTGCTACACCTTCCTCAGTGGTTGAAGGGTTAGTATGGGAGTCGGACGAGAGAGCGTAGTGGATGAGGGAGTGACGGGATTGGGCATCAAGCAGAGACAGGGTAGAATAGGTCAGGTTGGGTCAGGGGGCCGTGCAGGCAGGAGTCCTGATAGGCGTGTGGGTGGGGAGAAGATGGGGTATGTTCATATATTGGTGGGGTGTGGGTGTGGGGTGGATATTGTGCAGGTGTCAGGGAGAGGGTAGGGCTGGAGTGTGGTTGATTACATATCTGGCCGAATCAGGGAACGGGTGAGAGTCAGGTTTTGGAGGGGGAGTGTCAGGTGTTCAGGGACGGAGCAGGTATTGGGGTGGATTGATGGTCAGATGTTCAGGAGGGACATTAGTGTGAGTGACTGGGTGCAGTGGGATCAGTTTCATCGTTAGTGAGGATTCAGAGTAATAGGTAACCAGGATAACTGTCCCGGTCTGTAAATCGGGAGTCTCTGACTCAGAGTTGAGGACTTTTTTTGGATGGGTTCAGATGTCAGGTATGCAGGCATTGGAAGTTTAAATTCCAGGATAATGACTGCATTGATTGTGGAAATTATCCATGTCGATAGATCCTTGCATCCACCACTTACTAATTTAGGATCCAGATTACATTTACACACCCTGTTCCCAAATTCCTACTTCTGAACATCCAATCCAGCTTGCAATATTGACATTGACATGGACTCTTTCAGAGACAGGATGTAGAATTGCCACCTCTAGAAGAGGGTGATCATGTGACTACTTCTTACCAGCCACCCCTCTTCCCACTGGTCATCAACATGTCCATTGTAATGGTGTCCAGGACTCCCCTTGGTAGTCGGTGAGACTCTTCATTTGATAGTTGGATGATTGTTGCTTCTTGGTCTTTTCCTGCTCTTCAAAGACATTTTCCTTACTCATAAAACAAGGGCGTTGAAAGATGACTTTTACAAATTCCCTGAGGAATTCTCTCCTGGATTTTAATCACTCCATGCACACAAGAAATTAAGCTTCAATTCGTGGGAGACTTGAGGATAATAATGGAAGGGTGGCGACTCTATTGTGAAGCAATTCCACAATCTCTCAGCCCTCGGTATAAACACATTTACTGTGTTCTCTGTTCCAAATTTCTTCCCTTAATCCCAAGACCCTAACTTAACTCCATGAGTGGCTGTAAAAGACACCATGGGCCTATTGGAAAAGCAGCAAGTGGACTTGACTGGTAGAGTGACCAGTGTTCATCAGTTAATTTATCTTGTCACAGTTTCAGGACCTTTACTACCAACTTATGGAGAAATCTACTGGAACCACTGGGTCAGTCCATGCACTGCACAACGAGGAGGAGGCAGACCAGGACTTAACAATAAGCATTAGATTCTGCTCAAGATGGTGGCAGAGTAGCAGCACTGTGTTAGCTCGTTCACTTTGGTCTGCTTTACTTTTCTTTTTACTTTTGCTTTCTTTCGTTCCCCTGATGTTTAAGAATCTTTTGCTTCAGCGAGGCATTGGTGACAGGTCATGCCCGAGCATGTTCTGGGATCCAGCGATCGGATGCTGCAAGTGAGCCCTGCCTGAGGCTGTTCCAGGACCTGGTTGTGGCACAGGGTTCTTATAGAGTTGGAGATGGTAGCATTAGTGCCAGCAAGCATTCAGTTTGTCCCGAGATGCCAGGCTGGGGCTTGGCCTGGGTGCCTGCATGGAAATAACACTTTAAGACTTTAATATCTGCATGCTTCTCATTCCTTCTGACTTTTTGTTTCCTTTATTTCTGTTTTTTTTTTCTCCGCATTCTGGTTTTGTAATCAAGTGTGTAACCAAGATGGTGCTGAAGAGTGGGTGACTTTTGTTCTAGTGGCGGAGGAGAAGGGGTCTTGTGCCTGGCCACTAGGCCCATGGACCACAGCAGAGCACTTAATAAGAACTGTGAAGTTGGACACTTCCTTTATTTCTTCATTTTCCTGCCTTTATATTTCTAGATTTTGGTTTATTTTTCTGTGTTTCAAGATGGTGCCGTAGAGCGGTGACGCTATTTTTCGCTGTATCTATAACAAGCTACCAATGACAATAAATAAATCAATCAATTTTTACAGCAAACAGAATCTGTTTAGTCTTCATGCTATTTAAACAGTGCATCACAGCACGCAGTTTACAGAATTTATTTAAACAATGCAAACCGTCTGTAGCATTTAATTAGAAATCCCTTCCTCTGAACGTCCAATCCAGCTTGCAATAGTGACATTGACATGGACTCTTTCAGAGACAGGATGTAGAATTGCCACCTCTGGAAGTGGGTGATCATGTGACTACTTCTTCCCAGCCAGCCCTCTTCCCACTGGTCATCAACATGTCTACTACAGCGCACTACAGCAAACAGTGTAGAATCTACTTAAGTAGTGCGCAACAGGCAAGTCTATAAAATTTATCTAAACGGAGTACTGTAACAAACAGACTACAGACCCTACTTAAATAGTGTACAACAGGAAAGACTGCAGAATCTAAATAAACAGCACACTACAGAAAACAGTCTGTGTTTCCTACTTAAATAATACATAACAGGACCTGGTTGTGGCACAGGGTTGTTATCGAATTGGACGTGGTGGGGATTTGGGGAGGCGATGGCCTAGCGGTGTTATCGCTGGACTGTTAATCCAGAGACCCAGCTAATGTTCTGGGGACCCAGGTTCGAATCTTGCTGTGGCAGATGGTGGAATTTGAATTAAAAGCAAAAAGAATCTGAAAGTCTAATATTGACCATGATTCCATCATTGATTATTGAAAAAACCCATCTGGTTCAATAATGCCCTTTAGGGAAGGAAACTGCCATCTGTGCCTGGTCCGGCCTACATGTGACTCCAGACCCACAGCAATGTGGTTGACTCTTAATTGCTCTCTGGACAATTAAAGATGGGCAAATGCTGCCTGGCCAGTGACACCTTCATCCTGTGAAAGAATAAAAAAAATTGCCTACAGAATCTGTTTAAACAGAGCATTGCAGTAAACAGTCTACAGAATCTACTTAAATAGCGCACAGTAAAGTCTGTGGAGTCTATTTCAACAGTGCCATGCAACAAGTGGTCCCAAAGTCTGTCTAGACTATGCATGACAGCAAACAGTCCACAGAAGTGACTTAAAAATTTGTGTTCTAAGCAAATGGCTAATGGAAACTACTACTTAAAAAAACAAAGATGCTACAAGTTACAACATACAGAACTTGTGACCAAACCTCTGATAAAAGTGAAATGTAGTTAATGGGAGGTAATAACACATACTGCAAGCTCTGTACGTTATGTCAAACTCTCACTCCCAACAATGCAGTCTCTAGGACTGACTGACGATTTACGCTTTCACTTCCAAAAGCAGCATAACTATACGTCAAATATTCACTTATCTACAGTAATATAACGACTTGAAAAGTAACTCATTGTCTGTGAAGCACTTTGAGTTGTTCTTAGGATGTGAAATGTGCTATGCCAATGTGAGGTTCTGTTTTTACTGCCAATTGTTCGCACATTGGGGTAAAAGAAACCCTTGGTCTAACAGCTCCATGCTCACACACTTACGTCACTATACAATCACTACTTCAATTTGTTACTTGTAGAAGGGTAGACTAACGATTGAATCCAAAGTCAGCTTAAAATATTACAACTTGCTTTGATTAATTGATTTATTTATTGTCATGCGTACTGAAGTACAGTGAAAAGCTTTGTTTATGAGTAGTGCCGGCAGATCACAGTAAGCAAGGATGTACAGATCAAAAAGACTTAGTCAGAGGCATACAGGTTACATTGCACAGGGCGTGTGCTAGGCTAGATCAATGTTAGCAAGATCAGCATTATTTGAGGTCAGAGAGTTCATTCATCAGTTTAATAACGGCCAAGAAGAAGCTGTTTCTAAACCTGCTCGTGCGTGCGAAGATTGGGGGAGTAGCAGAAAGCATAGGGGATTGTCAAAGAATACAGGAGAATATAGATAGACTGGAGAGTTGGGCGGAGAAGTGGCAGATGGAGTTCAATCCGGGCAAGTGTGAGGTGATGCATTTTGGGAGGTCTAATTCTAGAGCGAACTATACTGTAAACGGAAGAGCCTTGGGAAAAGTTGATGAGCAGAGAGATCTGGGAGTTCAGGTCCATTGTACCCTGAAGGTGGCTGCACAGGTGGATAGAGTGGTCAAGAAGGCATATGGTATGCTTGCCTTCATCGGACGGGGTATTGAGTATAAGAGCTGGCAGGTCATGTTAAAATTGTACAAGACTTTGGTTCGGCCGCATTTAGAATACTGTGTACAGTTCTGGTCGCCACATTACCAAAAGGATGTGGAAGCTTTGGAGAGGGTACAGAGAAGGCTTACGAGGATGTTGCCTGGTATGGAAGGTGCTAGCTATGAAGAGAGGTTGAGTAGGTTAGGATTGTTTTCATTAGAAAAAAGGAGATTGAGGGGGGACCTGATTGAGGTCTTCAAAATTATGAAGGGTATAGACAGGGTTGATAGAGATAAGCTTTTTCCCAGGGTGAGGGATTCAATAACGAGGGGTCACGCGTTCAAGGTGAGAGGAGAAAAGTTTAAGGGGGATACACGCGGAAAGTACTTTACACAGCGGGTGGTAGGTGCCTGGAACGCGTTGCCAGCAGAGGTAGTAGAGGCAGGCACGGTAGATTCATTTAAGGTGCGTCTGGACAGATGCATGAGTAGGTGGGGAGCAGAGGGATACAGATCCTTAGGAATTGGGCGATAGGTTTAGACAGTGGATTTGGATCGGCACAGGCTTGGAGGGCCGAAGGGCCTGTTCCTGGGCTGTAAGTTTTCTTTGTTCTTTGTTCTTTGTTCTTTGTGTGTTCAGGCTTCTGTATCTTCTGCCTGGCAGAAGGGGTTGTAGGAGAGCATTACCAGGGTGCGATGGGTCTTTGATGATGTTGGCAGTCTTTTCGTGGCAGTGAGCCGTGTAAATGGAGTCCATGGGTGGAAGGTTGGCTTCCGTGATGGTCTGGGCTGTGCGCATCACCTCCCGTAATTTCTTACAGTCCTGAGCAAAGCAATTGCCATACCAGGCCGCTATACACCCAGACAGTGTGCTTTCAGTGGTGCATCTGTAGAAGATGGTGAGGGACCTTATGGACATGCTAAATTTCCTGAGCTGCCTGAGGAAGAAGAGGTGTTGTTGTGCCTTATTGACTGTCGCATCTACCTGGGAAGTCCAGGCCAGGCTGTCGGTTATCATCACTCTGAGGAACTTGATGCTCTTCACTCTCTCAACCTCAGTTCCAATGATGTAGATGGGGGCATGTTCTCCTCCTTTATTCCTGAAGTCAATGATCAATTCTTTAGTTCTGCCGACATTGAGAGAGAGGTTGTTACATTGCACCATGTCACTGAGCCATCTATCTCCCTTCTGTATTCTGACTCATCGTTGTTAGATATCCGCCCATGGATGTGTCAGCAAACTTGTAGATGGCATTCATTTGGAATCTGGCTACACAGTCATAGGTGTACAGGGAGTACGGTACGGGGCCGAGAACACTCCAGTGTTGAGTGTTATTGTGGAGGGGGTGCAGTTACCTATCCTCACTGATTGCAGTCTGTGGGTCAGAAGGCTGGGGATCCATTTGCAGAGGGTGGAGCTGAGACCAAAGTCTCGGAGTTTTGAGATCAGTCTGGAGGGGATAATGGTGCTGAAGGCGGACCTGTAGTCAATGAGCAGGAGTCTGACGTAGGTGTCTTTGATGTCCAGATGTCCCAGGGATGAGTGCAGGGCTAGGGATATGGCATCCGATGTGGTCCTGTTCCGGCGATAGGAAAATTGTAGGGGATTGAGGCAGGTTGGGAGACTGGAATTTGAACAGCTAGGGACAGGCAGTATGCTGGCCTAGCCAGTGATGCCCTCATCCCATGACTGAATAAAAAAATGACTTTTATTTTAAATGCCCAGACTATCAGGGCTGAATAATAAATAATTATTATAATGTCATAGAGTCATACAGCACGGAAACAGACCCTTCAGTCCAACTAGTCCATGCTGACCATTTTCCAAAACTAAACTAGTCCCACCTGCAATAGAATAATATAGTAAAGATAGAATAACAAAGAGAGATTGTGTTCATACTTGCGTTCTACACACCTTCAGAATGTCAAAAGGCACTTCATTTATAATGAAGTGGTTTTTGAAGTCAATTTGCACAACGCAAACTCCCAAAACTATTTGTGCAATAAAGATTAGATACCTGAGATTTTAGGCATGATGGTTGAGGGATAAACATTGGCTCCAGAACATCAGACTAATCCCTTCCTCCCATTACTCTTCTTCAAAATAGTGTCTCAGGGACACTTACATCCACTAATGATGGAGGTTCCTAATGTGTTATTGTTATTTGGGAACATAGATTCTGGTGAAAGATAAATGGATTTTAGTATTCCGCTCTGTGAAGCTCTGTGTATTTTTTAAATAAAAAGATCAGAAAGTAATTTTGAACAGTGAGCTCTCAATAGCATTTCGAAGAAGCTGGACCAGCACGGACCCAGTGCGATAACTGCTAAGGTATTTGCTGACTTCAGGGAGAGAGAGATGGGCCAGAAACACATTTATTCAGAGACAAAGAGGTGCTGTCTTTAACAGTCTGGACTGAGGGAGAATCCTGAATTGTTCAGAAGTCATTGAGAAGAAAGCTCCAGAGAATCAAGGCTGTGGAGGTGTTAGAGAGAAGACATCCAACAAGGCTGGTGAAGACCTAGTTTGGGGAACGCTTGTTAGGTATAAGTGAGCTGAGTTATCTGTTAGTTTTCAGTGTTTCAGAGAGATACATTAAAGAAGCTAGCATCAAAAGAATGCACAGGAATTTGTCAAATGAAAACTGATTACAACTCTATGCCCGATGAGGAAGAAACTTTAACATGGAGATAGCAGTCACGCTTCTGAGGTTTATGAATCTGTGAGGTTGTTTCTCTGTGTGATAAAACTTTTATCTGATATTTGTAATGAGATTGTCCCAATAGTTGTTGTATTGTTTAACATAGTTTGTGTTCTTTTGTACAATAAACTCTGATGTTCATTTGTTAAAAGTGTGTTGACAGCCTCATGTGACTATGCTCAGTAACTGACCACATGGTAAACAAAAAGGCAAAATGAAATGTATGGTCTTTCAAGCCATATTTCACTCTGGGGTCTGACTTCAGCTGGTCTAACATGTCTGAGAGCAGACAGGGTTTGGTTTAATGTCTCATCTGAGAGGCAGCGTCTCCAAAACTGCAGCTCTCATTCACCCACCCACCCACTCATTCCCTCACCCACTCATGCCCTCACCCACTCACCCAACCATCCACTCACCCACTGACTCCCTCACCCAATCACTCCCACCCACCCACCCATCCACCTACTCATTCCCTCACCCACCCACCCACCCACTCACAACCACCCACCCACACTCACCCACTCATTCCCTCACCCACTCACTCCTTCACCCACCCACACCCATCCACTCACTCCCTCACCCACCCACCCACTCAACCATCCAACCACTCCCTCACCCACCCACCCACTCAACCATCCATTCACCCATTCACTCAACCACTCACTCACTCACTCACTCACTCACTCACTCACTCACTCACTCACCCACCCACTTACCCACCGACCCACCCACCAACCCAATCACTCACTCACATTCTGCTGGTGCGGCAGTTCCAGCCCTAAATGTTGTGTTCAAATCTCTGAAATCCACGAGCATCTGAAGGAGAGGGGAGAGTGATTCACACTGAGTTGCAATCAGTAACGGATCCTATCAGAGTTGGGCTCACTAATCGATCCTAACAAAGCTGAGAACAGTATCAGATCCTGAGCTGGGATCAGTAATATAGAACATAGAACATAGAACAGTACAGGCCCTTCGGCCCCCGATGTTTTGCCAACCTATTATCCTACTGTAAGATCAAACTACCCTGCAAACCCTACATTTTACTATACTCCATGTGCCTATCCAAGAGTCGCTTAAATGTCCCTAATGTATCTGACTCCACTACCACTGCCGGCAGCGCAATCCACACGCCACCACTCTCTGTGTAAAGAACCTTCCTCTGACATCTCCCCTATACCTTCCTCCAATCACCTTAAAATTATGCCCCCTCATAATAGTCATTTCCGCCCTGGGAAAAACCCACTCTATCTATGCCTCTCATCATCCTGTACACCTCTATCAAGTCACCTCTCATCCTTCTTCACTCCAGTGAGGAAAGCCCTAGCTCCCTCAACCTTTCCTCATAAGACCTGCTGTCCAGTCCCCTGGTAAATCTCCTCTGCACCCTCTCTAAAGCTTCCACATCCTTCCTATAATGAGGCGACGAGAATGGAACACAAAATTCCAAGTGTGGTCTAACCAGGGTTTTACAGAGCTCCAGCATAGCTCGTGGCTTTTAAACTCAATTCCCCTGCCAATGAAAGCCAACACACCATACACCTTCTTTACAACCCTGTCAACTTGGGTGGCAACTTTGAGGGATCTATGGACGTGGACCCCAAGATCCCTCTCTTCCTCCACGCTGCCGAGAATCCTGCCATTAACCCTGTATTCTGCATTCAAATTGAACCTTCCAAAATGAATCACTTCACACTTTTCCAGGTTGAATTTCATCTGCCACTTCTTTGCCCAGCTCTGCATCCTGTCAATGTCCTAACTGATTTTGACCCCACCCTGGTCCTCATCCTTCTCCATTTCTGCAATCGTGTGATGGGTAAAGGAGGAGGTCAATCCATTTTAGGCCAATTGCTGCTGGTCCTGACCTGATCCACACTGACCAACCAGACCCCTGGAAGAATTTGATTTCTTGTGGCAACATATAATTTTACACTTTGTTGCCTGAAGTTACAGACAGTGATGGTAGCGACTCCGCTGTTCTTTCCATCACATGGCTGACCAGCAAAGGTTCTGTCTATTTTCCCAGAAACAATCCTTACAGATACCAAAGCCCAGTCAGTTGTCATTCCTGTACCAACTCATTACCTCTTTCTGGGCTTGATTGCCTACAATGATGTGACAACCTCAAACTCTTCTCAGCTCTGACACATTGAAAAGTGCTACATGAGCTCTCAGAGTTTCAAAGCTTCACAAGTTAAACTCTCCCTATCTGCGGATTGCCATGTAGCTAATAGACTGTCCTTCTGATGGGATTAAATGGTTCTATTGCATTGAAAGCTGATTCTAAACTGAACTTAAACCCCTGGTCTGTTTACTCTTTATGTCATTACAGTTCAACTATGCAAACTTAGATCAAATGCCTTCTTCAAAATGATCTTTTTTGTTCACTGTTCCAAATGACTTTCTGACCTCATTTTTAAAAAAAACTGCTTTCCAGAACTGAAACCATACAGCTAAATTGTCTCTATTTTAAAATTCAAATTGCAAAGTATAGTAATGTTTTATACATTCTATCATATGTCACTGTTTCATACAAGACAAGGAACAGATTCATGCTAGAGGGCTGTGGGCTGTAAAATAAACAATTAGCTGACTCACAACAGAAATAACTAGCTCCTTCCAGAGACAGTCATTTACATCCCAGTAGGTGGAAACATACCAAATATTCTCAGTTAACTACTTCAAGCCAACTGGATTATATAACAAACCGCAAAATAGCGCATATCCGGCTTTGGATTTCCAATTTCAGAAAACCACCTTTTTTCTCAGCTCTATAAGACCATACAAAGTAGGAACAGGAGCGGGCCATTCATCCCCATGAGTCATCCAATTGGACCACGGCTGATCCAACATTCCGCTTGTCTACTTTTCTGCCTTTTCCCTGTAACCTTCGATCCTTCGACTGATCAAGAGCCTATCTCAATCCTAAGTACACACGAGGACTCTGCCCCCACAGCTCTCTGTGGCAAAGAGTTCCAAAGATGCACAATCGTCTGAAAGAAGAAATTCCTTCACATCTTAGCCTTAAATTGGCACCGCCTTATTCTGCAAGTCACTCTGCATTGAATAAACAAACTTGTGATTTGAAAGGAAAGTGTGCCCCGATTTGGATGTTGCAGTTCAGCAGGACTGACAGCTTTCTCCCTGAAAATCAGTCTTCAATTTCTGAATGAAACTCTTCAGGATGATCCTCGAGGGTAAGTGTCACTCCGTGGGATGTAAACCTGGATCTGGCTGTTCTTAGGGCAGGGGCACCACTCCAGGGAGGAAGGAGACAGAGGGGTCACCTGCAACGCATTACCTGTGTCTGAAATTTTGCAGCAGCTCCTCTACTCCCACCCGTGGGCAATGTCCCCAGATTCTGGGGACGCACACAGACAGACACACACACACAGACACAGACATAGACTCACACATATACACACACAGACATATACTCACACACACAAACGCGCACACATACACAAACACACACACACAGACACACACACAGACACACACACACACACACAGACACACACACAGACACACACACCAAAAACCTAAATCAAATACCCTGAAAGGAACTACTGAAACTACCACAATATGCTTCCCAACATTACGATGGCCCCTTCCACATCCTCCTTTTGAAATGTGATTGCTGTCATTCCCGCACAGGGAAATGCTGTAGCTCAGTAAATGCACAGCAAGATTCCACAAGTGCTCATGAGATAACTTGTGTAGTGGTGTCGAACAGAAGGACAGAGAGAAAGATCTAGGGGTTCAGGTACATAATTCTTTGAAGATTTTGTCAAATGTAGACAGGGTGGTTAAGAAGATGTTTAGCACACTTGCCTTCATTGCTCAGACCTTTGAGTACAGGAGTTGGGACATCGTGTTCTTTTTTTCCTTTATTCATTCACAGGATGAGGGCGTTGCTGACCAGGCAACATTTATTGCCCACCCCTAATTGCCCAGAGGGCAGTTAAGAGTCAACCATATTGCTGGGGTCTGGAGTCACATGTAGGCCAGACCAGGTAAGGATGGCAGTTTCCTTCCCTAAAGGGCAAAAACCAGGTGGGGTTTTTCCCAACAATCAGTTCATGGTAATCATTAGATTTGTAATTCCAGATTTTGATTGAATTCAAATTCCACCATCTGGCTCTGGCAGGATTCGAACCCGGGTCCCTGCATTAACAGTCCAGATAATAACAACTGCACCTCCCAGTCGCGAACCATTTCAACTCCCCCTCCCATTCCTCAGATGACATGTCCATCCTGGGCCTCCTGCAATGCCACAGTGATGCCACCCGAAGGCTGCAGGAACAGCAAATCATATTCAGCCTGGGAACCCTGCAGCCCAATGGCATCAATGTGGATTTCACAAGCTTCAAAATCTCTCCTCCCCCAACCGCATCCCAAAACCAGCCCAGCTCATCTCCACCTCCCTAACCGGTTTTTCCTCTCACCCCAAGCCACACCCCCATCTCCTATCTACTAACATCATCCCGCCCCCTTGACCTGTCCGTCCTCCCTGGACTGACCTATCTCCTCCCTACCCCCCTACCTACACACACCTTTACTGGCTCCATCCCCGCCTCTTCGACTTGTCTGCCTCCTCTCCACCTATCCTCTCCTCTATCCATCCTCTATCCGCCTCCCCCTCTCTCCCTATTTATTTCAGAACCCTCTTCCCCTCCCCCATTTCTGATGAAGGGTTTAGGCCTGAAACGTCAAGTTTTCCTGCTCCTATGATGCTGCTTGGCCTGCTGTGTTCATCCAGCTCCATGCTTGTTATCTCGGATTCTCCAGCATCTGCAGTACCCTTTATCTCTAATACCACTAGGCCATTGCCTCCCCATATTGGGATTATAGAAGATGTTGGTGAGGTCTCTGCTGGAGTACTGTGTCCGGTTCTGGTCACCCTGCGACAGGAAGGATATTATTAAGGTGGGGAGGGTTCAGAAGAAATTTACCAGGACATTTCCAGGAATGGAAGGTTTGAGTGAAAAAGAAAGGCTGGATAGGCTGGGACTTTTTCCACTGGAGTGCAGAAGGTTGAGGGGTGACTTTACAAGAGGTTTTTAAAATCAAGAGGGGCATAGATAAGGTGAATGGCAGGTATCTTTTCCCCAGGGTGGGGAATTTCACAACTAGGTGGCATATTTTTAAAGTGAGAGGGGAGAGACTTAAAAAAGACATACGGGGCAAATCTTTTACACATAGAGTTGTTTGTATGTGGCGTGAACTTCCAGAGGAAATGGTGGATGTGGGTACAGTTACGATGTTTAAAAGACACATTGGGATAAGTACATGAATAGGAAAGGTTTGGAGGGATGTGGGGGAACTGCAGGCCGGTGGGATTTAGTTTGGGTTGGGGTTATGGTCAGCATGGACTGTTTGGACCGAAGGGTCTGTTTCTGCGCTGTATGACTCTTGATGGAGCAGATAACTTATTTGGCACACAGTGGGCCAAGCAATTGTCATTGATGGCACCAGGAATACCCTAAATGTTGTGGTGCCCACTTTTTGTGGAGGGCATTGGGAGCCTCAGAAACAGAATCAAAAATCATGGGAAAACTCAGCGGGTCTGGCAGCCTATGTGGAGAGAAATCAGAGTTAATGTTTCGGTTCCAGTGACCTTTCCTTAAAACTGGTGGGAGCCTCAATTTGACACTTGATCTGAAAGAGTTGCCTCCGACAAATGCCATATTCCCAGACAGCAATGTCAGCAACAAATCAACGTTTATATAGCGCCTTTAATGAAATGCCCCAACCTGGATCATGTATCCAACTCATAGAAGTGAGACATGAACCCCGTGATCTCAGGGAGGACCATGCTCATGAACAAAGTCTTGGAGACTGGGTCAGACACTTTGAGAAGATCTCACAATCAGCAAACGTGTAGTGGAAGGGAGAAGAGTGATGGAGCTGTCGCTAATTCACAGGAGAGTTTGGACGAAGCAGATAGCACTTCCACAGAGCTGGCACAGACATGGTGGGCCGAGTAACCTCCTGAGCTGGGTCAGTTTCTGATATAAATTGGTCTCCACTGGGGTGGTCAAAGAGGCTTCCCATTTGGACCAAGATATTCCTGATTGATGCCCCATTGTCTCTTGCTGTGGTTGGGCATTGGGTGTGACGGACGTGGTGAATGTCACTGTTGGTGGGTACCGGGAAACACAGTGACCTGAGACACGTCAAGCGTCTTTGAGAGGCAGCAGAGATGGCACAGGGGTGGGGTTCTGGAAGTCCGTGACACTGGAGAGTTTGACAACACAGAGCACGTCTTGCAGATTACACAAAGGAGGAGCGACCGGTAAATATCAGACCCCACCATTGTCATTGGGAAGAATTGTAATGAATTGAGTTGTTAGGCAGGATTCTGACCAATACACTGAGCTGTTTTATGACTGCCTCAACTCCTGGATCTGTAAATACACTTGCAGTAGATCCACACTCTCTTCCGGGTGACAGCCTCCCTGTCTCTGATAGATGTCAATGGGACTTCTATAGATTGTCCTCCCTCCTTGCTTCTCCCTACTCTCCCTCTGCTTTACTCTCTCTCAAACCTCTTCTCTTCTTTGTACCCTCTCTTCTGTCTCCTATTTCTAGTTCATTTTTCTCCCCACTATCCCCTTTCTCCTTCTTGCTCTGATTGTTCTCCACACCTTCCTCGCTCCTTTCTTTGCCTTCCTTCTATTTCTACTATCCCCCTGTCTCCTGCTCTCCTCCCACCTCGTTCTACTGTTTTCCCTTTGGCTCCCCTTCGCCTCTCTCCTTCCATCTATCCATCAACACTCCCTGCTCTCTCCTTTCTCTGTCTCTCTCTCTCTCTGTTCTTTTTCCTTCTCCCTATCTCTCTTTCGTTATTCTAATAAGAATGTAAGAACTAGGAGCGGGAGTAAGCCAGTCAGCCCCTCAAGTCTGCTCCGCCATTCAAACATCATCATGACAGATCTCATCTCAGCCTTGACTCCACTTCCCTGCCCGCTCCCTATATCCCTTCAATGCATTACTGATCAAAAATCTGTATCTCCTCCTTAAATTTACTCAGTATCCCAGCATTCACCACAGTCTGGGCTAATGAACTTCACAGATTGATGACCCTTTGAGAGAAGTAATTCCTCCTCACCTCTGTTTCAAATCCCCAACCCTTATTTTAAATTAAAGACCTCTCTTTCTAGATTGCCCCGCATGAGGAAACATCCTGTCTACGTCTGCTTTGTCAACCCCTTTAGCATCTTCTATACCTCGATTGGATCGCCTCTCATTCCTCTAGACTCCAGAGTGCATAGGCGTAAACTGCTCAATCCCTCATAAAAAAACCCCATCATCCCTGGAATTAATCTAGCCAACTTCCTCTGGCTTGTCTCGAGTACAAATCTCCTCAGGTAAGGGGACCCAAACTGTCTGCAATACTCCAGGTGCAGCCTCAGAAATGCCTCATAAGCCTTGAACAGTTGCAACACTTCCCTACTTTTATACTCTGTTCCTTTAGCAATAATGGTTATATTTCCATTTGCCTTCCTGATACCTGCTGTACCTGCTTACTAGTTTTTTTTACCTACTCTTCCTCCCTTTGCTCACTCTCAAGTTTCATCTCATCTCTCCACTGTTGCTATAACCCACTCCCTCTCCTCCTCTATTTTCTAGCTCCTTCTCTCCTCTCCCCTTGCATGTTCACTCTATTGCTTTCCTTTGCTACTCTCCTTCCACCTCTCTACCCATCTTCCTTCTCTCTCCTTCCTCCTCCTCTCTCCATCTTTCTCCTTCTCTCTTCCCAATTACTTTTATCCTTATTGCCGAGCACTGGAGCAGTACCGGTGCCAAATCTTCCGAGTTATTTGCATTAACACTGCTGCTTAGAAATATAGAGACTGTGGAAAGATGGGTAGCACAGAAAGAGGCCATTTGGCTCATTGTGTCCACCAGCAGCAGACTACCAATAGACTGGCCGAACCTTACCAAGGAGGGGTAGTGCCCCCAGCTAGCCACACTCCAGCACTGAAAGGAGCAGCACCATCGCTGACTGGTGTCAGCTATCCCAGGGTAACAGCTGTGCTCATAATATCACTGGAGCAGTAGTTCAGAGACGTGCACCTATGCACTAGGGTGGGATTTAAATTCAATTAATAAATTGAACTGCCTCCCTAATGGCATTGTGGGAAACCTACAGCACATCGACTGCAGCAGTTCAAGAAGCTAACTCACCACAACCTTCTCCAAGGGCATCTAGGGACGGGTGAAAAATGCTGGCCCAGTCAGCAACATTCACATTCCGCAAGGGAGGAAAACAAAACCTGGAATATAAAGGTAATCTCAGTAATGGTGGTGACCATCACTGATTGTTGTAAAGACCCATTCTAGTTCACAAATGGTCATGACAGAAGGAAACCTGCCATCTTTACTATGTCTGACCTACGTGTGACTCCAATGATGTAGGTGGCTCTTAGAATCACAAGCTATTCAGTTCAAGGGCAATTAGAGATGGGCAGTAAATGCTGGCCTAGCCACTCGAGAATAAAGGAAAACAAAACAGTGATCCCTAGTGCAAGGGGATTCATGGGAACCCTACAGGCCTGAAAGAGGCCATTTGGCCCATTAAGTCTGTACTCACCCTCTAAAGAGCATCCCCCTGCCCCCCCAGATCCACCATTGCATTTCCCATGGCTAATCCACCCAATCTGCACATCTCTGTACACTATGGTGTAATTTAGCACGGCCAATCCACCTAATCTGCACATCTTTGGGCTGTGGGAGGAAACTGGAGCACCCGGAGGAAATCCACGCAGACACAGGGAGAATGTGCAAACTCCACACAGCCAGTCGCCCGTGTCCCTGGCAACTTGAGCCCACTGTGCCCCCTGGGTTGTTAGGGACAACCCTGACTTCAAAGGCATCATTCCACAGGCAAGACATTCAACACTATTGACTGAAACTGCGGGTTATAACAGGGCAGCATTACCACTACAGCCATCACTGAGCTCAAACCGAACTGGCTCACAATGGCTGAAATTATCCCACTGAGGGCTCTCCAAACGAGACAGGTTTAACCAGATCTCTGACTGCTCAAGGGAAGTTTGACTGCCTTCAATCCATTTGCTGCAGGAGGTCAAATACACACACTGGGCTGTCTGCTGCAGGAAGTGTACATTTGCCTCTCACTGGCTGTGTTTACAAATGCAACTGAAATGATTTTTAACTTTAGTAACGCTACCCTTTTCTCTTTGAGGAAGTTCACTCACTCCGCGCCCAGCTCTTTCTCTGCGTTTGTGATTCTCTGGGGTGCGCTAACTCATTTGCACAGAAACAGTACCTAGTAGGCCACTCGGCCCTTTAGGCCTGCTCCACCATTCAATACCATCATGGCTGATCATCCAACTCAGTCCCCTGTTCTTGCTTTCTCCCCCCACCCGCTTTGATCCCTTTAATCATAAGAACTAGATATAACTCCTTCTTGAAAACGTTCGATGCTTTGGCCTCAACCGCTTTCTGTGGCAGAGATTTCCCCAGACTCTCCACTCTCTGGGTGAAGACATTTCTGCTCATCTCTGACCTAACGAGCCTACCCTTTATCTTTAGACTATAACCCCCTGGTTCTGGGCTCCCTGATCATTGGGAACATCCTTCCTGCATTTACTCTGTCTGTCCCTGCTCGAATTTTATGTTTCTATCAGATCCACCTCATCCTTCTGGACTTTAGTGAATATAGTCCCAATCCAGTCTCTCTTCATATGTCTTCCCAGGGATCAATCTGACAAATCCCTGCTGCACTCCCTCCATCACTAGAACATCCTTCCTGAGACAAAATTGCACACAATATTCCAGGTGAAGTCTCACCAAGGTCTCGAACTAATTGCAGCAAGACATCCCTGTTCCCGTACTCGGACCCTCTCACTATGAAGGCTCATAACAGGGGAAGTTGTGAAAGCTTTGGGTCTCAGGTTATCAACCTTCTTGGTGTAAATGTTGATTCTGTGACCAAGATTTGTATATGCAGGCACAATGCTTTTCCCAACTAACTGCTGGTGCATGAAACTACTCTAAATGAATGTCTCGGATTCTGATCTGGCAAGAGCAATAGTATTGAATTCTAGTGGACTTAAAATTGGTGCAGTTAACGAGACATCCTATTCTATGTGAAATAAATAAAGTCTAATTGAAAGTCAGATGGGAAACTTAACAATTCCTCCTCCAATTTAAAATTAAATAGCTATTCCAAGAATGATTTGAGGCTTTTCATTTATTACCTTTAACAGAATTCTTTTTCGTAATTCATTTGCCTTCTTCAGCACTTCCCATCCCTGTGTGCTTACTGACAGTGACCAGTGCACCAGGACACCCAGGTCTCACTGCATGTCCTCTTCTCCCAATTTATCACCGTTCAGATACTAATCCACATTCCTGCTTTTGCTCCCAAACTGAAGGAATGAACGAGTGACAATCAATGATTTTTTTTTAACTGCCACGTGTATTTTAACAGTGAGAAAACACTAAAATACAGTGAAAAGCTTTTCCACTGTCACCATGATCCAGGGCCATTTTGAATAGTTTTAAGAAAAAAATAGAGTTTAAAGAGAGTCCATTGGTTCTGAGGCAGCTTATCATTAACGACGACTGTGCTGCCATCCCTGTGTCACCACCTCACTGCCATCTACACCAGACCCAACCAACATTGCAGTCGACACTCCTCAGCAGCCATCTTTAGCAGCTAGGCCAATTCTCCTCTACCACCGCCCATGCCGGACCCCCCCAACATCAGAGTCGCATCTGTCGCTGCTGGGGGGGGGGGGGGGGTTTTGGGGGGGGGCCCACCTTGTTGATGTTGCTGTGATGCCCTTCTGTCTCAGCGTCGCTGCCCCCAGTGCCGGACCCAACCAACTATGACGTCGACAATCCTCAGGCACCGTCTTTCACCACTGGGCCTACCTCGCCCACATCTGGACAACCTCACCTTGATCCACCTTAAACTGCATCTGCCACGTGTTTGCCCGCTCACTCAACTTCTGCCAGTCACTCTGAAACACATCTGCATCCTCCTCACCGTCCCACCCAGCTCAGTTTCATCTGTGAGCCTGGTAATTTTACAATCTTGGCAGGTTTTGCTGCTGTCAGGATCTTCAGTGCTGTAAAATATTCATAAATATCTTTCCATTTTCTCTGCCTCCAGCTTCTGTTTGCTTTATCTCCCCACACCCCCACAGCTCTCCCTTTCCCACACATGTTGCTGTTCCTCACACAGCAACGACATTTCCGTAACTATTTTAGCCGTGTTGATTTCATCCCTTGGCAAAAGGACAAGTTTCCCGCTGACATCTTTTACACGTGCTGTGTGTACTCACATCAAACTCAATGCTTGCAGTTTTTGGCTCAGAAGAAACTCTGTGATTTTCCAAATATCTTGTCAGTCTGCATTTCTCAAACATCAGAGCCAAACACTTCGGAATCAAAGTATAACCCTGGAGATTTGGTGTGAGGCAACCGTGTCATAAAAAATAAATAGCAGTATGTAAATGCTTATAAAATTTCCACATTTAATTTTTGTTTATATTTATTCAAATCATGATTGAAAATCCATCTCAATTCTTCGGTTAAGGGGAGGCGATGGCCTAGCGGTATTATCGCTGGGCTGTTAATCCAGAGACCCAGCTAATGTTCTGGGGACCCAGGTTTGAATCACGCCACAGCAGATGGTGGAATTTGAATTCAAAAAAAAATCTGGAACTAAGAGTCTAATGATGACCATGAATCCATTGTCGATTGTTGGGAAAATCCCATCTGGTTCACTAATGTCCTTTAGGGAAGGAAACTGCCATCCTTCCCTGGTCTGGCCTACATGTGACTCCAGACCCACAGCAATGGGGTTGACTCGTAATCACCCTCTGGGCAATTAGAGAAGGGCAATAAATGCTGCCTGGCCAGTGACACTGTCGTCCCATGAATGAATAAAGAAATTCTTTGGTGCTTTTGCTTTTTACTTTGGTCCACCGTGACATTCCTCTTTTTTTCAGATTTCACTGGGAGCCCAAATCAAGCATCATGTCAAGCCCTCTTATCGAGTCACAGAGATGTACAGCATGGAAACAGACCCTTTGGTCCAACTTGTCCATGCTGACCAGGTTTCCCGAACTGAACTAATCCCATTTGCCAGTATTTGGCCCATATCCCTCTAAACACTTCCTATTCATGTACCCATCCAGGTGCCCCTTAAATGTTGTAATTGTACCAGCCTCCACCACTTCCTCTGGCAGCTCATTCCATACACGCACCACCCTCTGCATGAAAAAGTTGCCCCTTAGGTCCCTTTTAAACCTTTCCCTTCTCACCGTAAACCAATGCCCCTCTAGTTTTGGACTCCCCTACCCTGGGAAAAAGACATTGCTTATCCGTGCCCCTCATTATTTTACAAACTTCCATAAGGTCACAGCCCCCACCTCCAATGCTCCAGGGAAACTAACCCCAGCTTATTCATCCTCTCCCTATAGCTCAAACCCTCCAACCTTGGCAACATCTTTGTAAATCTTTTCTGAATCCTTTTAAGTTTCAGAACATCCTTCAACAGGGAGACCAGAATTGAACGCAGTATTCCAGAAGTGGCCTAACCAAAGTCCTGTACAGCCACAACAGCTCCTTCCGACTCCCATACTCAAAGCACTGACCAATAAAGGCAAGTGTACGAAATGCTTTCTTCCCTATCCTGTCTACCTGTGACTCCACTTTCAAGAAATGATGAACCTGCACTCCAAGATCTCTTTGTTCTTGTGAAAGTTGACACTTCAACTTCTGGGCTGAAGCAAAATTGATCTCAAAAATATGAATTTTACATGAGTTTATATCGTACCTGGTCTTACACTGCATAGTTTGATGCCAGCCTGTGAGTCTGGGCAGACAGGTTGAGGAGAAAACAAAGAACTATCTTCAGGCTTGGACTTCAAAGTAACATGACGTAATACAGGGAGTCACCAGGATATAAACAGACTCTGTTCCGGAACACGTTCATACATGTCGGACCCTGAAAATGATTCAGAACGTGGGATCTCATTTATAAATACCAGCATTTGTTACATGGACGTCCATAAAAACAAGATGGTGGTGGAGTAAGAGGCTTCAGCTGGAGCTCGACTACTCGCTGGAGCTCGACTACTCCATCTGTTCCTGTTCTTTTTCTTCTCGTTTTTCTCTCATCTTTTTCTCCTTTCTCTTCTGTCTTTCTCCTCGGCCCAGAGCAAAGGAGGGATAGGGATCGGCCCGGATAGAAGGGGGGTCAGGGATCGGCCCGGAGAGAAGCGGGGTCAGGGATCGGCCTGGAGAGAAGGGGGGTCAGGGATCAGCCCGGAGAGAAGTAGGGACAGGGATCATCCCAGAGAGAAGATGGCTGCTGGTTGGGAACCAGCAGAGCCTGGTGAGAACATGTGGAAGCCGTTATAGAAGGGCTGTGATGTCCATCTTTTTAGCTTTATTTCTTATTTTCCTAAATTATACTGTATGTATCTGTAATGTAGTGTAACTTTTTCTTTATTTTCTCTATTTTTGTACGTAAGATGACACTGTGTGTTGCTGTCATTGTACACTTTCCACTGTATTCTTGTTCTTTTGAAATTTGAGCACACGTGACAATAAATCTAATTCGAATTCTAATTCAGGGGCCCCCTACGTACACTGAAGCGAAATACTGCTGTACATGATAATCCTCACCAAACCAAACTCTGGCTTCTTGTTACATGAGGTAAAGACTGACCTCTCTTCTTGTTATGGCCATGTCCTCATGTGTGTCTTTCAGAAGAGGGTGTTCTGACCCCGCCTACTCTGTAGTATTTAGGCTGAGTGATGTGCAACCCCATGACATCATCACAAGTTTGCTCCAGGGATCTGAGGTTCTTACACGACATAGAATCATAATTTCAAAATGTTGTCAGTGACCCCAACTTGGAAGATGTTGTTGATGCACAGGAAGTCTTGAATACAAAAACTTCAAAACAGCCAAGTGTGAGATGGTACATTTTGGTAGAGACAATCAGGAGGCCACTAAGTCTTTGGAAAATAAGTCTGTAAGTAGGTTATGGAAGTAGAGGGCTGGGGAATAGTCAGGTAGTTGTTATTGGTCAGCGTAGACTCGATGGGCTGAAGAGCCTTTTTGTGTGCTGTAGATCTCTATGACTCTATGGGCTGAGGAATGGTAGATGGACTTTAATTTGGATAAACGTGAGGTATTGGATTTTGGTAAAAACAAACAACGGCAGGGCTTGTACAATTAAAAGTAGGGTATTGAGTAGTGTTATAGAACAGAGAGACCTAGGGGCTCAGGTTCACAATTCTTTGAAATTGCATCACATAAAGATAGGGTGTGTTTGACACACTTGCCTTCATTGCTCAGTCCTTTGAGTATACGAGTTGGGATGTCATGTTGGGGTTGTACAGAACATTGGTGAGGCCTCTTCTGGAGTACTGCGTCCAGTTCTGGTTCCCCAGTTATAGGAAGGGTATTATTAAGCTGGAGAGGGTTCTAGAGATATTTACGAGGATGTTGCCAGGAATGGAGGATTTTTGTTATAAGGAAAGTCTGGATAGCCTGGGACTTTTCTCACTGGAGTGTAGGAGGTCCTGGGGTGACTTTATATGAGGCTTACAAAATAATGAGGTCTATAGATAAGGTGAATGGCAGGTGTCTTTTCCCTGGGGTGGGGGATTTCAAGACTAGGGGGCATATTTTAAGGTGAGAGGAGGAAGATTTTAAAAAAACGTAAGGAGCAATTTTTTTTTATACGAAGAGTGATTTGTGTGTGGATTGAACTTCCAGAGGAAGTGGTGGATGCAGGTACAGTTACAATGTTTAAAAGACATTTAGATAGGTAAATGAATAAGAAATTTTTGGAGTGATATGGGCCAAGCACAGGCAGGTGGGTCTAGTTTAGTTTGGGACGATGGTCAGCATGGACTGGTTGAATGAACGGGTCTGTTTCGTGCTGTGTGACTCTATGATTCAATAGCTTTAGATTACCTGATCACAAGGAAAAGCAAAGATCCTTAGCAGGTTTTTTTAAAATGAAATGTATTTCTAAAGGAACAGAATTCAAATGCAGACTTTTTCTTCCCCTCTTTAATTGCATTTCACCTGTTGGCACGCTGAATTGCTGAGGGTTCACCTCCATTGACAAGGTGGCTCATTCCAGAGGCTACACAAGGAGTGAGATAAAGTTAACCATCCTGTAATTGTCCCCTCAGCAGGATATTAGTGCTCAGAAACAGAATGTGGAGGGAGAGGGGAAGTGTCAATGGAGACTTGCTTATAAAATCCTGAGGAGACAGGACAGCCAGCAAGAAGATGTTTTTCCTCGTGGGAGAGACTACAACCAGAAGTCAAGGTTCAAAAATGACAGGTCTCCCATGTCAGACAGAGATGAGGAGAGATTTATGCTCAGAATTGTGGAATCTTTAGAAAGTCAAAGTAGGTCATTCAACCCATCATGCCTGTACCATCTTTCCCAATGACCAATTTGCTTCGTGCTATTCTTTGCCCTATACCCCATAACCCTGCACATTCTTCCTTTACAAGTATCTTTCTTTAGTCTGTGTAAACCTCTCCCACAGAGAATGGCGGGGTAAGGGTCATTGAACATATCCGAGGTACCGCTTTTTTTGATCCAGGAATTTGGTGAGGTCTCTTCTGGACCACTGTGTCCAGTTCTGGTCTCCCTGTTATAGGAAGGATATTATTAAGCTGGAGAGGGTTCAGGAAAGATTTACCAGGATGTTGCCGAATATGGAAGGTTTGATTTATAAAGAAAGGCTGGATAGGCTGGGACTTCTTTCACAAATTTAGGAGGTTGAGGGATGATCTTATACAGATTTATTAAATCATAAAGGGTATAGATGAAGGGAATGGCAAAGATCATTTCACTTGGATGAAGGAGTTCAAAACCAGGGGGCATATTTTTAAAGGGAGAGGAGAAAGATTTAAAAAAGACATGAGGGGCAAATTTTTTACACAGAGTGGTTCATGTGTGAAATGAACTTCTAGAGGAAGTGGTGGATGCAGTTACAGTTACAAGGTTTAAAAGTCATTTAGATAAGCACATGAATAGGAAAGGTTTAGAGGAATATGGGCCAAGCGCAGGTGAGTGGGACTAATTTAGTTTGGGAACATGGTCAGTGTGGACTGGTTGGACCACTGTTTCTATGCTGTACAATTCTATGACTCTAAGTAATGTTCCTCTGTGTCTGTGTAAACCTCTACTGTGGGGAATACTGGGTGGGTGGGGGGGCACAGTTTTCTGACGCACAGTTTTCTTGATCAACAAGGGACTCAAGAGTTAGTGGTGTTAGGCAAGAAAGTGGGGTTGGGGCCATATCGGCCATGATCCTGTTCAATGATGGACTGAATGGCCTCCTCCTGTCCCAATTCTTATCATGAATCGTGGAATCCCTACAGTGTGGAAACAGGCTCTTTGGCCCAACAAGTCCATACCGACTCTCAGAGCATCCCACCCAGACCAATCCCTCTATTACCCACCAAATCTACACATCCCTGGCCACTATGGGAAATTTAGCATGGCCATTCCATCTTAACCTGCACATCTTTGGACCGTGGGAGGAAACTGGAGCACCTGGAGGAAACCCACACAGACACAGAGAGAATGTGCAAACTTCACACAGGCAGTTGCCCGAGGGCGGAATTAAACCTGGGTCCCTGGCGCTGTGAGGTAGCAGAGCTAACCACTCAGCCTCCATGCCACCCCCAAACAATTCACAACCCTTTCAGTGAATTAATCTCTCCTTATTCCAATTGCAAAAGATTAATCCCTTGTCCTGACACTGTGTTAGGTTCTGTATGTTTTAGTGAGATTGCCTTGTCTTAGAATATTGGCCAATTTACTCATTGAGTCATAGAATTTACAGCATGGAAACAAGCCCTTCAGCCCAAATTGTCCATGCCGTCCAGTTTTCACAATTAATCTTGTCCCATTTGCTTGCATTTGGTACATATCCCTCCATTCCTATCTCATTCGTGTACCTCTATAAATGTTTCTTAAATGACAAAGTTGTACTTGCCTCCACCATTACCTCTGGCAGCCCGTTCCAGACACTCACCACCCTCTGTGTGAAAGAAGTGTCCCTCTGGACCCTTTTGCATCTCTCCCTCCTCTCTTTAAACCTATGCCCTCTAGTTTTAAACTCCCCTAGCATTGAGAAAAGCTGTCGGCTAACCACCTTATCTATGCCTCTCATGATTTTATAGACCACTATGAGGTCTTTCATTGCAGAACAACCTCCGCATTCCAAGGAGCAGTTTAGTTGATCCTTCTCTGTTCCACCTCTACTGCAAGGGTACCCTTCCTTAAAGCAGCCCGCCTGATTAGCACCACATCCACAAACATCTACTCCCTGTACCACCAATAGTCAGTAGCAGCAGTGTGTCCAATCTACTAGATGCACTGCAGGAATTCCAAACCCACAGCCACTCCCATTTAGATGGTGAATTTAAACAATAACTGGAGATCAAAACTGCACACAATGAGGTTTCACCAAAATACGTCCAGTCTTAGTTTGTGATTCTATCAATCCAGAAACACCCTGAACTGCTTGTTTTCTCACTTATGGCCTCATTACCCTGGGATACTGAGGATGGTTGAGATGTAACCCCTGTCTCAGCCTGCTTTACAGAAGCAGAATCATCAGGAACCCCCTCTGACAGTGAAACATGCACTTCCTGCTACCTGTCTATTCACTCTGGATGGACATTTCCCTTCAACCAATTAATTTACCTTGCTATCTTCTTAACTGACATAACAAATACTTCCACAACATTTTTTTCTCAAATCTTGATAGGGTCTGTACAGACTTAAACATTTCCTTACTGGACCTTGGATTATGACTGGGATTCTCCCCATTAGAGTTTGATTCTGAGGTCCACTTTTATACTGCATTATTTTAATCTGCTTTTTCCTCTATCTCTCTCTCTCTCAATCCTTTTCCCTTTGCAATTCCAATTCTAGTTTCCAAGTCCGACTGTCTTTCTCTTCTCTCTCTAGTTCAGGTTCAAGATTTTTAAATTCTAGTTCCTTTTTATTATCTCCAGCTGCCTCGTAGCCTTTCCATGTTTGAGATGTATTAACAGCAACTCAATATTAATGGAAGTTGATGTCTCACAACTTGAAGGATCTATTTTTAAAATTTATTCATGGGACATGGGTGTTGCTGGCTGGGCCAGCTTTTATTGCCCATCCATAGTTGTCCTTCAGAAGGTGGTAGTGAGCTGCCTTCTTGAACCACTGCAGTCCATGTGCTGTGTGTAGACATACAATGCCCTTAGGGAGGGAGTTGCATGATTTTGACCTAGCGACACTGAAGGAAGAAAGACATTAAACCCATCTGGTTCACTAATGGCCTTTAGGGAAGTAAATCTCCATCCTTGGTAGACAAACAGAAGGGTGGAAGAATATAGCAGGCCAGGCAGCATCTGGAGGAAAGGAGCAATCAATACTTTGGGTATAACCCTTCTTCAGGACTGCGTCTTGTTTATCTACATTGGATTCTAGCATCTGCAGTTTTTATTGTCTCTAAATCTCCATCTTTACGTGGTCTAGTCTACATGTGACTCCAGACCCACAGCAATGTGATTGATTCTTAACTGCCCTCTGGGCAATTAGGGATGGGCAATAAATGCTTGCTTGGTCAGTGATGTCCATATTCTGAGAATGAATAAAGAAAAATTCCAGTCAGGATGGTGAGTGGTTTGGAGGGCAACTTGCACTTGGTGGTGTTCCCATGTATCTGCTGCCCTTGTCCTTCTAGATGGAAGTGGTTGTAGGTTTGGAAAGTCTAAGGAATTTCTGCAATGCATTTTATAGATCTCTTGTAAGTTCATTGGGACACAGACAATATCCCAGTTATCTCTGTCACTATCCCTGGGAATGTTGGGACCAATGGGCAGGACAAGCCCATCAGTGTTGGTAGCACAGTGGTGCACAGTCAAGGGGGATGTGCCCTCGGAGTCAACATTCCCTCCAAGTGTCTGTGCATGCTGATTGGTGAGCTGACACAGTGCCAATGCTATGCCAATGCACTCACTGCCAGCTTACCCAACCACTATGTGGGTCTCTGAAATCCATAGGTTCTTGATTGGTAAGAAGATCCAAGGGGAGAAGGCAGGAGAATGGGGTTGAAGAATGTATCAGTAAGTGGGAGGAACAGTGAGGGAGAGGGACAGTCAGATCTCCTCTCAGCTTTCTCCTCTTCAAGAACAGACCCAACACTGTCTAATCTACCTTCATAACTGAAATCCTTCATCCCTGGGAACATTATTGTAAATACCATCTTGACCTGGAACTATATCATCGTTACTTCAGTATCACTCTGGAACTGCCTCCTTTATAGCTCTGTGGGTGCACCCAATGAACAGAGACTGAAGTGGTCCAGGAAGGCAGCTGGACCTCCATCTTGAGGACTACTCATGATGGGCAACAAACCTTGGTCTTGCTCACATCCCTTGGACAAATAAAACAAGCTCCGTTAAGTTAATCCAAATCCTGACTGATTACACAATCTAAAAACAATTAGCCATATTACCTAATGAATGGGGCACTGCACCAATATCGGAATCTGCAAAGAAACCTGATCAGATTTGAACGAAGAAACGTTATCCAGGATGGTGATACACTTCAGAAACTACGGTACCCACCAATCACATTAGGCCTCCACTGTAGCTATGGACACTGCCTGCTCTCTCTCCAAGGACACCCAGCCACCAACATAACTAAGGCAGAGATGCAGGCGGTTAGTTATAACAAGCCCTTTTATGGCCTACAACCTCTTCCTCTTATGGCCATCTTGGCCAGGTTCAACAGTAGACCACAAGGGGACCTGTACCTTGATTAAATGGGGCAGTATGGTGTCTCAGTGGTTAGCACTGTTGCCTCATAGTGTCAGGAACCTGGATTCAATTCTAGAGTTGGATCTGTGTGGAGTTTGCACGTTCTCCCCATGTCTGTGTGGGTTTCTTC